>CM067216.1:87619691-87936847 GCA_034190945.1 Octodonta nipae | reverse complement strand
CCGGGATTATTAGAAGTCGGGAATGGGATCTAGGAATAAAAATATTGGTGGATATATTCATTTTAGAATAAAGTATAGATCCAGGAAAGACGTTCATAGTTTCTTGTCAACTATAGACGAATGCAGATCGTTAAAAATGCCTTTACTTAAATCAAGCTTTGTAATCTTCACATTAATTTTGGAAAATATCTTGTATGTCAATATACCTAGTGGAACCAAGGGCATGGCTGTTTGTTCTGGAAGGAAAAAATGTTTAGATCCCTCCGACTATACGTTGATGCGTCACGAACGATTAAACGACGGGCAGCTGCCTGTATATTTTGCTGATCTCTCAAACAGCACTGAAAAGTTCAAGCTGAAGCTGATATTTTCAGACGGTACGGAAGGTGACACTGATTGGATTTCAACAGAGGCATCATGTGAAGATAACATTTCATCATCTAATAGCTCGGTTGCTACCTGGGATGTCTTACAAGTCAACATTCAACAGGAGCTTCACAAGTTGCTAATTCTTATTAGCACAATACTATCTGCTATCACAATATTGTTACTTAAATTAATTGTGAAATGTATAAGGAAGAAAATGAATAAAAATTGTAGATAATTCTCTTTATTTATGTAAAACACTATTCATGATCCAATTATAAATTGTAAAAATATTTTCTCTTGCGCAGCATACGGGGTCCTTGCACCAACAGTGAAAAAAGCATGGAGATTCAGAAGATTCCAAGTAAACAGAATTCTTGCACTTTTCCAAATTTATTAGGTGATAGTGCGGCTGGCCATCTTCGTTGTGTAGTTTCCGCAAATTGTTAATTTTCAGCTCCTCGAATAACTTGGAATATAAAAAGCTAAATTTCTGCTCACCTCGCACATATATGTGTGTGCACGTGGTGAGAAAAATTCTCAAAATGTCATTCAATGTGTCCAAATCGAAGTGGCCGTCAGAGTAGTAGAGTCCATGTACGTGTGCTTCCAAATATCGAACATGTTTTTTGTCTGCTGCTGATAGAGAGTTAAATGGTTTGGGTGGTTTAAACAAGAACGCTCCCGTGCGTTTGCTTGTCTTGATTACCAGTTCCTTGGGAACGAATCTTCCTTCGATTTCGAAGCCTTGAATGTCAACAACTGCAATTTCCATGGTGAACCGTCGAAGAGCTGAACTGAAACTGAATTTCTACAAAGCTGAGTGATCTAGGAGAGGCTTCGAACAATTTCGCTGAGTGGGAGAAATTACATTACGCAGTCGTGGATAATTATGCAGAAGGCTCGGGTCTTATCGGGAAATCCCGTCTGGCTTTCAATGTCCAGGCGAATATCTACAGTTGAAGATTTCACAGTGTCTTCGCGTCGGAAGCAATCGATAACGAATCTTGAACGTCACATAATCCAGAAGAGGGTGTTTGCCACCGCCAAAGCTAGGATTAAAGTCCGTATATCTTTTGTAAGCCTCACCGTACTCGCTCTTTGAGAAATCTAGCTGCATTCTTTCCATAGGCCAAAATTCGCTGTTTAAAGTTAGACGAATATTGGAAATGTGAATATTATCAAATTCCGTGGGATCTTCTTTGATGTTGCTATGGCGGTCAGTTTGGAAAGCTAAGATAACGTATCGGGGACTCTCCACGGCGGCACACGTTTACGAAACGGTAAAATTATGCTGGAATCTGCTTTGACAGCTTGCAGCAAATCGAGTTTAACATCATCGTTGGGGAAAATGTGTCGGACTTAAGTTCGATGTTGTTTATAGTCACTTTGCCCTTGGTAGCAGCATCTTTGATTATGAGGCAATCGTCATCACTACGGCTCCGCACAAGGCGTATCGTTTGTTTACCCCACATCACTCGCTTGTAGTCGTTGAAAATCGAAAATAAATGTCCCAGCGGAATGTACATGTGAAAGGTGTTGTCGGCGGCATTCATATGGGCTTTATGGGGAAAATTCCAGCGGCTATGAATAGATCCTTGGAACTGTTGGGATCGTAGCACAAGTATCCTCGAGCTGTGCTCACGCGGCCGGGATCTCTCACGGTTTCAATTTCCTTGCCGCACAACTCGTACGTGGCGCTGTTGAAGAAGAAAGCCCCCGCATTTGGTGACAGGGAAACATCTCCATTGCCTGCTTGTCCCTGGATTGAGATGCAGGAATCTGCCATAGAAAACCAGCAATCTGTTTGATTGACGGTGATCTTAATGATATCATTGTTGCCGAATGACTTGACGTACGGATAGTAGGTGCGCAACTCCTCTCGTCGTACACTATCATCAAAATTTGGTTTGCGGAAGATATCGAACATTTGAGGAGTTGACATGGTAGCCGAGTGTTTGTAGAAACAATCTGTTTGAGAGCGTAAGTGATCTCTTGAGAGGTTTCATGGAAACTGATGGTGGTCGAGGAGTAGCTGTCTTCTTATAATACGGTTCTTTATTATCAAATATAAGTCGACCCATTGTTATTGCAATTGTTTCAGCTCGAGTCGTACGATGATTTCCTCACCCCGGAAATTCACGACTTCCGAGTCTTGGCTCAAAATGTGTAAAGTCAGGTTATGAATTTCACTTCTGTTATCGGTAAATAGATGAGATGCTGCGGTGTTCGTCGATAGCGAAACCCGGATCAACTGCAATAGCAAATTCGTAGATTGTGTGAGAGGGTGTGTTGTTGTAGAAAGCGCCCGATGTGATATTGCTGTCGAGATGAATGGTTCGAACTTTGATAATGTTCACAGGTAGATCGGAGCTGTGAAGCTGATTGCTGGACAACACTCTTCGGGAAAAGCCCAGGATCTCACCTTGCGGTTGAAAATCCACCACGTATTTGCTGCTAAAGATTTCGCACTTGAGGGTGTTGTTGTTGGGCTTCAAACTGAAGATTTTGTCAGCGTCCTTTGCCGAGTAAATGTCGAGTACTTTTCTAATGTGGTTTCGATATCACCAATCTCATAGGAACCTTCCGGCAATGGTATGGTTGTTGTTTGTTTTGATTGTCAAACAGGTAGATTTTGTCACCACTCTCAATATTTGGGATACTGTTGTACGAGTGAAAACTCAGTAGTGCCAACCCGTAATAGTAGTTTGGGTCCAATTGAATAGGTGGTTGAAAATCGATGGATAGTATTGGACTGCGACCTTTTAGGGTGATAATCACAGACATGACTGAACAATGTACCAGCTTGCTGTCTATTAATATACTCCTGCTGTACTTATCTGGTACTCGAGAAATAAAAAAGTGTTCAAAATAGTACTATTTTTATTATAGAGAAATTTCAAACATAAATGTCCACAAATCGATTCGTTATAGTTTTGATAAGAGTCATTATTGTAGAGGATCCTGACTCTGCGACCAAAGTAGTCGGCTAATTCTCGGGGTGGTTTCAAGTTGCCAAAGCTGTCAAAGTAGAGGACGGTGTTTCCTTTTCGCACATAAGCTACCCAATGCGTACCTCTGTTGTTGCTGTCATCCAAATTAACGATACCAGACTCCTTTAGATGGAAGCGTACGGGTAAGGCGTCTCGCATAAATACACCCTTAAGTTGGGGATTTTCAATTGCTTGACGTATCGCTCGAGCTCATGATTGTACAATGCTTGATTGGGTAGCTTTATTGGAAGTTTTTTTACTTCTTCAGGTAAAGCCGAAGCCGTTCTTAGATTTTTTCAGAAAGAGACCGCTTCCTTTCTTCGCAATCTCTTCCATGGCTTGATTATGGCGTTGATCCTCTTCCAGCTTCTTCATGGCGTTCTTCGCATCGATCACGGCCTTGGCTATTCCACTAGGCCCTCCTGCTAACGATCCCAAAGCACTAAGGCCTGCAAACAGGGGTATGAGAGGGAGAAAACCACCCTTAGACTCAAATGGGATCATCCGAGGAACGCGGATTTTCTTTCGTCCACCAGCCTTCTTAATGGATGCCCGGGCTGCTCTCAACGCCATTAATGAGTATTTACGCACGTTACCACTAGATCCAGCCATAGCTTTGATGGTGGGCAGGAGCACATGTTGTCGGAAAGATTTTTTCCCGAGTCTGTTCTTCATGCCAAGTCCCATCTTACGTTTGGCCTTCATGCCCGTAGTTATAAGCCAAGAAGCTGCTTTTTCACCAAGTGAAGCGTCGTTGGACTTAAATCTCTCCCAGGCGCGATTTTCCAACTCGTAATCGGCCTTGTGCCTATCTGCCAACGACTTGTATTTGCTGTAGGCGATATCATGTGCACGACAAGCAGCGTCTGTCTTGTTGATTCCCTGTTGGCCCTTGGAGAGACGGTCTTCAAGTTTCGTACCGAGTCCACAAAACTGATAACGGGTAGATGTAGCTCAAAAATTAATTTGTTGATGGCACTATTCAGTAGACTACCTCCTTGGAGAGCTAGCATAATACTGAATGAAAGCCCTCGGGAGTGATGTATTTATTAAACAATGACAAACGACCTCATCCCCAGTCTATCGTACGATGCAATTGAAACAACAGGATGTCCAATTGCCTATCGAAAATTTCGACTTTGTTGATGGCAACGCACCAACGACAAGACGACACGGACCACTACTACCAAATTCCGTTCGTGCGATCATCTGCGGTCCAAGCGGATCTGGGAAAACCAATGCTGTTCTTTCGTTCCTGTTCAGTGAAAACGGCCTGCGATTCGAAAACGTCTACGTCTACTCCAAGTCACTCTACCAACCAAAGTACCAGCTCCTACAAGAGGTACTCAAGCAGGTTAAGGGCATCTCATACTTTCCGTTTAACGTCAATGAGGAGGTAATCGACCCGATCGAAGCGTGTGAATGTTCAGTATTTATCTTTGATGATGTCGCTGGCGATAAACAGAAAAAGATTCAAAGCTTTTTCTCCATGGGTAGACACAGAAATATCGATGCAGTTTATGTGTGCCAGACGTACAGCGTCATTCCGAAACAATTGATTCGCGACAATTGTAATGTAATTGTCATATTCAAACAAGACGATGTCAATTTGAAGCACGTTTACGACGAACACGTCTCCCCCGACATGGACTATGAGACATTTAAAGTATTGTGTTCGGAATGCTGGCAGGATCGTTACGGGTTTCTTACGATTGTGAAGGAATACAATTTGAACGATGGCCGGTATCGAAAAGGCTTCGACAAATATATAAAGCTCCAGTAAGACGGATTCTAGTTAGTTGTCAAAATGTCTTCATTGACTAGCAACATTTTCTCTACCGCAAGAAAGAAAAAATCAAACAACTGGCTCGATCCATTCGGAAGAAGTACCTAAGCCTTAAATATAAAATATAATCATAAAGCCAATGTTTCCTCCTCCAGGCAAAAAGCAACGTTTCGGCTCTGGTATGAAGTTAACGTACAATACAAAGCCAATGGAGTACGTCTACTGGGATGACCCCAATGCATTGGTTGAGCGGCTGAAACTTCTCATCGCATCCAAAGAGGCTGGCAATACATCTCACGACAACGAAATAATGGCTATTATAAATGAACTTAAGGAAGCACATATTATACTTGAAAAATAAATTTACTAAAGTTTTATTTTCATATATCTAACCCTTCACACTTAGTTAAGATATCAGTTATACTATGCCGTTGAGTAAGTTCGGACGCAGCAACACCGTCCAACAATCGGTGTTTTCTCATAACTTTGCATTTATGAAAGTACCGTTTTCCTTTACCTCTGAAGGAAATATCGATGCTGAAAAACTGCGAATAACCAATGTCAAAGCCCCCCAATAACCCATGGATGCAGTCAACAAGCAGTACGTCGAATGGGAAATTGCCAATGGGATGTCACAAATACGAGACGATTTCCAAGTGGCATACAACAAGTGCCGTGACCTGGTTCAACAAACATTAAATGCGCTTAAACAAACCCAAACGACGAGCGACATCCAGCTGTCGAATCTACTTGAAAAATGTAACTCACTAGAAATTCACCTCAAGGAAACAATCACAAAATTTGAGGCTGCATTCAATGCCATCAATACTGAGACATCTCAACAATATAAACGCATAGACGAAGTGGAACTTGCTGTGAACCGCAAAGTGATCAATACCGAAGCCGTGTTGAAAACCATACGTGAAGAGAAGGTTACAGAATTTACAGAATTAAATGACCTGAGAAATCGTATTATCGGAGTGGTGCCTGAGCTCTACAAAGACATGCAAAAACTAGATGATGACACAGCTAGTAAGATATCCACAATAGACTCCAAATTGACAGCTTTTATGAAAATGTTTACTGACTATGAAAGCTTAACTACAACGCAACTGAATCAAATGAGTAGTGAGCAGAAACATTCTATAGAGACATTAAATCGACAAGTGTCTATCATTAACCGGAAAATCAAAACTGACGTTGATGTATCCCACCACTCAAATAACACCACTCCAGGCTCTTCATAAAACAGTTTCTCAATTACTCTTATAGTTAGTATACAAAATAGTGTCTACAGCGAAACATTCCAAGGAAAAAGTTCAGCTGGTTAAAGAGCTGCATCGTCCTGTGCGAAGAAAGTTTCCACGTCGCCGTGTGATAATCAAAGGTTTCGATGACTTGTGGCAGTCCGATCTCGCACAAATGGATCAGTATGCGAAATCCAATAGAAATTTCAAGTTTTTTCTCGTCGTAATCGATTGCTTTTCAAAGTATGTGTGGGCGAGACCGTTGAAAAAGAAGTCAGGTGAAGAGGTGACTCGAGCATTTGAGAGTATTCTCGGGGAACGGCAGCCGAGAAACCTTCAAACCGATCAGGGTAAAGAATATTTCAATAGGCATTTCCAGCAACTTATGAAATCCCACGGGATCAATCATTATAGCACATTTAGTGGTTTGAAAGCCGTAATAGCTGAAAGAACAATCAGAACGCTAAAAGAGCGTCTTTTCAAGTACTTTAGCTTGAATGGGACACACAAATGGATTGATATTTTACCGGAAATCGTCAAAGACTACAACCATCAAAAACATTCCAAGACAAAGATGAGACCTGTGGACATTAATAGAAACAACGCACACGACATAAGCGTGTACAATAATCTAGATTGCTGGTTCTGGAAAACTTAAAGTTGGGGACGTAGTGCGAATCAGCAAGGTCAAGCACTTCTTTGACAAAGGTTATCTACCGAATTGGAGCACTGAATTGTTTAAAATAACTCGCAGAAATATAACTAACCCTGTTACGTACCTCTTGGAAGATATGTCTGGTACACCAATTCAGGGGGGTTTCTATGAAGAAGAGCTACAAAAGGCAGTTTACCCGGATGTGTATCTCGTCGAGAAAGTACTGCAACGAAAAGGCAACAAGGTTAAAGTTCGCTGGATCGGATTTAATCAGACTCATGATTCCTGGATTAATGTTAGCAACAAACTATAGATCTAATTTCTCATCTTGACGTGGGAAACCAATTAGGAGTAGGGATAAATCTATAAAACCGTGAAATATCCCAGACCAGATTTCAGTTTTTATGCAATAGTGACAATGGAATCAGATGAAGGGTATAAAAGTGACTGGAGTGTATACTCTGGTAGAACTGTGGCATTTTCACCCAGTATTCATGAGCACAGCAACAGCAGCAGTTTCGATGTTGAATTTGACAGGAACTGGGATTCCGGGAACAGCAGTGGTGCATCCAGTACGGATTATAGTGGCGACTTGGATCGGGTCCTACAGATGTACGAGAATGCAGCCAATAAGGAACAGTACTACTTATTGCACTCCAGAGTGCCCATGTTGAATTCTCAGTGCGAGGTTCAGTGTGCACTCAGCCCCGCTAGATCCTATACCCCGGTGGTTATATTGCAAAAAACATCCACCGTGGGAGCACCTGTGAAAATTACAATATCCGCCTTAGAATGGGGAGACGTCATATGTCAGCTCGAGTTTATGAAACGAAACTTTTTCGAGAGCAACTCACCACCCGACTTTACCGAGCCAATAGCTTGCGGCGACTTTTTGCACTTGTCTGAAGTGCGGTATGAAGACGTGAAGCAGATTATGGTTATGAAACACATATCGATAATGTACCTAGACTATAGTGACGTGTGTGGACTTTTAGATATAGACCCCATAATTTTAAGTAAAGTGACATCTCTAGAAAAATTAAATTTTTGTAAATTTTATTACGAAATATTGGATGAAATTTCTACATGGACTTGTTTATTGCGTAAGTTACCTATTGAGAGAATAATAAGAGCATTTTGTTTAGATGACACCTCACAGTTGTGTATTGCATTAAAAGAGCAGTTGTGTTATTATAAAGATGGCATCTTACATGATTTAGAACTTAGAAAAATTAAATAAATGTATAAATTGATTGTTTTGTTTGATTTCATTAGTTGAGAATATGGAGAGTCGTGAGTACTATCGTTCATATCAAAATCGATTAAGAACCTTTGATAGTTGGCAATCTGACTATCCTGCTGAAAAGCTAGCCCGAGCAGGCTTCATTTACAAACGCAATGTAATAAGTGACGATGTCGTTGCATGTCCTTTTTGTCAAACTGAGGGGTACAATTGGCAACCTGGTGACGACCCAATGGCTGACCATTTAGATTGGTCTCCGTATTGTAGTTTTTTTGTTCTGGATGACGCTTATCGCATAAATAGACCTGCCATTTACCAGAGCAAAGTAACACTTGAGAGTCGACTTGCAACGTACACCGACTGGCCAATTTCTCTAAGACAAACACCAGAGGAGCTCTCCAAGGCTGGCTTTTTCTACACGGGATATGGTGACAGGATAAAATGCTACTGTTGTGGGATAGAACTGAAGAATCTCTTACCTTACGATAACATTGAAGAGCTTCATGCAAAAGCGTTCGATAATTGTTTGCTACTTAAAAATAACCCCCCAAACCCCACGGGCTCTAACACTTGTAAAATTTGCCTCACTAATGACATGACAATTGTTTTTCTCCCTTGTAGGCACTTAGCTAGTTGCTTTCATTGCTCACTGAAGATCGATCACTGTTGCATATGCAGAAAACCTATAGCTGGGTATTTAAGAATCTTTGTATCTTAAATAATAAAATAAAAAGCTTATTTCAAAATATACTGTTTTATTTTAAAAAACTCTTGTTTGACATACTTATACAATATATGTACTTTTGGCTACAACCAATTACCAAAATTTTACTCTTTTAACAGAATGCAAGTCTTCAATACATTCGTCTTGATTTTTCAGCTCAAATAAAGGGCGCCAACAAATTGAGCACCAAGAACTTTTATCTGTATATAAAGTGTGCAACTCTCTTGATTCATACTTTATGTGACATCTTTTAATTTTAAACAATAACATTTCTTTATTTCGGGATGCGAATGCTAATTGCAGCCCAAGCATACCTCACATAGGAATAGGTTATATTTATCAATCCTACTGTACATGAACCAGGCACAGTAGCTGTCATGATCACAGTATGGCTCAAGAAAGTTGTTATTTAACAAGGTAACCTTAAGTTCTAATGACATATCATATTTATCTACATATTCAAATTCACTTAGAATAAGATCAATATCACCAGTTAAATTTAGATTGGTATCAGTTAAATATTTATATTTGTAAATGGGAAAAAATGTATAACTTCCTGAATTAAAGACCACGGAAGCGGTGCAACATGTACAAATTTTGTTAGTTTTTTTATATTGGCGCAAATAGTTTTAAGACAAGCTAGTTGTAAAGTTGGAGTTGCGGTTGTAGCCATAATTTCTAACCCTATAAAGGAAAATACATATTTACAGATATGCTTAACAATGATCAAAATGAACTCAGAGAATAATGTCCCCATGGTAATGTTTCAAAACAATCATTCATGATATATCTCTTATCGTCGAAGGGGCTGAGGGCAATTTTTGTCTGTTCGATGCTAAAAACAGTATGCGCGTAGGACCTAATGCATCGCTGGGATACAGTAGTTTGCTTTTCTCTTGCAAACATAAGAGAGAATCGTTAAAGGTAATTTTATTTTTAACAATATTATATTTTACGCCTTTAGATTTTTTTACGCATTTGCCACCTAGAATTAAGTATGTATACATCTTTGATCTAAGGCCAACAAAATGGGAAATGATGTAACCCTTTGCCTCATCCTTCATTAAACCTAAGACCTGTTTGTTCACCAATGGAATACCATACACATTATTTGGAGCGTAATTTGAAGTATCAAATCTATGTAATTCAGACTTGATTACTTCCAGATATGCATCATCTGAAATTATTTCAAGGATGTAACTGTCGGTGTCCATGTACAAAAGTTTAACGCGATCTTGTGGAAATTTTTTATAGATGAAATTATATAGAAAGTCGTACATAATAATTTTAAAGAGTTCCAAAATTGCACATCCAATATACAAGGGTTTATTGAACAACAAATCAGTTTTGTTAAGTTCAATTGCTACTAGGTTCTCATCAAAAATAACTCGGCTATGAAAAGCTGGAGAAGCAATTAAATTTTTAGCACTATACCTGCCCTCCCATTCGCTCACGAGTTTGACAGATCGGTGTTTCCGAATATTTTCCATGGTTTTGCCGAAAACGGCTTTATTCATTAATTTAAACAGGTTCACTTCGAATTCATTTTGGGCTTGCGCCCTTAGAGTGGTATTTAAATCAATATAAGGTTTTAGCCAGGCCGACTGCTGAAATTGTAAAACCCGATGAATTTTAGTGAGAATTAATCCATTCTCGAGAGCTTGTTTTAGATTGCGATAATGAATGATATATTTTTCTTTATTGTGAAGGGTGGTCAGAAGTTTTGGAAGTTTGGAGCCTGGAGGAATTCGTTTTTCGGAACAAAAAGGCAGATCTTTATGCTTGTCATGAAGGTGTTGAGGATATTCAAGATCAACTTCCAAGAAATAGCCAACCTCAGAATCATCTGGAATTTGGGTGACGTCAATATTGGGATCGGTCCATTGAAAGCTACCATAAGGAAGGGGTTGACTTTGGGACCATCCATATAAATTATTGGCGTCCACGTGTAGAATATATTTGGAGGGTTTGCTCGGATTAAAGTTAGGCATATACTTAGTTATTAGCCTCGGAAAACCTGTTGGAACATTGTGAAATACCTCCACGAATACCCCGCTCAAGGAACATCAGCATATCAACATCTTGAATTGTTTCAAGTTTAACTTGGGTTTTATAAAGCATACAATCCCATGAGTATCCTGGGATTGTATAATAGTGAGCGAGATCGAGCCCATATATTTTATGTGCACTCTCCCTGAAATTTTCAAAGACATCGGTTAGGAGAAGAATGTCGGTTTTCAAATATAATTCCATGTAATCCCTGAGATTTCTACAATTGAACTTACGCCATATTGTTTGCGCGTGATCATAAGCTTCTTGACTGACATTTGAATCATATAGTTTGTTATAAAAATTTTCCAAGGGAGGTAACTGAGTTTCGTTTAATTTAATATCGGAATCTATATAGTCATAAGGGACTATTCCCTTTCTCATAAGGAGAGGCACAACATCAGTTAATTTAGATTGAACGAATTTAGCTAAAGCCTTTCTGAAGCAAACCACTCCATACAATCTAATCCAGAGTAATTCCTATAATACGATAGGCTATCGTCATAGAAACATTTAAAATAATAACCTGCAGCTACTGCAATATGTTTTTGATATTTACGGGTTTTGGATGCAGAAGTAGTATCGGAAACATGCTGAAGAATTGACTCAAAGTCCCCATAAACAACGAAGGGAAGTCTCTCCTTATGACTATAATTTTTAAACTTAATGTGATGATATTTTGGAAATGAAATTTTACAGTTATTCATATCTTTACAGTAAATTGAATGACTGTCAAGTTTACCTTGACTACTGAAGTAATTCAAGCAACGGTCACACATACATTTTTTATTACGTTTCATTGTAAGTTGAGATGAAACAAGACGTGACAAATTTTTAATCAGACAAAAATGGTACTTTATTTCTTGCTCATCCTCATCAGCACCATTGGTCCTAGCGATTACCTCTATGTCATTACCAAATTCATTAGTTTTAGGAAAATATTTGTTTTGAATCATGAGTAAATTAACGTGATTTTCTAATTTATTCTTTGTGACTAAAACTGGGGCTGTTTGGAAATACTCTTTATCTTTGGCTTTTAATAATTCTAAGACATATACATTTACAGAAATATGATTTAATTTTTCAAATTTGCTTACTTGCTTCAAAGTCATAGGAAATGTCAAATCTGTTAAATTTAGTACCGCTGATGGATGAGGATAAGATGATGTTCGATCAGGGTGGTGTCTATAGCCAATTGGATGCAAATGAGCAACAATACTCCAGGCAAAGCACAAATTGTCAGCATAATTTTTGATGTTAACTACGGCATGTTTTTTTACAATTTCTTCAGGGAGTTTTATAAAAGAGGAGGCCCCGTTACCCATTTCAACCTTATTTATGTTGATTTCCAAGTTTAAAATTTTATATAATGCCCATCCCCGACATTTTCTCTGAAAATTCCTCTAATTTTCTTAAAATCTGTCCTTGAACATTTGTGAAAAACCACTCCTGTAAATTTATCCCACTATCAATATTTGCGTTTTTCGTGTTAAAAATTTATAATCTATCACTTCAGACATACCTGATTTCTTTATGAATTCTCCGCAGAATATAGCATTAACTTTAATGATACGCATTGCTTTTAAAGCATTATTAATCCTAGACTTAAATAGGAAAAACGCATCTTTCAAAAAGCGTAAAATATCAATATGTTCAATATTAATAATTACCCCGGTTCTAATTCTGGATGAAAAAGCAGACTCTAAATTTTCCCATTTTACACGACTACTCCGTTTATTGTGTATATTATTGGCCCCAGCCCCCTGTTTGCGGTTTGAATAAAGGTTAAGCTGATTTCTAAATCTTTTAATGTGAGCTAAGTGTGTTTGTAATTTATTCAAAGTACCAATATTTAAATTGCAATTTTTAATAGTTCTGTTGCATAAAATCAGTTGTTTTTTACTTAATTTTAACCAATGTGAAATTTGCTCTGGAGAACATGGTTTGTTTTCAATGAAAATTAAATTTGCTGCACATCTAAATTTTTTAACAATTTTATCGCTAATTTGGACTATTTGCTCAGAAGTCATTTTGATCACCCTCACAATATAAAAATATTTAACTAACTACTTACAACTAATAATCTCGCACTAACCCTCTTGGCTAATTTCGAATAGCACCCTGGGATGAAGTCCACCTCCAAGCTCCTGCAGTCCGATGAAATTAATATATAATTTCCCCTGAGATAATTGGGCAAAATAGGCCACGTGATCCTCTAGCTCTATCAAGATCGTTTCCCCAAATTTCGGCTTGACCAGTTTGGCAGAAATTATTAGATATTTTTTCCCTGGCTGCAGGTCTTGGATTTTGATGCTCGGCTTGTTCACAGCTTCTACGGAGGACAATTTTAGATAGGAAATCCATTTCTATAACAAATACACACAACTTAATATTTGTTTATTTATAAAATCATTTGTGAAACTCACCTTTTAGTTTAGAAATCGGTCAAAAATTTACTAGTACTACAATAGAATGCTGTGCGCTCCAAAGATGCCTCAACTACTTAACTAGTTGCGAAAGACCCACTATAAGGTTATTGTAGGAAGAGTAGATTAAATCTGCAATTAAAAATACATGGATATGAGAAATATATTTTCACATTTCTAATTTTATTTGACAAATACACACAACCTAATATTTGTTTATTTATAAAATCATTTGTGAAACTCACCTTTTAGTTTAGAAATCGGTCTAAAATTTACTAGTACTACAATAGAATACTGTGCGCTCCAAAGATGCCTCAACTACTTAACTAGTTGCGAAAGACCAACTATAAGGTTATTGTAGGAAGAGTAGATTAAATCTGCAATTAAAAATACATGGATATGAGAAATATATTTTCACATTTCTAATTTTATTTGAGAAATATATTTTCACATTTCATAAAGCTATTTTAACATTTAATAAAGAAATTGAAGAATTCAAAAATGTTAGGATTAATTTTATATATATACAATTACTTCAAATGAAAGTAGAAAACTCAAAAGGACGCTTAAAACACCTAAAAATGTGCGTATTATATTCAATAGGATCACTCGGACATTCAATTTAAAAAAGGTGCAAAATTTGAAGATATAATTCACATTTCATAAAGATATTAAAAATTAAGAATTCAAAAATGCTAGGATTAATTTTATTAATTCAAATGAAAGTAGAAAACTCATATAATGTTAAATAAATACTTACATATTTTATAAAATACACCCACTAAGAAACTGTACTTGTATCTTCGAACACTTGATAAAGAGTAATACTAATTTCCTAAATCTCGCTTATTTATTTCACCACAGTAACCGGGTCGATCGTTAATTAGATATTCTACTTTTTCAGATATTTTGTTTGTCTTCAAAACAACATTTCTTATCTTCTTTACGAAGTTTCGAAATATGCGTTAAAATGTTATGGTAATATATAATTAAATACTGCTAATCGCATTCTCAGGGTCAGGTCAGTGCGACTAATTCCATATTTGGTCGGGCGCCCGGCGCAATCTTGTTTTCGTCGTTCGGAAAATGTTTCGTAATGACGCTGGGATATTTAACTAATTAGTGGTAATCGTATTTTTTAGTCTCCGATACCAATATATTTGTTTTGTATTTACCAAATAAGGTTCTGAAATTGAATCGTTAATTATGTATATTACTGACTTGCGATATATTCTTGACTTCGAGGTCGATAGAATTATCGTTGTGTTAATGAACTAATTACATATTGTTGATTTTCATTTAGTAAATTTGGATGGATGGATGATTTAAAATAAAAATTCGGATCTCAGGAATATCAGTTCTTCTAACACGATTATTTCAGTAATAAAACAATTAAATATAACTTCCTGTTCCAGGTAGTTGATTATTATTTGTAGATCTTAAGTTTAGGTCACATATTTATATCTGCACGTGTTTCTCAAAGAACATTTTCTGTCAACTTTTCTAAAATATCGGTAATGAGTATTTTTTAGCGATATTCTACAAAGATCTATGGTAGTGAAAAATATCTTTTATATATTATTTACAATCAAACTTTGCATATCGAGTTCAGTTTCAATTGTTCACTCAAAGCAAACGGTAGCTATGAATTTAGAAAAATTAATGACTGACACCAAGCGTTTTAAATTTGATGATCATTCGCTGGCAACTCGTAGAATACAGCCCAAAGATTTAACTGGAAAACTTAATCGCTCCGTTGGTTTCTATGAAGTACCTGACGTTTTATCAATTAATATTACGGAAAATCATGTTACTCTCAAATCTCCGAAAGCAACTATTGATCTAGCTCCCGAGAGCTTTAAAGTTTTCAAGACGTACTTGGAGTATGCTTATCGATTTGACAATGATCCTGAAATGGGAAAGGATGATCCTGAAAGCCTGTGGGATGAACAAGAACGATTACCAGATAGCTATATATCTCTTGGAATATGGTTCAATGATGGCTACCTTTCTGTATCGAACACGACCAAACCTATGTCATGTATAAAGTTATCAATACCTGATGCTCTTGAAATTCACAAAGTCTTGTATTCAAAATAAATGTAGTTAAACACTGTTCTTGTTTTATTTATTTTTTATTTCCAGTAGAGATGCAACTATAAAGATATTTTAATTATTTCAGACTTTCACCGCAAAATCAATTTTTAAAATTATCGTTCATTTAGTATTTACTTCTAAGTAATTACTATTTATATTCCAAACATTAGGTTCTCTATATTAGTTTCGCAAAATTTTACAAGTCCCAAAATTTACGCTCGACCTGATGCAAACAATGCAACATATTAATATATACACACACAAATATTTTTATTCCTATATCCCATATTCCGACTTCTAATATCCCGACTTTTACCCCCGAAACCCAATTTCCCGACTTTCACCCCCCGAAATCCAATTTCCCGCATTTTCACACCAAATAACATATTCCTACAAACAACACTCTGATAACCACCATCTAAAAGACACCCTTATCCAAAACACTCGCCCGCCATCGCGGAAACGAACAACCCACACGAGCCGACCCGCACATAGCCATCAACCAAAATACAACATTATTCAACTGGCTTGCCAGCCCATATAGTGGAAACTTCAACGCACACGCCGCCGTCCCGGGCTCGAAACCCAACCAATGCTTGTTTTCTATTTACTTACCACAACCGCCGCATGATGGCGCCATTTTTATTCAAACAGCCACTACCTGCGCGCGCCGCAACCCGCAACACAACAATTTCAATTTAAAATTTCAACAACCAACGTTCCCGCCGTTACGGCCCTCGTCTTGGCGTTGAAGTAACCTTGCTCATCTACTTAGGTCCGTTAGGTTTTCTGTTACATGAACAGGAATTGCAATAAAAAAAATTATTATGACGGTATAGTCAGTAAAAAGGGGTTTAAAATGATATACGACAACACCTATTTTCCCTATATCAAATCTCAAGGTCACTGAATGCGTGTTTGTGTTGAATGAGCGCAAGCGCTAATTCACCTCAAAAAATTTCCTCCTCGAAACAAAGATCGACCTGTTTTTTCTTATTGCAATAGTTTTGAAAATAACCAAGATATTCAAGGTGGCTCGTTTGAGATGGAATGCCCTGTATATGGCATACGCAAAAAAAAAATCGTGGCATAACAAGATTTTTTAGAAATTTCAATTTTCATACGGTTGGCACTTCGGGGAATAGTCAACTTACCACTTGGCGTACTCAACTCTAGAATACTTTTGAGTACTCCTGGAGGTTTGAATGAAAACATCAAGGCATGATATGTCACCAGGTTCTGGTCGATTAGGATCCTCAGAATTTTTCTACAGTTCTCCAACTATTTGCTGTACTATAAACGGATAATTTTTTGCAGACTGCCTTATTTTCTTATTAATATTGAACATCAAAGAAGAGAGAAAATTATACATTTGTGAGTTTATTACTATCTACCTGTTTATCTCTTATGGGTCAAATATGTCTATGACCAAATCACAGTTGGACAAAAACTGTTTTGAAAATCACATTAGTCTGCTTATGTAATCTTGTATCAAACCAGAAATCGGACAATTAACGAGTAAAATCAGGAAGAAAAAAACAAACATATAAAAGTCGATTCTGACTTCGTTGTCAATGACTTTAAAATATGTATTGAAAATGTAAATTGCAAATTGAAAGTTTGATTTATGACATTTAAGTTTTTCTTTCAATATATAGCTTTTTATTTCGATTGTGGTGTTATTTCTCAAGAAAACATAAAAATAATCAATTATATGCAACAAATAACATTTAGAAGACATTTGGCAAGACGACACGATAATAGATGGACAACAAAAACCAGTTTATTGTATCCCAGAGGTGTTTAATAACCGCCATAACCTAATCCTAAAAAGCTAAGAATAGAAGAGCATCGAAAGAAATGAGGAACGAATATGTTAGAGAAGTTTAATATATAACTTTTATGTTTTTTTTGGGCAATAACACCACAATAGAAATAAAACGACGTATATTGCAGGAATACCAAACGTTTCAAAGTCTATTCTGACTTCGTTGTCAATGGAAATTGAAAATTTGTTGTTTTTCTAAAAACAACAAATTTTCTAATGTCAATTTTAAATGTCATAAATCAAATTTTCATTTTGCAATCTACATCAATAAATATAAAGCCATTGACAACGAAGTCAGAATAGACTTTGAAACGTTTGGTATTCCTGCAATATACGTCGTTTTATTTCTATTGTGGTGTTATTGCCCAAAAAAACATAAAAGTAATCAAGAATATGCCACAAACAACGTTTAGATGACAATTTAAGATATAACTTGAAATATTGGTAGAATATAGCTGAATATGATGCTAATGATATGTCATTTAAATAAACTGTACTGGTCCTAAATTGGCTGGGATTAATCTTAATAAGAGAAACCACCGCGCATTAACATTGAAGTATTTTGTGTGCATAAGCCCTGATTTTTGTAATTTCGATATATTTGATTAAGTAAATGTTAGACAACATCTACTAAGCGTTAAAAAATTCAGTTTAAAAATAATTATTATTCTAAGAATGCAGTCATTTGCATACACGTGTAAAATTTGATAATAAGGTCGAAGATATTGTGTTGTTTTAATTTTATTTATATTCACTAATAAGCATGTTTTTATATAAGTGTGAAAGTAATAATTTTCTTGTTAAAATTAGTTTTCCACCCGAAACTCAAGATCGTAGTTTCGGTAGGTTTTCTGCCAAAACAAAAACTAACCTGAAACTTCCAACTTGTGGAAACGGAAACTTTAGTCGTCTATATGGAATATACCAAAACAGTTTTGGTTTAGTCCACAAAGAAGACAACTTGGCAGTTTAAACACCGTTGAGTGTAAAAAACAATGATTTGGAGTTAGGGTTCAAAATTGTGTGTTAATATTAGAAATTATAATATTAAGATGAGAATTTTGCTAACATTTATAGTTAAAGGATACTTTTGTATGTAGTCTTAAAATCTTCATTCAATAGCCACTTAGCGATATTTTCTATATCAGTTTTAAGGGGATGACCAACACATGTGTAAACGTTGTCTTCAGTTACATTTTTATAGGCTAACCATGTACTCTGAAGTACATTGAGAACTTTCCTCATATCTCCATTGGCGAGGGTGAGCAAAGCTTTCTTGCCATCCTCCGTTATTGTTACTCTGGAAACAAAAACTGTAGAGTTAGTTAGTTTCATTAATAAACAGTACTTATTAAACTAATATTGGTATGCCTGAATTAACTTGTTTCGGCCGGTTACACTGTCCAAAATATTGTAGTGCAATTTGAAATCTAATAATTTGTTCAAATAGCAGCAAAAACTAATATTGCATTCAACGGATCGAATTATATTTCTTAAGTTGTTCACCAGTAAAAGTTTTCTAATCTGTTATTTCACGACTTCTTTGATTGTCGTAGAAATTCTGTAAACTCCTCTTTCGCATAGCCCCATAAAAAAATCATTCTAGATAATTCAAAGCAATCTAATTCGCCGCCCTCTTCCTATCTATCTATCATGAAATTCATTACTGAGGTGATAGAGATTTGGAGCAGTGCAATAGACTAGTGGTCCATCATGTAGAAACCACAGTCTTTCTTTTCTCTTTGTAGAATTGTTTGAATTATTTTGTAAAAGCCTGTTTAAATCATTTTGCAAGAACCCGCCATTAAATTTTAATTCAGAAGCGTATTGTTCCACAACATATTGCCCAACAATATCAACCCATGCATTTATAGACCATGTGGATTATTTACAGAACAATAATATAAAACGTTGCCTTATCTGTGAATAACAACAAAAAAATAACTTACTTTTCTTCGTCTACAACGTAATTCAATCTTGGGAGAATTTGCTCCGGCGATAAAGGACCAAATCTAAACCGAGTACAACGAGACTGCAAAGCTGGAATAATTTTGCTTAAATAGTTGCAAATAATGCAGAACCTTATATTTTCTGTGTACTTTTCAATTACTGAAAGAAAAAAAGATTGTCAATACAATATTATCCCCTTAAGTATTAAATGTTAATGAGGAAAGGTTAAAAAATTGCTTATAATTTTATCAGTTTATTAGCAACGACGACAAAGCTGCACAACACCTTTTATGAAATTTGGTTCAACCAAGGGCGTATCCAGCTTTTGGTTTAGAGAGGGGGAAAATTAAAAAAAAATTGTCCTAAAGGGGGACAAATCGGTAAACAATTGTCCTAGAGCGGGACAAATCAGTAAAAAATTGTCCTAGAGAGAGGGACAAATCAGAAATTTTTTGGTCCAGAGGGGGCGTCTGCAATTTTATGGGAAGCTTTAATGGCTTATGGCAGGTTTTTCAGACCCAGGGGGGCGCCCATGGGTTCAACTGTAGATAGTAGCCATTTGCGCCGTTGATTATTTTAAAATATTCATTAAATCTTCTAATCTGCCCCCAAAATTAAGATTATGATTTTTGTCAATAAACTTTTTTTACTACTTTGGTACCCATAATAGCCTTTTCACTTGATGTAGAGAGTATTCCATCTCAAACGAGCCACCTTGAATATCTTAGTTATTTTTAAAACTATTGCAATAAGAAAAAACAGGTCGATTTTTGTTTCGACGGAGAAATTTTTTAAGGTGAATTAGCGCTTGCCCGCATTCAACATAAACAGGCCAATTCAATGACCTTGAGATTTGAGATAAGGAAAATAGGTGTTGTCGTATACCATTTGAAAGCCCTTTTTACTATACCGTCATAATACATTTTTTATTGCAATTCCTGTTCATGTAACAGAAAACCTAACGGGCATATTAGTAAAACCGGATTATTGAATTAAAAGTTTTTACTACATGGAAAAGTATTAAAACGGAGTTCTTTTATAGTACGCTCTTAAACCATCCTGTTTCACTGCCGCACCTGTAATAACACACAATACTAGAAAAACATTAAATGAAAACATTCATTTATTTTACATTATTTCTTTGTTGATATTTACAGCAAGTTTGTTTATCTGTTCTGACCTTTATTCAATCATTTGAAGCATTGTTCATTTATCTGTCAAGTTATTACTTTACTGATTTGTTGAAAATTTAAAAGATAATTATGGTATACACATTGCAAGAACGTGTTGGTGGTAAGTCTTTATTACCAAAATCAAAATTGTGCTCGATCTGCTGCAAAGGTTTTTAACCAAAACCATCCCGAACGTAACCTTCGTCATAAATACGTATTGGAGTTGATTTTAAAATTCGTTGAGACGGGCTCAGTAATGAATAAAAAAAGAGGTCCCATTGGAATTATAAATGATGAAGGGGTAGCTGTAGCTACATTGGGGCATGTCCAACTTATACCAAACATGCAGTCTGTCCAGCAAATCTCTACAGCTTCCGGTATTAGCAAAACTAACGTTTTTAGAATTTTGCATAATACAAATTTCATTCGTACAAAATTAAAATACTTCATGAATTGAATGAGGATGATTGAGATCGAAGGCAAGAGTTTTGCGAAATTAAGACCCAGCGTATGATCGAAAACCCAAATTTCTTGTACAATGTTTGCTTTTTGGATGAGTGCACTATTTCATTTCATGGGGAGGTTAACCGACATAACTGTAGATTTGGAGCGATACAAATCCTCATTTATTTCGAGAAGCTCATAGTCAACATCCGATAAAACTAAACGTTTGGGCAGGGTTTTTGGGATTCATCTAATTGGACCCCTGTTTATTCCTGGTAATTTAAATGGTGAAATTTATCACAATATATTGGAAAATGAAATTAATGCATTGATAATAGAAAAATTAGAAAATGATCCTCTACTACATGAAGAGCAATTGCATTTTCAACAAGATGGAGCTCCTCCTCACTACGCCGCACCAGTTCGTCAATACCCCGATTTGGAATACCCTGGTCGCTGGATTGGAAGAAGAGGTTCTATAGAATGGCCTGCCCGATCACCTGATCTGAATCTTTTCGATTTTTTTTGTGGGGACATGTTAAATCCAAAATTTTTATGACTCAGCCTGAGAATTTGGACGAACTACGTCAACGAATTATAGCGGAGTGTCGTTATATAACACCGACTATGCTGAACCATGTCAGAGACGGCTTTCAGTCAAGGTTGTACTATTGTATGGAAGTCAATGGAAGACACTTTGAACATGTGCTTTAGAGGCATTGTATTGTAATGTAAATTCGTTTTTTTTAATACTCTTTTATTATTACATGTACAGAAATTGCAATAAAAAATTTTATTACGACGGTATAGTCCGTAAAAAGGGCATTCAAATGATATACGACAACATCTATTTTCCATAGCTCAAATCTCAAGGTCATTGAATTAGCATGTTTATGTTGAATGCGTGCAAGCGCTAATTCACCCGAAAAAATGTCCCCCTAGAAACAAAAATCGACCAGTTTTTTCTTATTGCAATAGTTTTGAAATTAACCAGGATATTCAAGTTGGCTCGTTTGAGATGGAATACCTTGTATATTGAAAAAAATATTTTACTTTTAATTTTATATTTTGTCTATAATAATTCACAAAAGTGAATAATGACTCAGAAAGAGAACTTAGATTTACCGACTGATAAATTTGATGTCGAACATGGTAGATGGAGAAAAATTCATTTCAAAAGAAATGATTCACTAATCAGATACGAAAATAAGTTTTCTATATATATGTAATAATCGCATATTTATATTTTTAGGAAAAGTGGCTGAATTGAATAAAAAGTTGAAGTAATATAAATTATCGTCCACGAAAAAAAAAACTGAAGATACTTACCTTCACCGTAACAGCTATGAACCAACATCACCCATAAATGTGTTACATTTTGTAATGAATAAATGTTAAGAATAATAAATATTAACACGTTCAACTTAGTCAAAATGTATGAAAAATGCTGTTGATAACTGTTTTTATATAATTTATGTATTAAATGTTTTGTTTTTTCATAAAAAACTTCTTGTACTCAAATGGATTCAGGTAGCCCATTTTCATGAATTAACGTTTTTTGCCACTTGTATAGATTTGATAATAAGAAAATGAGATGTTCGGCTTGCTATTAAAGTCTAAAAAACAGTCATGATTGGAAATATGCCCAAACTAAATCTTCACAAAGTCGCTACAACTGTAGTGCTTGTGAAAAATTTTATTGCTTGAAATGTTTTTTATTACCCATAAATCAGAATAATTTAATAAATATGAGTTTTTATACATTTTATTTGTAAAAGCACTTAGAAAATTGTGTTATGTATTTCAAATATAATGTATTTTTTTAATTATAATTTTATTATCCCAAAAAAAATTCTCAGGCCAAAACCAAATTTTGGCCATGCTTTATAAGTCCCTTACACACTTCAACGCACACGTTGGATCTGTTTGAATTCAGCCAGCCTAAAGTAAAAGTAGTCCTTTGTATCCGTTTGGATACAGGTGGCCCAAATGATCAAGGTTACTTGTATCTAAAAGGATACAAATGGCGCTTAACGTGTTAAGAAACAATAAATGAGTCAATTATTCAACTGTTGGGTACTGTTTGTGTCAACTACAAGAATTTGCACTAAAGCATGTAGGTTAATCAAAGTTGCATTGTTATCAACATTTTCAGATGTTCAAAAAATATTTCGTTTACATTCGTTTCTGATCGCAACATAATACATTTCAATTAGACAGTTTTAAAAAAGTTCGAATTTAATACTTTTCTTAATGACAATGTTTCCTAATATATTCAACCACGGGAGCCCTAATAAGCAAATCACCAATTTATCAAAAAATATATTCTATCTACAATTTGCATGTGCACATGCTTTGGATACTTTATTCAATTTAAAATACACGGGCCCTAAATATAAACTTCTTTACATATTTCTCAACTGCATGCGAAAATAGGGATTTTAGATTTTGAATGCTTTGCTTTTACATAAGAATACATTAAACATCAAAAAGTGAACGAAGTGGGAAATGGAATAATAATGTTTGAGAGTAACAATTGTTACATATTTATAACAGATTTGATATTTAGTACATTCTTTAATATATAAAGCTGAAAAATTCTCATAGGGGTAGTTAGTTCATCTCAAACTCCGTTTGAAAAATGTCCTACACTCTTTTATTTTCCTTTTTACTATCAATAATTGCTTTTTACAGTGAAGGTTGTTTGATAACAAACTGTCCGAGGGGAGGAAAACGTAGCGAAGGATTCAGAATTATTGATGATAAAAGTGTAAGTATTATTATAGTAATTTAATTTAATTTAATTAAAAAGATTATAAATCGAAAAAAATAATAATGTGAAACAAGAATATATGGTGCAACGATGTACATACCAAACACTGATTTTTTTGGACCAGTATTAAAAATATTTCAATCAACTTTTGTTTAAAAAAATATTTATCGTTAACTAGGATGATTTTTATCTATTGTAGGCTCTGGAAACTTTAGGATAATGGAGCTCCTATAACCACACCAGAAGACTATTATATTAAAACTCGTAAAAGGGGTATTTAAGTCATTTTTTTAATTTTCAACAACAATTTTAATATAATCCGAAAAAGTAACTTCTTCGTCATTCAGTATATGCCCGTTAAATAAATAAATATTCCTTTATTCAACATTTAAAATCACTGCATTTACAAAAAAAAATCTTACAAATACAAATGATTTATTTGCCTTGTCAAAAAAATCACCATCCGCGTTACTCAGCATCTTTCAAAAATTCATTATACGAGTAGTATGCTTTTCTGGACAGGTATGTATAGAGCTCCTTTCCAAACTTCACTATACTTTTCTCATTCCTTCTAGCTCGCGTATATTTATTAAATTATAGTCCCCCTATAGATATGGGAATTTTGCCCAACTGATAGCCTAGAGAATGGCTGATGTAGTTCATTGCTGCTACGAGTTGAATAATTGTGTATTTGATCATTTCTAGTAAGTGATACTTGCTTTTTAATATTCATTATTAATATATAATGAGTGGACCGTCAGAATATTAAACTCAATGAAAAATTGCTTGCAACTGGTTAATGGGGGAACACCAGCTATACATCGTAAGATATTTTTTTGTGTAGAGAAGACTTTGTCAATATGAGCCCCAAAATATAAGGCCATATGACAAAATCGACTCCGTTAGGCCGAAATATGCTAATTTAAGAACATTGAAACTTACGGTACATTTTAATTGGCGCATTAGGAAAGAGTTCTTATTTAATTTATTGGTTACATAATCAATGTGTTTTTCCCAAGTTTATTATCAACAATTATTCCTAAGAACTTACATAAATTTGTCTGCTCAATAGATTCATTATTTAACCTGACAAGATAACTAAAATTATTTGTATTGTTTTTAGGTAGGAATGACATCATTTGTGATTTTTTAACATTTACCGTTAAACCAGTGAATTGCAATAGTCATGATTTTCCCGAGTGGCTACATTAGCATTTCTGACAAGTTCAGAATCACTTTTCCCAAATATGCCAGCTTGTTCACGGTTTGTGATGTATGATCGAATCCATTCATTTGCTGAGCCTCTGACGCCTATTCTGTTAAGTTTATCTAGTAACAAGTAATGATCTATAGAGTCAAATGCACGTGATAAATCGAAGAAGCAAGTTATTTTTAATATTTTATTGTTCAATGAGTCATATATAAAATTGCATAGCTCCGATAATGCACTATGTGTAGATTTATTTGCCCGAAAGCCGTGTTGGCAGGGGATTAGTAAATTATAATTCTCGAGATAAGTGTTCAAAAACTTTAGCTAGCTGACTTTGAACACAAATGTTTCGATAATTTGTAATATTTTCTACTGGACCTTTATTTCGGTAGACTGGTATAGATTTAGATTTTTTAAAATGTTTGGGATATTTTCCTATTTTAAAAGACTCATTAATTAGATGTTAGAGCTTATAAATCTATGTTGATTGAAAAGATATCCGTCTAGGTTTGAGATAATCCAAATTATGCCTGAGACGATACATTTACATTTTCAACAACTGGAAATCATTCCTTGAAATGCAGACAATTCATTTCCAGCTCTTTCTCGTTCACTTCCTAATAGATTAGTGAAAAAGCTTTGAAATGTTATCATATCTCATTGGAAATCAGAGTTTTCAAGGGATACATTTGAAATAAAAAACAAAAACTGACTTCAAAAAAGGAACTTTTTTTTCTTACTGACAACTGCATCAACTTGCACTTAAAAGAAGTACTAAGTACGTATATAACAAAAAGGTATTCAATTTCATTTCAGTTTTTAATTTATATTCAATTTGAATTGTTATTAAGGGTAAGGTCAAATATAAATTTTGATGAAACCTGTCTCCATTCATACTTCTCCATATGTAAAAGCTAATCCCCGTAAATAGATTTGCAACTATATCTACTATCCTTTAAAAACAAACGTGACTATTACTTAACATAGAATTAATATTAATTTCACAATTGCCAAGTCCGACAATCCAGATGTACTACTATAAGCTACCTTTCTATAGTCCGATTTTTTTCCAAATACAAAAAACAATTCCGAAAATTTTTCATAAACAGACAGTTCTGCCAATCATTAGACATTGCATATTCGGATAATAGAGTCTCTGTGCACAAATTGCGTGCAGTCCAAAAATTAAATTAAATTGAAAACAAATAATTGCACAACAATTCGTTGATTTTGTATAACTTACTACAAGTTTCCATGTGAAATTTGACAAGGAACACGATGGTCGAGTTACTTTTTTCATAATCATTGTAGTTTTCGGGAATAATGTAACAACCTCTGTTTTGGGGGTGTTTTTGGGGCTTTCCCCCCTTATTGCAAGCTTGCGGTAAAAAGTAATTGCAGATTCGTAATCTACGCCCTTGAAAACATAAATGTTCTGTGTTAATTAGCTGCCACCGCATTTTGTAGATTCAGGCAAAATTTCAATGGACTATACAGTGCGAACTACTATTTAATTTAAAGTCCGAACGAAAAGCAAATGCGTGTAACATATTGGTGTGCGTGAGAATGTATGGCGAATCCCAGCCGAAGTTTCATGTTGGCAAAGAAATACTGATCACATCGAACGTTTATTTGGGTCAGTTGGGTATATTTTTACATAGCTATTAGTTACATAAAACTTAAAAAAATAATTTTGGCTAATCACATTGTGAGTAGGCAGTCAAATAAAGCTGGAAGTGCCCCTTGTACATTTGATTACTAAGGAAGTTAATAAATAGGTATTATAGACAGTCATCTAATATCTGGTAAGAACTAGGAATTCGAACAAGCCGAAAGTGGCCAATGTAAAAGAGGGGCCTGTCGGTTAAGTTGATATGGTTGACAAAGCAGGTGAGTGCCAAAAATCAGGAATGGAAATCAATCGAAATTGCAAGGATGATGAACATACAATATAGGTGGACACATCCGAACTTTTTCACCATATTATTAATAGATTAACGAGAACTGTGAATATTTTATGGGTACATCAACAAAATTACAGTGATAGAACATACTAAAAAGTTGGTAGTTCGATATAAGACAAGATTTAGAAACAAAAAAGACAGCAAAAACGTACTTGGTATTAATTGATTCAAAAAGTTGTTGCAAACATAAAGATTGCCTGGTGCAAATTATTTAACTTTAGAAATATAATGTTTTTTTACAGTCATTATGGCCACGTTTTGTGGTACATACCTTACAAGGCTTATTATTATTGGAGGCGAGTTTTAAATTTAAATTGCAATGTCACATTAGTTCAACTTTTCAAATTAACTTCATAACAGAAGTGTACAATTTTTTACAAAAACTTACACACAAGTTAAAACATTTAATATTCTGAGATATTGTTGTGCTGATAATTTTATAAATTGTATTGTGTAATTCTCTGTTTCAAAACAAATCAGAACTGATTAAAAGTCCGAAACACAGCCTGTTAAATATATTAATTTATTATAGTGCATTTCTTGTGGACCTGGTCTTACTGGAAAATGTTTAGGATCTCACATCTGCTGCGGAGCTTTTGGTTGTTTGATGGGAACTTTAGACACATTAAGGTGCAGACAAGAGTTATACTTACCAGAGTCAGAAGTATGTGATTTTCCTGGATTACCATGTAGAAAAAATACTGGAAAATGTGTAGCTGATGGCATATGCTGCTCTCATGGTAATTAATCAATATAATACTGAATATCAAATTTAGGGAAATATGTTTCAATCTATGCAAAAGAACTGTTACCATTTTCTTCTCAAAATATGATATGTATAACTATAAATTTAAAATAATTTGCCTGATATTTGCACTTCTTGATGTAAATTACATGTCAAATTAATGAGAAATCTAATTCAAAGATTGAATATCTGTTATATACTGTTATCATTTTTAATCTACTCACATCAGCATTATGTGAAAAATACTACCAGTGAAACTGTACAGTTCTTTTATAAGAACCGGCTTTAAGTCAATAATTGATTGAAGACAAATAAAAAAAGTTTTTTCAGTTATGCAGCAGAATATCAGGAAACAAATTTTTGGAGTAATGCTAAATTTAAAAGTTGTAGTTATTTTGAACCTGACATATGTAACTTAACTTACAATTTTTTTTTCAGATGCATGTTATGTTGAAAAGGACTGTGCAAATGATGATAAATATAAGCATGTACCTAATACAATTTCTGGACAAAACCTCTACAATCTGATGAATAAATATCAAGCTCAAATAGATAATGCAGAATGATAATTTAACGACCCCATTTATAATTACTTCACTGAGGCTGGACAATTGTAGTTTATAACTAAAGCAAATTAAAGTAATAAACTTTATCAGTTAATTATTTATCCCTTAAAATTTGGATTATTATTTTTTTAAATATGAAGTGGCTTAAAAACACAGAAGTTAAGTTGTTCAAATGAAACATGCATATTTTTATTGCAGATTCAAGGTCAATGATGAAAATAGACATTTTTTGTTAGACATTTAAAAAATAGTATTTTTAATCCTCTAAAATACCTTAGAACAAAGAACAACCAAATAAAATAGCTTTATATGCAAAACAAACAAAACGTGATTTTAACCAAGCGTATGAACGCTTCATCCCAGAATATTTTAAATAAAGCAATAATCCAACCAGACATATGTTTTTCTTGGCTGAGATGTTTATAATTCAATCCTAGAGTCGGAATATATGTATAAATTTATCAGAGATAGAAAGGCAGAAAAATTAATAAAGGTGGAACTAATAATAGCAGAAGTTAAAAAAACTTTATATAAGATATGAAAATGGGGAGACAGCAACACAAGGAAATATTTCTATTGAGCTGGTTACTAGACTAACAAAATTTAACAGATGCCTTATAGAAGGAGACTAGTAAAAATTGGGGAATGGTTGATATTAGTTCTATTCATAATACTTGAGGACTGCAACAGCTTGTGAAAATACAAATTGTGGAAACATGACAATCCACCTAATGTTCACAGACATAGATAAAACATATTACAATGTACCAATAAGTATAATTGTTTGGGGTAATACAGGGCTCTAAAATAAATAAGATGTATGCAAGAGCATTAAAAAACATATGTACAAAAGCTCACTTGGCATAGTAAAAACAGGAAATTAAAGCAAGGATGTATTGTTACATCCATTTTCTTCCAAATACATGTTCAAACACTAACTGAGTTCTAGGATGAGAAAATGTTCTGAAATGAGAATACAAATTGGAAAGAAATGCTTATACATCTTGCTCTTTGCAAATGATAAGCTACTTATAGCAAATCATGATGAAGATATGAAGAGAAAGTTAATAGAGGAGTTCTGAAAGTAGGGACTTAAAATAAATATGGCTAAAATCAAATATTTAGTAGTCAGAGGAGCACTATCAAATATAGAACCACAAAAAATATTTAACATTAACAAAAATCACCAAATATAGAGAAAAAATTGGCAAATCACTCCAGACTCAAATATTTTAGACAAAAGAGAGTTCTAAAATACACATCTATACATAGTAGAAGGACAGGAAGGGCCTCCATATTCTGGAAAGAAATTCAGGATGCCATGGGAAAAGGAGGAATAAAACAAAATGAACAAACATAATTGTCTGAATAGTTAAGTCTAAAAATTGAAGTGTGGGAAATGTCTAAGACTCCTCTCCCCATTTATATAAGAAAATGATTTTACCTCTTAGGTGCTAATATTGAGATTGAAAAAAACACTTACTTCTTCTTAAAGCATTTTGTGCATCCATTGTCATAGCATCAGCTTCATCTAAAATTATTAATTTAAATCCTGATTTGAAAATTGTTCTAGTACTTGCAAAAGTTAAAATCTGTCCTCGAACAATGCCAATACCACGATCATCTGATGCATTTAATTCCAGAACCTTCAATATTAAAAATTTTATACAACAAAATGAACAGATATATTTTATACCATTGATGAAAACTGTGATGGAGTGTACAATTGTTTGGCACAAGCAAGAATAGTACTTGTTTTCCCAGTCCCAGGTGGACCATAAAATAACAAATGTGGAACTTGATTTTCGCTCATAAATTTGTTTACTAAAATTTGATATTTTTAAGTTTAAAAATAATTCTTTTATATAATTTAACACTTACTTGTTTTTATTATATCTTCATGAGAAACAAGATCATCCAAATGTTTGGGTCTATATTTCTCTACCCTAAAATAATGGTAATTATTACAATTTTATTAAATAATGGTGGAATTTTACCAAGGTAAATTAATTCTCTGCTCTTCTTTCTGAACCATATTTAAAATGTTTTAATTATATCAATTTGTATTTAAATGATGAGACACAAAATGTTAGGTTATACCATTCAAACCAAAACAAACTTTTGGCGGGTAATATTTTCGATCTTTTAATGAGTGACGCCATATGACGGCTAGTTTGTGAAATACCCATGTCCACAAAAAATTGATTGTTATCTACCTACCTATATCTAGGTATTATATATACCTTCATATTATATATACTACCAGCCGTTACCCGCGGTTTCACCCGCGTACCCAATGTTCAAGCTTTCGCAAAAAGAAATAACTTGTGAAACATATAGATTATCCTAAATAAAAAATGTTGTAACTTGTTTAAACCACCCTCCTTAACTATAAATCCACCAATCCTGAATATATTTCACCCAAACTGCAAGTACTTATGCGCGACGCTATATAACAATTTTATTCAACTTTTTTTTAATCATCTTGAATAACTGTAACCCTACTTCACCCTATATTGCAACCATCCTGTATATGCTGCTGTTTATTTGCCACCCAATATCACTTTTTGAACATCTGACTATAACTCTTCTCTACCCTATATTTCAGCTATGCAACTGCTTATAGTCTATGCTGCATAACAATTATTTCTGATATTTTTTGAACCACCTTTTAAAGTACAATTTCTCCTTACCCTATATTTTACTCACCCTTTATATGCAGGCAGCTTTTTCTAACACTATGTTAAACATACTTTAATAATAATCTTGCTTCTCCCCATATTTCAGAAATTTATAGTAGAATACAACTGTTCATGGTCTATCCTATATAACAATTACTTTTTAACTTTTTACATCCACCCTGATCGAAATACCGGTGGAACCCTTGGTGTGTCATACATTTAAAAACACGGTTTTGCACCCTAACACCAAACTTTTATTTAAACACTCAACCAAACTGCAACTGTTTATTGGCTACCCTGTATAACAATTTAATTCAACATTTTTTAAACCGCTTTGTATAACCAAGTTATTTCCATTTACATTAAAACCATTCTATACACTGCTGCCAATTGGTCAAACATTACAACTTGTTTTTGAACCACCCTGTATAACCATAATTTTACTCTACAAAATATTTCAACCACCTTATTGTGCACCTGCTTAGGGCCCATCAAATATAACATTTTTTAAACAGTTAACTATAACTCTGGTCCACTCACTATCTTATATATGCAACTGCTTATGGAGTACGCTATATAACTATTTTTGAACCCTGTATTTCAACTTATATGCAGCTGTTTCTAACACAGTTTTAATCACACTGTATGAACTACAATTTTACTTCGATCCATGTTTCAAATATTACATATATGCAACAGCTCATGTTCTATCCTACAAAAAAATCCGACCTGTTTAACTATAATTCTACTCCACCCGTTATATCACCAACCTTGTATATGCAACTACTTATCGGCCACCCAATATATCATTTTTTGTACCACCCTGTATAACTATAAATACATTAATGCCCAATATATTTCACCAAAACCGCAACTGCTTATTGGGAGCCGTACATATTTCAGCATGTTTTTGAATCACCTTGTATGTATTACAACTACTCTGTATACGTTACTGCTTATTAGTTAACCAATATAACATTTTTTAAATAATTAACCCTCCACCTTCTCCACCCTATATTTCAACTATCCTATCTTTGCAACTTATTATGAACTACTCTATTTCACAATTTTTCTCCCTATTTTTTCAACGACATTATAAACAACAATTTTTACGGCAAGTTTTTGAATCACCTTTTATGTATTGCAACTACCCCGTATACGCTATTGCTTATTGGTTAACCAATATAACATGTTTTAAATAATTAACCATAATACTTTTCCGTCCTTTATTTCAACTATCCTATCTTTGCAACTTATTATGAACTACGCTATTTCAGAATTTTTCCTCATATTTTTTCAACGACATTATAAGATATAATTGCTCTCCACACTTCATTTAACCACCCTTCATTTATCAGTTTTTCTAACGTTGTTTGAATCACACTATATAACTATAACTTTACTGCGAACCGTGTTTCAGGTACTCCAGCAACTGCTATATAACAAAATTTTTCTTGCATTTTTTACCGACCCTGTATAATTATAACTCTACACCACCCTATATTTCAACAACCTTTTATATGCAACTACTTATTTGCCACCCGGTATCCTTAGAATCCTACCCCACCCTATATTTCAACTATCCGGTAAATGGAACAGCTTGTAGATCATTACATTACTTATTTTTTAAAACCACCTGTATAGCTGTAATTACACTCCGCGACATATATTTCACCCATCTTATATATGCAAGTGCTTGTGGGTATAAATAAATTATTAACCACAACATAAGCTATAATTCCCCTCCATCTTATATTTCAAACACCCTGTATAAACAACTGCTTCTGATAGTTCTTCAACCAAAAACTGTAATATCTTATGAACATAATTCAAAGATTCTAACTGCTTACATTTTTTTCTAATATTTTTTATCCAAACTATAAATATTCTACCCTTTTTCAACCACTTGGTATATGGAACTGTTGGTGTCCCACTCAATATAACTTTTTTAGACCACCCCGTATAACTAATTCCACTCTCTTATTTCAGCCACATTTTAAACACCAAATATAAATATAACTTTTTTAGATTTTTTAAATCCATTTAATTCTACTCCGCTCTAAGTTTCCTATATACAGAACACCCTGTGAAATTACGCTTGTTATATCAGTTTTTTTTCAATCAAAACATGTTACATTGGCACATTCCGAATTTTGAATAAAAGCTAAGCTGATGCCAGTATCTAATATTGTGTGCGTGCGGTGGAACCAATTGAGTAATTCTAATACCCAACATGGTAGAAGTTTTTTCGCTATATAAAGTGTTTCACCGCATGTACCAAATTTTAGGTACTTGCATCAGCATGATATATCAAGTGTAATTTTACAGGATAGGTAGAATTAAATGGATATAAAAAATCTTGAAATAAGTAGTAAGTAATAAGCATATATACAAAGTGGTTGAAAAAAGGGGGACAGTTATAAGGGGTGATTAAAAAAAGATTGAGTTGGCCATAAACAGTTGTATATACTAGGTGGTTAAAAAACGGGTGGAGTTGAATTATATTTGTACAGGACAGATAACAAAATGTTATATTGTTAAGATATATATAAGATGGAGTGGAATTTTAGTTTAAAGGGTAGTTAAAAATTCGTTTTATAACCTCAAGTAATTCACAAGTTCACAAGTCGCATATTATAGGATGGTTGAAATTCGTAGCAGAGTATAATTACAGCTATATCTACAGGTGGGTTTAAAAAATATTATAAAAATGATATGATCTACCACATGTTTCATATACCGGATAGATGAAATATAAGGTTGGCTAGAATTCTAAGTATATATAGTGGTGATAAAATGTTATATCGGGTGGCCCATAAGTAGTTGCATATACAAGGTTGTTGAAATATAGCGTGGAGTAGAACAATAATTATACAGTGTGGGTAAACAAAGTTACAAAAATTTTGGAGTACCTGAATTATGGGGCAAAGTCAAGTTATCGTTACACAGTGTGCAAATGAAGGATGCTTTAAATGAAGTGTGGAGAGAAATTATATATTATACTGTGCTTCAAGAATTATGAGATAATAGCGCAGCTCATAATTAGTTGCACAGATATGATATTTGAAATATAGGGAAAAGTAGAGTTAAGTAGTTTAATATTTAAAAATTGTTACATAGGGTGCCCCATAAGCAGTTGCAGTTTTGGTGAAATTTATTGGGAATTGATGGATTTATATTTATACAGGGTGGTACAAAAATGTTAGAATTGATCGAATTTTTTTTTAAGATCGAACATGAACTGTTGCAAATATGCAATATCTGAAACATGAAAATACTTATACAGTGTGATTAAAACATGTTAGAAAAAGTTGCATGTAAGGGGTGGTTGACCTATAAGGTGGAGACAAATTATATTTTCCAGGATGGTTAAAAAGTATCTCGAAAATGGTTATATTTAGCGTAGTTCATAAGCATTTGCATAGATAAGATAGTTGAAATATATAGAGTTGATCAGAGTTATAGTTAAGTGTTATATTTGGTGGCATCAAAGCAGATGCATATACAGCGTACTTGACATATTTTGTAGAATATAATAGACAAATAAGTTATAATGGTTGACTAATTGGCAGCAGTATATACAAGATAATTTAAATATAGATGGAAGTAGAGTTATAACTATATAGAAGGCAGTTCTTAAAATTGTTGAATAAAATTGTTATATAGGGTTATACAGAGTGGTTACAAAAAATCTTATATTGCGTGGCCCATAAGTAGTTCTATATATAAGGTGGTTGAGATCGGGGGCTTAGTAGAATTATAATTTTACAGGGTGGATTAAAAAATGTTAAAAAAATTGTTATATAAGGTAGACCATGAGCAGTTGCATCCTGTTATATAGAATACCTAAAATATGTGGCGAAGTAAACTTATATTTACATATTGTGTTTAACACAATGCTAGAAAAAGTTGCATATAAAGGCCGGTTAAAATTATAGTTTACGAAGAGATCTAAAAATTATAAGAAATAATTGCTATATAACGTATAGGGTGGAGTACAACTATAGTGAGGTAATTAAAAAATGTTATATTTCGTGACAAACATCAGGATATAGAGGATGGTTGCACTACAGGGTGAAGCAGAGTTAAAGTTATACAATGTGGTTCCAAAAATGAATTAAATGAATAAAATTGTTATATAATATGGCTCATAAGCACTTGCAGTTTGTATTTAATGTATTCGGCATTGGAAGATTTATAGTTATGTTAGGAGGCTCAACAAAGTTAGAAAAAAATTCTTATATTAGATAGCCCATATGTTTCATAAACTATTTCTTTTTGCAAAGAATTGTACATTTCATACGAGGGTGAAACCGCGGGTAACGGTTAGTATGTAATAATATTGACAATCAAATTAATTAGTACCTATTAATGTGTTATAATATTGAAATAATAAGATACATGACTATTTTGCTTTATAGGTGTATTATACTATTAACTAATATTGTTTACTATATTACTATGGACTCCGTGGGTTTAACGCCGTAGCCAGAAACATTTTTCGGGGTGGGTTGGGTAATTTTTTCGGGGGGGTTCGATATTTTTCTTGATTGGTGATGGGCTGATTAGGACTGCAAAATTTGTATATTTGTTCATGTACTTCATGATATATAAAATTCTATAAATATAAAATTTATACTTATGAAAAAGATGATTAACTGTTTAAAATTGAATCTTGAAGCCCAAAATTAAAAAAAAAATACAAATAAAATCCTTTATTATTTAACGATAATAATTCAAACTACAAAATATTATTTTGGCAACTTAAAATAAAATTATAATTCTATTAAAAAAAACGCCACACCAAGACCTTGAAATTATTGGATTTCTATGTTAAAATATAAGCAATCGTTTTTTAATATGCCTCTATTAGTTATCTGATATGCGTTACAATTTCAATCTTCTATCTTTTAAAACAGTGTCATTCCCATATTTGAAGTAGAGCTGGACGAGAGCTCATTTAGGTCGTACACGAGAAACATCTTTAACTCTGGTATAATTCCTTAAATTAATTTATTTAACGACCAACGTAGGTATAAGACGGGTCATCTTCTATTACTCTAGATGATATTAAAGGTATTACATGGATTTACTTTGTTTCTTTTACAGATAAAATTATGGGGAGACCAGCACGCAAGAAAAATTAAGAAGACTTAAAAAGGTAGTAGACATTTGTAACTGAAGCTAGGAGATTTAAAATAAGACACCGCCTATGTGTTCTTGTTCACTCATTTTAATACTTTATACCCAGACTGTACTTTTTTAAAAAAGGAAATCAGGAACCGTCTATGGAGCGTCAAGATGCGACAAAGAAGTATATATCAAAACTTATTGAAGGAGCTCAGAGTAGAAGACGTGAAATATTATAGGAATTATTTAATATTGAATGATGTTACATTCCCGACATTAGTGACAAAAGTGTCTCCTTAAATTCCTGAAAAAAAAAACAAAAAAAAACATAATTAAAAACTTGTATTATTGTGTATGGAAGGAGTTCCTATTTGAACTCTATAATTTATTTTATCTTCTATAATATCAAATACCTTTGATGGAATTTATATCTCACTCAACAGCAAAAAATATGTTAATTTTTAGGGTTACGTATATTCAATGAAAGGAAACCATATAAAATCATTTCTGTATCTACCTGTCTAGTCACATCCTATTTTCTCCAAACACTAAACGGGAAAGGTAGAAATCTGGTATCAGTAGATAGTTTGGTGTCCGATCAGGAGTACATAAGTAATTTTGATATTCAGGGTACTTCTGGAAGGTAAATTTACAAAAATCGGCCGGCCTACCGCCCTTATCTCTGAAACTAAGGCGAAAATCATTGTATTGATTTCTGTGGAGCAAATTATAAAATTAAATAAAAAATCTAATATTACAATTTTTTAAATGTCTAAGTACTTCTTGGGAAATAACACCACATTAAAGAAAAATTGCTGTATATTCAATGTCAACGGAGGTCTGACCTAGACTCCGAAACGTTTGGAATATACAGCAATTTTTCTTTAATGTGGTGTTATTTCCCAAGAAGTACTTAGACATTAAAAAATATGCCACAAATATCGTTCAGAAAACAAGCATCATGTTATATATCAATTTTTTTTCATATTTTTATAATATATATTTTTTAAAAGATATTATTAATATACACCAATCGATTAATCCTAAAATTTTGAAAAAATAGGAATATTGGGCCTCACTTGAATTTTACATCCTAGTATTTATTTTGAGGTACAACTGCATAGATTGCGCCAAAGAGATTGAATAGAATTGGCTGTCTCTATTTAATACTGGTGGATTTCCCAAATATGGCGACATTATTATATCCTACTAACCTTGTAGAATTAGCCCTTCAGATATTCCAAAAATCTCGCCATTAATGAATATTCTCTGTATAATTTGCCGCTCCGATTAACTGAATACTTTGGTCAAGTGCGAGTTGGACTCGCATACTTAGGGTTCCGTACCACCTTCAAGATTCTAATATTCGAGTTTCAGACAAGCAGGGAATGAGTGCATTTTCTTATATTTACCCTTATATCTTTTAAAGGAAGCGTTTCAAATTTATAAAAAATATACACTTTCATTTTCCACACATAGACTTTTTATTTTATCTGCTTCAGGATTCGCTTGTTTTTTATCAGAATACATATGTATTTAATTTTCTAATTTGCCCCCCAAAAATTAACATTAGAGTTTTATTTTACTGATAAACTTTCAGAGAAATCTTTTATAATCTACTGTCTGAGTTTTGAGGCTCTGTGGATTGGAAGATAAAGGGCAAAATAGGTCAAGTTTTAAATTATAAATTATTAAATCTGTTATTCAAATTATTAAAAAATACAAATAAAATATATTTTTCAAAATTTAAATAGTGTAGTTTCTAAAGTGGAAATTAAGTGGATGTTTAATATTTTTGTTAATATCTTTTAAACAAATGATTTAAAAATATGATATATTTGTAATTCACATAATGAGCCTTTTATATGATATATATATATATATATATATATATATATATATATCTGATATATTACATGATGCTTTTGAAAATTGAATCTTTATTTTCCATTTAATTGTATAATTTGTCCCTAAAATTACTATGAGGGTTTTCTAATAATTTATTTTTCGTTTCTAATTAGGGATTTTTTCATATTTTTCCAATAAACAAAAAAATTTAGGTCTTATAGATTGGGGAATAATGGGGGGAATGGGTAATTTTTTTAAAACATTTTTTTAATATATTTTGAAATATTCATTTAAAAAAATTAAAAAAATATATTTGTATAATGAGCCCTGTGATTTGATATATAACATGATGGGTTAGAAACAATTTTAATTTTATATTTTCCATTTAATTCTATAATTTGCCCCCCAAAATGAATATTAGGGGTATCTCCTTATTTTTCTAGTAAAGTTCAGGTGAGGGGCTATACCTCTATTTTTTTCAAAATTTTTCAGCTTATGGTTTCGGAGATGGGGGGGAGATGGGTAAATTTTTTTGTTAATATCTTATAATTAATTTATTTTAAAAATATGAAAAAAATATATTTGTTTTTGTCATAATGAGCCCTTTCATTTGATATATAACATGATGGGTTAGAAACAATTTTAATTTTATATTTTTCATTTAATTTTATAATTTAACCCCGAAATAAATATTAGGGGTTTCTCCTTATTTTTCCAGTCAAGTTCAGTTGAGGGGATATACCTCCATTTTTTTCAAAATTTTCCAGCTTATTATGGTTTTATTGATAAGGGGGGGAATGGGTAATTTTTTTTATTTTGTTAATATTTTTTAATTTATTTATTGTAAAAATATGAAAAAAATATATTTGTTTTCGTCGTAATGAGCCCTTTTATTTGATATATAACATGATGGGTTAGAAACAATTTTAATTTTATATTTTCCATTTAATTCTGTCATTTTCCCCCCAAAATTAAAAGTAGAGGTTTGTCCTTATTTTTCCAGTAAACTTCAGGTCACAACCTATACCTCTATTTTTTTCAAAACTTTACGTTTTATAGTTTCGGAGATAAGGGGGGGGATGGGTAAATTTTGGTATATTTTCGTTAATATCTTTTTAAATAATTTTTTTAAAATATGAAAAAAATATATTTGTGTTCCTCAGAATGAGACCTTTCATTTGATATATTACGTGATGCGTTTGAAATTTTTTTTATTTTTAAATTTTTATTTAATTCTATAATTTGCACCCCAAAATTAATATTAATGGTTTCTCCTTATTTTTCCTGTAAAGTTCGGGCAACATTCTACATTTCCTATTTTTTTCAAAATTTTAGACTCAGTAGTTTCGGAGATCAGTGGGGGGAACGGTCGATTTTTTTAGTTTTCCCCCCAGAAGTACCCCTAAAATCACCAAACTATACATTGATACCAAATTTCAACCTCATCCGTCCAGTAGTTTAGGAGAAAATTGCTCTAATGTGACAGAGGCAGAAATCCGGAGTGATATTATAAGGGTATCCGTATATTGTATATACGGAACCCTAAAAATAAGTCAACTGAACTTTGTATTAATCATTTATGGCTGTAAGTATATAGAATATTTGGTTATTAAGAGTAATAGAGTTGTGCACGGCAGTGGAATTGCAAACAATATATTACATTATAAACATTTCCTTAGGACAAATGTTTGCATTTAAAATTGTTTGCAATAACAATTCATCATTAAATATGATGTCTCCTGGCGTTTATAAGAAAATTGTTTAATTTATTTCGCTATATCCTCTTACTCATTTCATTTAACTGAATTATATATATGTTTTATTACTTTTGAATACATTAGTAAGCTTGTGTGTTTCACATAATGACACAATCTTGCAATCAATAAATGATTCCATTTGGAATAAACTGGGAATGTGAACAAAGAGTTATTAAGAGTGTGTAGCAATTTGAGAAGAAAACATTATATATTTTTGGAATGCAAGTTTTTTGAAAACATGGAGACAACCTGCCAGGAAACATCTCTGGAAAGAGATGAATCAGACTTAAATACTCTTTGTGACAAGGACCATAATATTTTAATCAATAACACGGAAATAGTTTTTTTTCTCAAAATTAATGTGAATACCTATTTAATTTTAAAAGATATGTCTTCATTGTAATTAGAATACATTTTTGTATTTGTCTACAAAATATGTATTGTTGGTTTTCATTAAATGTCTTACAAAAATATGAGAGGCTGAATCATAAAATTTTGTATCCCAGTAACAGGACTTATATTAACCTCCTACGTGCTTGATTATCCACTTCCATCTAAATTGAGCTGAAAGCTTACTACTGGTAAATTTTGCTTTTGCTATAGTCCCTGAAGCAAATGATAATGTTCTACTGAAATAATTCTAATTCATTAAAGTGAGAAGACTTCTTAACTATAATGTCGATTTCTGCCATCTGATGGAAACTTAACAATCCCTCAATAACAATATCAGGTGATCGTTGTTATAAAAATGTTAACAAATTCATTTAATGCCACCAAAAAAATGAAAGCTTTTGAATTAAACTTTATAAATTTTTGAAAGGTATAAATCGAAAATATCATTTTGTTTCACAATAAGATTGGAAGGTATTATAAAATCCTGAAATTCAAATATCATATTTGTCTGCCATATTAATACGGTTACGCATTTTTACTGGGTGAGAAAAAATATTCAGGTATAAAATATAGTTATATTTTGGTGTGTAAATTTAAAGCTTAATACATGGGAATTAGTTAGAAAATACTGTACTTCATAAATATAAAGAATATATTTTATTCAAATGGATAGCTCTATAAATTTGTAGTGGTCTAGTTCGTCTGCTTTAATAAGTGATGAATTCGGACGTCTAGTTTTTGATCAAAATCATATTGATTGTATTGTCCTATTTGTTGCAACAACAATCTTCCTTCTGGTTTTGTCTGTAAAAATAATAATTATAATATATCTATAAAAATTCTAAAAAATTACTTCATCATTTTTCAACAATAGTGCTCCCAACTCATATTGCGCGAAAGCTGTAATGTGCATATCATCTGAATTCTTAAACACATTTTTCCTCATATTTAGGCATTCCCGTAAATTTTTAACAGCATTTTCATATTCATTGTTAATATTGCATGCACATCCCAAAATTAGTTTAGAAAGTCCTAACATGGGCTCTTCTGAACCTTCCACTATCTGGGAACAATCTAAAAAACAACTCAAATTAAAATGATTACTTAAGAAACAATATAAATGTTTTTATTTTACAAACAAATTTAATTTACCCGAAATTATTACAGATATATTTTCCGTTGAACAACTTGGTAGGGCATTCCAGAGATATAGCATTTCAAACACCAGCAATTTCCAGAAAATGGGGTTCTTTCTTCTTGCTGCTTCATACCCGGACGGACATCGTTTAGCACGTTTATTTAAGAAATCGTCTAACTGAACGCCTTTTGGCATTCTGCCAGAGAGAGATTTCAATTCTTCAAAAATATTTTGTGGAAGAAAATTATCACAAGCTCCTAAAAGTGAATTATTTTATATAATTATTGCTGTGATATTTCTATAAGAACAAAAATTACCATTTGATATTTCTTTATAGTTCTGAATGAATTAAATATGTTGTAAGAAAGTGGCTCTGCCTGTACATATGACTGTAAATCCGAAAAGTGAAACGATCCAAGAGTATTTTTTATCTTGTAAGGAAGGGAAGGAATTAAATATTATAAATCAATAAAAAAATATTAAAATCCTATAACTCTATAATAAGCATACCTACACCTCTGATGTTACTATCTTTTGTACCATTTATGATCGCGGTTTGCCCTCATCTAGTATTGAATTTGAGTGTTTCATTGGCAAAATTCTTAATTTTTCGCCAATAATATGATTTTAATTTATTTGGTTTTATTGAAAACAAACAAATTCAATATGTTGGAATAGACTTTCAACTATCGAAAACTGTTGTTACTATATATAAAAAAATGTAAAGGTAATTGAAGCAGCGGTAAACAGTCCCTAGTTAATGTTGAAGAAAGTGGCAGGGACAATAAGAGTTCCATACAACCGTGAATATTTAGTCTTGTTGTGAAAACGCTGAAGCTTTTAATTATAGCACTACATTCCCTAGAGTGCATTAGGAAGATTGTTTTTATTTTCTTTCCGTATCTGTCTCCATTTTCATATTAAATTATAACTTATTAAGAGAATACTCAATGATATAATAATGCAAGAAGTTGACTGGCTGTTAGCTTTTCCATAGAAATAAATTACATTTTCTTATTACATGTTAGCGATAACTCTTGTTCGGTTGAGGGTATATGTTTGATAATGACTTTAAATAAGGCTGGATAGGGAGTCTGTAACCAGTGTTGCCAGCTATTATATTGGTGAATCGAATTTAAATTTAATTCAAGTATATAATAATAAAATGAAGATTTCAACGAAGTCTGCGATAGAATAAAAAGCAAATTAAACTGCAATTTGAGCCAAAGTCTTAAGCCGGTAGCCAAAGCATATAATGAATCTCTTCCAATTCACGATAAGTAGCCCATTTTAGCAAGCCTGTAATGACTTTCGGTGGTGTGTGGTGTTAAATCCTTATAATGCAAAATTATTAAATGTTTTGTGACTTTGAACTGCTTTTTGTGTTTGGTGATATTATATTTCGTTTCGACCCTAACAAGATATAGAATCCTAATGCTGCATTAGAATTCTGTAACTCGTTTACGTCGAAATGGAACGGAACCTAATAGGTTTGTTCGTAGAGACCAGTCACTAAAAATGTCAACGTTTTGATATTTTTTCCGCCAATCGAATGCTGGCACAGTCAACTGTTGAAAATACTGATTGGTGGAGAAGTTTTCAAATCGTTGGAATTATTGGCTGGTCTTTACCAAAAAGGCCGGTGGGCAAGGTTGAAAATACAAAGTTAAGCTTTCTTGAGTACTATTGCAAATCATATTTAGTTGGAAAAAAATTAAAAGATGAGGACATTCTAAGGAGCCTGCGGAACGCCTAATGTCAATTTTAAAATAAAAAAGGTGAGGTGAGGTACTTTTATTAACATACAGTTTGGTACACAATTGTCTGTAAACACATTAATCCAATTATCAATAAACGATCACTCGTCAGCTGTATACCTACTGTTTAATGTTAAACATAATGTGTGATTGAGTTATTGCATGGATTTTATGTGAAGCAAGAGCTTCGTCAGGAATAATAGGTTTTGCTTTTTGTAGGCCAAATGTCCACAAAGACTTCAGATTAGTGTCCCAATTTTGAGTAGCCAAATTTCAACACCATATAGCATCACAGACCATACGTAGAACTGAACCAAAACTATTCCGATATGGAGTGGCATATTTCTGTGAAGCAGAAAGTTCTCGTTTAAATAAAGTTCTGTTTGCGTGGCCTATTCTTCCTTTTACTTCCTCATCACAGTCCAATTTTTGAATTTGGCAACACGTTAAATGTTTCCACCATGATGTTAAGGTTAGTTGTATAGTGATGTTTACTAATCACCATCATTTTTGTTATGTCTATATTGATATGTCGCCCGAACTGATCACTGCTATTATTGAGTTTATTATATATATATATATATATATATAGCTAAGATTGCGGTGTAATCTGCACATCGGATATTGTTTATTTTTAAGGGGATGTCACTTACTTTAATCCCGCGCTGTTCATTTTCCAGGGTCAACTGAAATATTTTCTCAATGTTAATATTGAATAAAATAGGTGATAGTACACGTCGCTATCACACCCCTTTCAGTATAACTTCTCTGTTACAAATTCCTTTTGTAAAAGCAAACTGTATATTGCCAATCATATATTCACACTTTTTATATATCCTTGCATGGGTGACTCGAAGGGAAGTTTTTAGCATCAAGCTTATGAGTCTGTAAGTAATCTTCTCTTGGGGATGGGAACAAAAGTAGACTTTCTCCAGTCCCTTGGAATTTGACCGGCTTCATATATCACATTGAAAAGATATGTAAGTCGCGTAGTTTATCCAGGTTTCTCTGTTTCTCGGTATATAGTATCGGTCTCCCGTGACTGCTTGTTATTGACCAAAATTTAGACCTTCTGTTGGTCCTAGTTATTTCTTTAATTTTTCTATGAAAGTTAAAGGAGTCATGCTTCTTCGCATGGTTAGCGTATCTATCTCCCTTTAGTTTCCCCCATTTTCTCATGGTAGTGCTACTTATTTCCTTATATTTATTATGTTGATTTTTAAAACGCCGACGTTCAGCCATCGGGTTCGGTATTTCCTTGGCCATTCAGGATTTGGTTTTTGCTTGCTTTCATCGATCAATAACTCTTTCAGTATCTGTTTGATGCTTGACTTTTAGTGTAAACCAGATATCATTAGGTAGCTGCAATGTATTGACAAGCGTTAGTCTGTTGACAAAGTTCTTCTTCCTGTACTGTGGGCTGTTTTAACGCCTGGATAGTATATTTCTGGGGGCTTCGTTTTTTGCTAATATCTTGCGTCGAAAAGAGAAGTTCGTAACAAGGGGTTTATCGTCGGAACCGATGTCTGCTCCCGGACCCGTTGCAACAGGTGTAATATTGTTCTAATATCTTATATTTATTAGAATGAATTCCGGTTGATTCTTTACTATTTTCCTGTTAACCTTGAGGTGTACTCACGACAGAACTGGATTTACTTTTCACCGCGTTTATTTCTGTCACCCAAACCATATGTTACTGTTATTTCTTAAGTACCACACTAAGTACTTATGAAACTAAATACCTATAGGTTTCATTTCACATATAAAGAAGCGTTTATGATCGCAAGAGAGGTCTAGGTAATAGGGTGGCTCCCCCCCCCTCCCCCGTTCCTGCTTGATGACGCCCTTGATGTGAAATACATATTAGTAGACAACAAATGAATAAATATAGTTTTCCAACTTTCTGAAACTGCAGTATTTTCAAAACAATAGGAAAGAAAAAATAGTTATTCCTCACCTGAACATACTGCCGAAAGGTAACAGTAAAATGCCTTTGACCATCTACTGGATGATTTTAAATTGATGAAGGCATTTTTTGCTTGACAGTATTCCAGTTCTATTAAGTAGCACCAACCAATTTCATGTAAACACAGAATTTTCATTTCACGTTGGCAGGAATATTTCATAGCTTTTTGAAAGGACGTTAAAGCATTTTTAATGTCAGACTAGAATTTGTATTGTTAAGGTTCAGCTAATTATAATTATTTTGGTTTTACTTACATTTAATCTGTAAGCTCGACCATAATAAAAGAGAAATAAAGAAGATTGTCCAAATTCCACATCTGATTCCTTTAACAGTTTAAGTGACGTCTCCACACCGGCTTGAACATTGGTGCCGTCTATTGCATAAAACGGTCTTATAATGGTATGATACCACAAAAGGCTTAGTCTGAAAATGATACCTAGTTAAAAGTAACTCCTACGTAACATAAGTGTGTTGCTTATATTTCGATGTAGATTTCTTCTAATTCTATATGTTGGGTGTACCATTTATTTGACAATATGTGATTGGGTTTCATTTGCATAGAACAAGTGGTTTACAAGTTATACACTCTGTACATTTTAATTTTTAATCACATAAAATATAAATAAATTAAGGTCTCACCACCTATTTGATGAGGAGTGCGATGCATAATGTGATTACTTGATGTAAGATTTCCACATTTAACTTTATTAATACGGCTGTCAAAACGAGAGTGTATTTTTTATTACATAAGGGGTCGTCCATAAAATACGTCACGCTAAAATTTGTCTTTTTGGACCCCTCCCTCACCCTTCGTCACGCTGCGTCACACTTTCAGCGGCCCACTTATCAATATTACGTATATGATACATTGCAAATTATACTAATATTACACAAATATTTATATAATGAATACGCATCTATAATAACGATCTTGCAGTACCTTCTTCTTCGTTTTCGACACTAGGGTTTACTTAATCTTCATCTATCCATTCTGCGTTCATCCTCCAATATGCATAGCAGATCTCCAGCTCAACAAGGAACCACCTTATCTTTATCTTCCGTCTTGTTTATTAATTTTGTAATTGCTTTTTTTCTGGATAACATTTTTGTAAGTGTTACTGAATTTTGGTATAACTCACTTCTGTCAGATGCCATTTAAAATTTATGCCTTTGTAAAATAAAATTGTAGTAGTACAAACCTTTGTATATCTAGAAAATCTCCCTACACAAATTCCATTTATTGTAAATTTATAGCATTTCCATTCAAGTTAACCAGGTTCTATTGTAAATGAAATTGTGTGTTTATAATAACACTATTATAGTATATGCAACTTTATTTTATCATCGGCCGTGTAAAGTCTTATTTTCATTTGATATTGCATAGAGAGCGCCGTGGAAGCGCTTTGTACTATGACACTGGATGTACAGAGAAACCGATTGAAAAGCATAATTAAATTTATCAATTTCTGACTAAAATATATACCTAAAAATATTTATACATTTATAAAGATTAAACATACGACTTCCATATCCCTTTGTCACATCCCTTTGCACTAACTGAGACCCCCACCCCCCTGTATGGGAACGAATTTTATGAACGAACCCTAATAACTTTCTACGATATACTATATATATATATATATATATATATATATATATATATATATATATATATGCCTTGATTGCAATTTGTTTATATTAGTGTTATGTAATGTCTTCGATGCACATTCCATAGAGAATAGAATAATCAAAAAGATATATGAATTAGATGTTGCGGTTTTAGTTCAATGCTGGTTCAATGCAAGTATATAATTGACGAAGGACCTTTAGCGGAACAATCAATAAACACGTAAAGTAATTCACCAAATAAAAGTTAATCACTGACATTTTACGTCGAAGCTCTGCAAAGGGTGGTTCTTTCTTCTGAGGCTAGCCCCGTGAACAGGAACAGTTTCTTAGAGCTTCGTCTGGACAACACGTTACACAAAAAATACCGACGTAATGTTCATTGATTGAACATACAAAAAATGCGGGTTTAACAACAAATGATGCGCTTTTGTAAACACAAAAGAAACAAAATGAAAGCGGTTTAGCGGTCGTCACGAATGGAGCTCAAAACTCGCGAATCGGAACGCAAAAAAACAACAAAAAGCGGCGTCTCTTCAGACGGAATCAAAGCCACCGAAAAGTTCGGAGTACATTGCACGAAACTCCCAAGCGTCTTAATAGCTCGGGATGCCAAACACAAATCACAATACTGTCTATATTTTACACGCAAAAACATACTTACAATTAGCATTAGCGCGACGGAATGTTTTAGAAAAGGTGCAGAAGTTTAAAAATCAATGAAGTAATTCAATCAAATTGAAAACAATACACTAAACAAATTGCGGGAACGCACCATTCCGCCAGCCTTGAATTACTTATTTCAAAACTAAGGGTCCACTGGCAGTGGACAAAGCTTTACAAGAGGTCGCTTCAAAGTACCACTTGCAGTTCTAACTGTAGCAACGCGTACAACACCATCACCTCCAGGATGTACGTCAATAATGCGCCCTAATGGCCAATTCAAAGGAGGTGAAGTGTCTTGCTTCAAAATAACAAGAGTACCTGGCTTAACAACCTCCGAGGGATCAGTCCATTTACTCCGTTGATGAAGAGTATGTAAATATTCTTGCGACCAACGTTTCCAGAATGCCTGATGCAAACGACTCAGTAACTGCCATCTGTTGAGACGATTAGATGGGACAGATAAGAAATCAGATTCAGGAGGTGCTGTTAAAGGTTCCATGGTAAGAAACATTCCAGGACTCAAGGCGGTAAGATCCAATGGATTGTTGCTACAAGGGGTTATAGGTCGCGAGTTTAAAACTGCTTCGACCTGTGCAAATACAGTAGAAAGTTCTTCGTAGGTTAGGATTTGATCTCCAACGACACGTCTTAAGTGAGCTTTAACAATACGAATTACTTTCTTTGCGGATAGAATCCAAAATCGTTGCTGCAAAAGAAATTGAACGGTTTGGATTCCTGCGTGAAGATTGGTGACATGACAATCTTCGACAATTAGATTAGTCAAACGACTTTTACTTGGTAGCAGTGCGGGAAATTTAGTGTCAAACGGCAATGGAGCATTAGCCAATCTACTACCAACTCTAAGAGTTCCCTGTTCATCAAGAAACGGCGAAAGTTTACGAAGCGATTTGGGCAAAACTTTTCGTTCTCGAAGAAGGGAAATCTCTTTAGAAAAAAAATAAAATAAAACATAGCGAACAATGCGAAGCTGAGCCTGATATAACTCAACAGCCAAAAATGATCCAGAGCCCCTACGGTCTGGATTGCGAGCGTTATCAACAAAGCGACAAATATGAGCTATAATGCGGGTAATGCGATTAATAGAAGAATGTTCTTCTAACAAAGTACCAAATAAATTTGGTGAAGCGGTGACTTGAAGCGCCACTATACGGGCTTCAGTCATAACTAGCGGTGACATGCTTGAGTCTGAGCAAGCATGTGGCAAACAAGCGGTAATCAACAATTGTGGGCCTTTCCACCAAAGTGTATTGCCTAACAACTCTGATGGCAAAGTGCCGCGGGAACCCAAGTCAGCGGGGTTATCACAAGATTGGATGTAAGACCAATGCGAAGAAGGAAATTTTTCCTGAATGTAAGCAACTCGATTACTGACAAATGTCCAACAGTGCGGGGAAGAACTAAGCCATGAAAGGACTACCGTGGAATCTGACCAGCAACGAATCACCCTAAACAACAAACGACTATTGAATTGCTCATAAACATAATGAGCCAACTTAGCGGTAAGAACTGAAGCACACAGTTCCAATCTGGGAAGTGACAAAGTTTTCAAAGGGGCAAGTTTCGATTTAGACAACACAAAAAAACTTTGACGAAATCCAGATGCGGTTTCGAACACAAAATAAACAACAGCGGCATAACCTTTCTCAGAAGCTTTACCAAATGCGTGAAGTTCACAACTAGAAAAGTTTTCTATAGCAAGCAGGCGAGGCAAAACTAAATTATGCAAGGTCAACAAAATAGCGATAATGTCTTACTGCAATTTGGGACCGATAAACAAACAATCATTCAAAGATAACCGGTGAGGTATCTTAGCGGATGCATTAAACACTACACTAAGTTTGGCTGTGCTACTATCAGGTTTCAAAACACAATGATGCGGTATGTAGTAACAATCAGAAGAAGTAGATGATGGATAGGGAACCAACTCCATATGATCCAGCTCCAAATACTCTTTGAGAAAATCACAATATTGTTTGTAGAGATCTGGTTGCTGTAGAAGACGTCTTTCTAAAGAGTAGAAACGTTGTACGGCGAGATTATACATTCCATCAAAAGCAGGAAGTGTATTTCGAAAAGGAAGAGGCACAACGAATCTACCTGAATCCAATCTCCTGCATCCCTCGGAAAATATTTTTTCGCAGATAAGATCATCAGGGGACTGAACCAGTGCGGTAGGAACATCTTCAATTGTCCAGAACCTTTGGAGTGAATCATCTAATGATACTACATCTTCAATTTGACAAAAAAGCGAAGTTGGGTTTATGACTGACTGAGAGTGAAAGTTAACAGAACTCGAAGACACTCTACCCATAAGGATGTAACCAAACACAGTGTTAATAGCATCAGGAACACCTTCCTTTCCCAGAAGACGTCCATCCAACAAAATTTGAGAGAATATATCGGCACCTAACAAAAGGTCAATAGCGCCTGGGCTATTGAAACCAGGATCAGCAAGTTTCAAATTGGTTAGATATGCCATATTAGCCATGTTAATGGGCGCAACAGGCATATCATTGCAAATGCGGGGTAAAACAATAGTATCAACAACAAAATTGCACTCACGCTTTACTATAGAGCGAAGAGAAAGGGTAAGAGAGCCCTCAGCAGAGGGACTCTGCATAGAACCTAGCCCGTTGACTTGAATCGAAGCGGGCATAGGTCGGAAGCCAAGGCGTTTCACAGCCTTGCTCGCAATGAATGATGTCATGCTACCAGAATCTAGCAGACATCGCAAAGTTTGATAAGAACCGTGCTTATCTAATACCTCAACTAAAGCGGTAGATAACAACACATTTGAATGGTATGACAAAAGTGAACTATGACAAGAAGTCTGCGGTAGAGAAGTTTCGGGACTTTCAACAGTATCAACGGCACTGGATCCACCAGATGTGGAAGCCAGGTTTGCGGGAGGACCTTTAGATTCAGACCCAATACTGAATCACCACGATTTACAAAATGAAGCAATGTGTGATGGCGTTGTTTGCAGTTGCGGCAAGTGGATAAAGATTTACAGCGATTCGACTGATGAGAATCGCTCAAGCAATTAAAACAAAGTCTAAAATCTTTAACAAACTTAAACCGCGCGGATACTGATTTGTTCAAGAATTCAGAACATTTGTAAATCGCATGATCGGATTTACAAACTAAACAATTTCTATTCTTAGTGACAAACAAAGATGTAGTGAAACGGGAAGAATGTTGCTTTGAATTCAATGGTAACTTTTTGTCAACACTTTGCTTTGCCTTGCGGGATAATTCAACATGTTCAAAGGCATCACAATGCTTCGACAAAAAGTCAACAACTTCCGAACGGATCGGAAAGTCATCTTGAGCGGTCACATTACTATGGTAAAGTTCAAATTTGGCGGCTAAATTCTTTGGAACTCGTTTCAACATCATCTGAACGATACAAAAATCCCACTGATTTACTGGTAAACCCAAATTCTTCAGTGCTTCCAAATTATCACTGAAGTTATCCAATAACTTCCGAACCTCTGAAGGGCTATCTGAAGTTAGTTGGGGGAATTGTTCTAAAGCTGACCAATGAGACTCCGCGATTAAACGAGTTCGCTTGAATTTTTTCAAAAGTGTTTCATAAGCACTCACGTAATTGTTTTGTGTTAGTTTAAAATTCTTAATAGCCTCAAACGCAGGCCCTTTTAAAGCTAACTGCAAATATTTGAACTTCTGCATAGTACTGAGGTTTTCATTATTGTGAATTAATGAATCAAACAAATCAATAAAAGTACCAAATTCCAATATGTCTCCACTAAATGAAGGCAAATCAATTCGCGGCAAAGCAACACTTTCCTGTTCCCGAGTTGTATTTTGTGGCGTAGAATTCTGAACAGATTTCAGTTTAGCAACAATAGACCTAATTGAATAAAACAATTTTTCAAATTTATTGCGAATGTCATCCTCAAAGTCAAAATCATCGTTTGCATCAGAAATTAATCCAACAATGGAATTGTGATGTTTAAAAAATTCTAAATGAATTGAATCAACCATATCAATCATGCTAAAAAACAATTCAACGTCGTCACCTCTTAAGGCTTTCTCGGCAGCAAAATAAATATCTTCTAATCTTTTAAACTCAGATTGTCGATGATTTTTAAATTTTCGTAAATTTTCAGCGGTTTTTGACATCTTAACAATAAATCAAAATCACTGTAACGCCACTGAACAAATCTAACACGATAGAACGAAAACAAAATACTATTCCAAAAATGTACAATTTTTTACTGTTGAAGTAGTAAAATATCTGACCAAATGTCAAATAAATTCAAAACAATTTAGCAAATAACCAAAACAAACAAACTGAGCTCTTGTGAGTTTTTAAGGCGGCAAAAAAATTGCGTTTTATTTCCAACGGAATTAGTGAATATCCCGAACTTGCTTTCTCTTCTAACAAATAAAGAAACGAAAATTCAATGCGGTTTTCAACAATAATTGCAACGAAAAATCAATGTTTTGATCATTAAACTTTGCACGAAATTAACTCAAATGTATCCGGCCCGGAGTTGGACCAAATTATGTAATTTATTCGATAATCTTTGCACGAAATTAACTCAAATTGCATCCGGCTCGTACTTGGACCAAATGTTATGTAATGTCTTCGATGCACATTCCATAGAGAATAGAATAATCAAAAAGATATATGAATTAGATGTTGCGGTTTTAGTTCAATGCTGGTTCAATGCAAGTATATAATTGACGAAGGACCTTCAGCGGAACAATCAATAAACACGTAAAGTAATTCACCAAATAAAATTTAATCACTGACCTTTTACGTCGAATCTCTGCAAAGGATGTTTTCTTGGTGGTTCTTTCTTCTGAGGCTAGCCCCGTGAACAGGAACAGTTTCTTAGAGCTTCGTCTGGACAACACGTTACACAAAAAATACCGACGTAATGTTCATTGATTGAACATACAAAAAATGCGGGTTTAAGAACAAATGATGCGCTTTTGTAAACACAAAAGAAACAAAATGAAAGCGGTTTAGCGGTCGTCACGAATGGAGCTCAAAACTCGCGAATCGGAACGCAAAAAAACAACAAAAAGCGGCGTCTCTTCAGACGGAATCAAAGCCACCGAAAAGTTCGGAGTACATTGCACGAAACTCCCAAGCGTCTTAATAGCTCGGGATGCGAAACACGAATCACAATACTGTCTATATTTTACACGCAAAAACATACTTACTTAGAAAAGGTGCAGAAGTTTAAAAATCAATGAAGTAATTCAATCAAATTGAAAACAATACACTAAACAAATTGCGGGAACGCACCAATTAGTATTAAAATATTTAAAATGAATCATGTTAAAATAAAAATGGCAAACCAAAACTGAATATGCCAAAACACCTTAATAAAAAAAAATGTAAAAAGATTTAGGTGACCTACCGAAAAATTACTCAACCTCAACTGACCTAACTCCGTATTCCATGTGTTAAATTTGCACCATTCACTAGTTTATAGCGCAAAATTTAAGACATTTTGGGATATAAAATTTAAGGGCAATTTACTTACACCACTAACAGTTTATGGAGAATAATAGATAAGATTTTAACAGCACATTCCTAAAAAACTATTTAAATAATAAATTGCCAAAAATAAGGATTTTTATGTTTTTTGCTGCTACAATGAAAAGTAATGAAGGGATCGCTATGTCGTCAATGGAAAAGTTGTAGAGAACCAGAAATCTTTTTGGTAGCTAACTGAGAATGAATCTTCGTCAAAATGATTGTTTATGGTGGTAAGTTTATACGGACTCAAGACAGATATTATAGAATAAGTAGTTTTTGAAGAATTGTAATTTAGAAAGATATTTCGCGAAGGCACCGTATTAACCTGGCTAGTTCAATTGGGATATATTTCATATATTCTTCTTCAGTTTGACTATCTTGGATTTTCGTTATAACTGGTTTAAAATCGAAGTCAACCTTGCATTAAACGTTCAAATATGCGAGTTAGAGGAGCACAAACAATTACTGAAATGTGCATGGACGGATCTAGGATTGTCTTTAGGTGTGACACAATCCGAAAATTACAATCAACTGTATTATTTTGTTTTTTTCGTAGTTCGTTATGTTTTTATTTTTTTATTTACCTATCTATTATCTGTGCATATTAGTATATTTTTCCATTGGTTTATCAGGTTAATGGTTAGCTGTCTTCTGTTCACTGTTATTAATTAAATTACTTTTTCCACCGGCTAGATGAGCCAGTGTCAAAATTTCTGAGGAAAACTAAGGATCTTTCGTTTGTGCCAATATTCAAAAGCACTATTAAGAGAGTTATGGTACTCTAACGAAAATCCAAGTTACGTGAAGTACATTTTGTATGCTTTTGAAATATATTTTGTATAGCCCCTTTGGAAGATCGTGGTCAGTACGGTATGTTCTGCCAAATATTTTTATAATATTTTTAAAATTAAAAGTCTGCAGAATCTACTTAAGGGACAATATCGATCTTGAGCCCAGTTAATCTTAAATTTGTAAGCTTTCATTAAGACGAAGATTAGGGTGCCAGCTTTTATAACTATAAAGTTATGCATTTTTTTTTAAACTAATTTATATCAGTTTTTCAAACTTTGCTCTATGAAAAATGCTCCGATCAAGATTTGTAAACACTCATTTTGAAGATTTTCTGATTCTGTAGGGGAAAGTGGGGCAATAGGGAACACTTAATTTCCAACGCTCAAAAATAATTGATAAAAGTTATAAACTAATTCAATTTTTATTGCTACATAAAGTTTGATTATGTATCTACTTAATAATCATAAAAAAATCTAAAAAAATACGGTTTAATAAAAATATGGACAAAAAGAAAAAGCAATGCCGTTCCTATTTACCCGATACCCTATGGGGTAATTCAGTTCATCCCGCGGGGTAAATGGGAAAGCTGTAGGGTAATTAAAAACGACTGTTAATCAGGACATATATCGCACACGTAACCTCTACTGGTCTCACCGGAAGTACATTCTTCATGTGCCCAGAGTTTGCAATCGTCACACATGATCCAGTCTTCATTCGGTGGAGATAGAACTCTTCTTCGTTTTCTGTTTCTTGTAAAGCTTTGTTCAAATTTCTGACTCCTTTACCCTTAACTTGTGGCTTCTCTGGAGTTCTTTTCCGATTTTTGGCCTTTATCTTACTACGTCTCTTCTGTTTTTCCTCTAGTTGAATTTTTATTGGTGTGCAGTTCTAGGAATGACAGGTACATTGATGATTTCAGCAAGAGGAACATGATTGGATGAAGGAGTGGTATTGATGGTAACGCTGAAATCATTTTCAGGAACAGAACCTTCCTCAGCAGCAATTTCATGAACATCACACTCTTGAGTCTGACTGGTGTGAGACTGATTAGATACCGTATTTTCAAAGTTGTCTTTAAATTTGTCAAGATCAATAGGATGATTTCCAGCTCTAATTCCACTGACAGCTTTGCTTATGTTAGTTGTCTTGTTGTATGCCTTTGTAAAAGTTTCTCCAACCTCATATTGGCTAATTCGTTTGCCAGGGTTGTTAACCATGTAGAGTTCACATTCTTTATTGTATGCCATCTTCATTGAACTGAAGATTGGGTAATTGGGAACGTTCCCAATTACCCAACTGATGGCGTTCCCAATTGCCCGAAGAAGTTCAGTTACATAAAAGTGACCGCAACTCTAAACAGCACTTTTGGTTAAACTCAATTTATGTGTGATTTTAAAACATATAATACATGCATGATAGTAACAAAATGTAAAACAAATGGTTCGCAATCAGTGATTGCACGCGTGCGCCCTTTCACACTCACTCTCGCATACATAACAAGTGGCGCTATCTGCAGCCTTTGAATAGGTTTATAAAGGTATAGTGCGGGAAGAGCATTAGTTATCTAGCTGTTTCCAATTACGCGCCGTTCTCAATTACCCCACTCTCCCTTACAACTTTTCCATTGATGGCAATATTATCGGGCATCATTTTTCACAATATAAGCAAAAAACAAAACAAAAAATCATATTTTTGGGGGCTTTTAATTCACTGTTATTTACATGATGATATAAGCGGTATGCCGTTAAATTTTATAAAATAAATTATCTTAAAAATCTCTATTGTTCAATATTCCAGTAAGTTCTTGCCCTTCCGTAAACTATGTAATATTGATAATAATCAAATAATGAGTTTTACACAATTTTCTGAAAACTGCAAGAAATTGTTTCACATGATTGTCAAATTGAAATAATAAGGGTGTTACAAATAAAATAAAGGATGAATGGAAAAAACTTAAATATTTTTATTTAACATTCAAGAATAAGTTTTGGTTAATTTACAATGACTTTAAGCGTTTTTTGCAATACTTACGTCGCTAATGGTGCTCTCATATCTGGACCTAATCTAGAGTACATCAAGCAAGATAAGCCGTTTTCTCTGTTTGTACTGAATCCTAAAAACTTGATTAATCTTATCATACTTGGGGGTAACAAGGATACTCCCAACTGGAACAGGCCATATCCAAAAGATACTGCACCCATCAATCTAATTAGCGCCTCTTTCTTAATACTTTTTTCTTTCCTTCATAAAGATTAATTACAATTAGTATTTTTTTAGTACCGGATCTTTAATAGAACTCACGTGTTATCCGTAGCAGAGAATATTGAAGAAATGTTCATTAACGAGAAGGAATTAGAAAAAGGGCTGGACCTACGGTTCCACTGGGAACTGTTTGTGAAATTTGACAATTCTGAATTTACTGAAAAAGACTGCTTTATATGGGTTGAATGCTTTGCCGAAGAGTTCAACATTATTGTGCTAGAGTTCCCATTAGAATCGTTGATTGTTTGAGATTTACAAGTATCAAGATTAGCTGATTTAGAATGAGGAATTGAACTATGAATGTACCCGTTGGTAAATTGTTCTGGAATATCCCAGTCGATACTAGGTATTGGAGAAACAGCAGTTAGTTCTTCCCTGGTTATAGTGGAATCGGCAAAACCTGCAATATTTTAAATAAATTATAATTATCAATTTAGGAAAGTTAGTATACTAGAAATCTGCAACTCTCCAACAATTTCTTCATACAATTCAAAAATCTCCTTGTAGAGACGCTGATAGATTTTCCAAGCTCTTCTGAGTACCCATCCTCCTTTAAAATATCCCGTAATGTCCTGCTGAAGAAATGTTAAAGTAGCAATGCAAACTTGTGAATCAGCTAAAATTATTTGCGTCTCCAGTTGTTCCGCATACGTTTCAGGGTTGGTTGGACTTACTCCAAAAACTTTATTTGTAACAGTTTTTAACCAACCATCTTCTGAAGAGCACCTTCTTTCTACTTCGCGAAGGATTGACAAGGCTTTGTTGAGTTTGTCGTCTTCGAAACTCATAAGAGCATCCTAAAATGAAAGAGCAGCGCATTATCATTATTTAATTGAGAAATGCTAAAATAGTTGGGTCATCTCCAAGTCTATAAATTGTAGGTCAAGAATTTGTTTACTGTTAAATATTTATTAAAAATAAATATAAAATGGGATTTTAATATTATTTTAAGGGTTCCGTATATACAATATACTGATGCCCTTATAATAGCACTCCGGATTTCTGCCTCTTTCAAATCACAGCAATTTTCCAAAACTACTGGACGGAAAATGCTGAAATTTGGTACCAGTGTGTAGTGTGGTGACATTATCAGGAGTACATAGCGTTAATGTAGAAATTTTTATTTTAAGGGTACCTCTGGGGGAAAAACTAAAAAAATTGAGCCTTCCCCCCTAATCTCCAAAACTATAATAAGTAAAATTTTGAAAGAAATTAGAGATATAGGTAGGGCCTTACCTGAATTTTACCGGAAAATAAGGAGAAACCTCTACTATTAATTTTGGGGGGCAAATTACAGAATTAAATGGAAAATATAATATATATAATATGTCAAATAAAAGGGCTCATTATGGGAAAAACAAATATATTTCTTTCAAATTTTTAAAATAAATTATTTAATGACAAAAATAAAAAAAAATTACACATTTCCCCTACCTTATCTCCGAAACCATAAATCGTAAAATTTTGAAAAAAAATTGAAGATATAGGGCCTCACCTGAATTTTATAGGAAAAATAAGGAGAAACCCCTGATACTATTTTTGGGGGGGGGGCAAATTACAGAATTAAATGAAAAATATAAAAATAAAATTGTTTTTAACGCTTCATGTAATATATCAAATCAAAGGGCTCATTATGACAAATAAAAAGATATTTTTTTCATATGTTTAAAATAAATTATTTGAAAGATATTAACAAAAATATATAAAAATTTACCCATTCCCCCCTTCATCTCCAAAACTAGAAGACGCAAAAATCTGAAAAAAAATTAGGGATATAATACCTCCCTGAGCTTTACTGGAAAAATAAGAAGAAACTCCTAATATTAATTTTAGGGGGCAAATTACAGTATTAAATGGAAAACATATAATTAAAATTATTTCTAACGTATCATATAATATATTAAATCAAATAAATTTTTCATATTTTTAAAATAAATGTTTTAAAATATATTAACAAAAATATTTTAAAGAATTACCTATTCCCCCTTTATTCCCCAAACAATAAGACCTAAAATTATTTGTTTACAGGAAAAATACGGAGAAATCCCTAATATTAATTTTGGGGGCCAAAATATAGAATCAAACGGAAAACAAATATATTTTTTTAATGCATCATCCAATAGATCAAATGAATGGGTTTGTTATGAAGAATACAAATATATATTTTCATATTTTTAAAATTAATTGTTTACGCGATATTAACAAAAATATATAAAAAGATCTCATTTCCCGCTTTATTTCGGAAACCATACTGCCAAAAATTTTGAAAATAATTAGGGGTACAGGGGCTCACTTGAAATTTATAAAAATATTAGAAAACCCCAATATTAATTTTGGACACAAATTATAGAATTAAATAGAAAATAAAAATTAAATTTTCAAACACGTCATGTAATCAAATAAAGGGATGTGAATTACAAATATATCATATTTTTATATCATTTGTTTAAAAGATATTAACAAAAATATTAAACATCCATTTAATTCCCACTTTAGAACCTACACTATCTTAAAGCAGGTACGGAACCCTTAGTATGCGAGTCCAACTCGCACTTGACCAAATTATTTAATAATGTCATCTAAATGACGTCTGGACTAAAAGCAGTGTTGTTCGTTCAGCTGGCATGAACTCGAGACTGCTGGTTAGCTACAGGATGTCTTCACTTTGTTCGGGAACATTTCATTTACTACCGACTGGTTAGACATGTGAGAAATAGCTGGGCTACCACTTGCGGCAATCCTGCAACCATGTATTTCTAGAATTGTGTTGCGAGAACCTCTTGCAACATTCTCACATTCTCCGTAGAGTTTAAAATGATCGCGAAACTCCTCGAAAAAAATAGGGTCTCATGATTCCTCGGACTAAAATTACCACACAAACCGTTAGGTTAGGAGAGTGAAGTGACCTTTGATGCTTGACTTTAACATTATAGCTGCTCCAACATCTGCAGATCTGTTTGTTTACCTATCCATTCAAGTGAAAGCGTACTTCGTGGGAAAACAAGTTATTAAAACAATACAACATAACTTCGGCACAAAATTAAAACAAAAAGCGTAAGGATATACGTGGTACTCCTAAGTTAGTCAAATGTTTGTGCGTTGATACTGTGGATCGTGTTGAACTTAGAAAGTTGCTGGACGTTTTTCTCATTTCAACAATTCCTCGATTCTCTGGTTGCTTCAAAATGAATGAGGATTCAGTCTCTTCAATCTTTTTTACTTTACCCACCTCTTGATTAAAACTTAATTTGGACACTGATTTAAGTGATATAAATCGTGGAACACGCAAAACATGCGCCTAACAGTAATGGGTTCCACATTGTTTAAATCAAACTGCTGATGTATTGCGACTGGCGAGTAAATCACAGATCATACTGTCGGTGAAACAAGCTAGTAGTCTCTATAAATGCTTATCTACGGCTAGAAGCTAGTGACCACTCCCCTCCATGAGCCGGCTCCGTTGGGAAACGCCTTTCGGAATATGCCAATTAAAAATTGAGTGAAACGTGAATATCCATGTTATTTTTTATACTACTTCTTTGTCCCATAGCTAACAACCTTAGAACCATGCAAGACAAATTTTTGTCACCAAAAATCTCGGAAGACAAAAGAGAATATGTCCGAAAAGCACATGAATAAACCTGATGGAACATTTGCGTGAAATTTTGTCCACGTCTTCTTTAATACACAACTAATAAAGTGATAACAATGCAAAAGAGATTGCAGGAAAATCACCTCGAAAAACGTGATAGATCAGCCGCGTGAAATTATGTGTACAGCTTCTATAGTCAAAAAAGTTATAAGAAAAAACATATACATTATATTTACTGATAAATAGTCCTCTGGATCCTATTGACGTTTCTCATTGCTCTTAATTTATGTATAGTAAATTTGTATATTTCATGGCTCCAATCAGGCTTTCAGTTTTAAGTTAAGTTAAGTTCAGTGTTAAGTCAAGTGAATCAAAAGACTTTTACGTAAACTAGGTATATTAACTTGGTATTTATAAAAACTATTTAAGCATGGTACAGCTTTATTTACTCAAATAACTCAGTACGTTAATTATGATGGTTGCTGTCTGATAAATTAATTCTCGCCATTTTCTTTTAACTTAAAATATACTCTATCTTATCCGTTTCTGCTCATTAAAAAGTGTTAAACAGAACAGTTTTCAATAAATATATATACATTTATAAAAATAATGACTACAACAAAGTTGTACAGGAAGTAATAATAAAATAAACTTGTCCTGCTTAAAAGGTTATTCCTTTTCTCGTTTCGAGAGTAAATGGAAATAAAGCACATTGTTTTAAGGTAATTTTTGAAGATTTTTTGAACATTTCGGGGGTATTTTAGGCAGAAATAGACGAATGTTGATTCGAAAGTGCGCCAAGTCTCACAAATCAATGTGATATTACGGAAACTTTTATTGTTGTAAAGCCAAAATTGGTCGTGTTGAGACCACATTTCTGTCAAATAGAAAACCTCAGTGACGCCTCCCGAATATATTACACTCTACACACTATACTTCATCCAGGCTATGTGCAACGTAAACACGAATGCTGAAATGTCACTTCCAACTCGCGAGATCGGTGATAATTGCGGCCGAAAAGAAACCAAATTAGCGATGAGACACCACAAAATCGCTATGATCGCACGACTTTATTCTCCAGTAAGGACACAATGAACATTGGCGCAAGGCGCCGCCCGCACTGCCTATATTGCGTTTACCTTAGACATACCCTAAGGGTGTGTCCCACGTAAACGCGATTTGCACGGTGCGGGCGGTGCGTTGCGTCAAAGTGACAGCCTCAAACTCTCAAACGCATAAAAATAATTCCTTTTCTCCTTACTGGAAAATAAATTCAACGAAAGGCTAAAACAAACGAACTGAAAGATGCGACAACACAAAATCGCTTCAATCGCAGTATATATTTTCCAGTAAGGACAAAATGAATTCTTTTTAGGTATTTGGTACTTTGCGGCTGTCACTTTGACGCTACGCACCGCCTGCACCGAGCCTATGGCGTTTACGTGGAACAGAGCCTAAGCCTTAGCGGTGCGATACACCAATGTGACTATTATCAACTTCAATTAAAGGCTTGAACAATCGAACTTTACGATGCGACAACACAAAATCGATACAATGGCACGAATTTATTTTCCAGTAAGGACAAAATGCATTATTTCACATTGGTGCAGAGCACTGCCAAATACTCGGGTATCACGTTTACATGGAACACGGCCTAAATCACAATAACATAATTCATTTTGTCCTTACGGGAAAATAAATTCGTACAATTCCAGCAATTTTATGTTGTCGCATCGCTCAGTTCGTTTGTTTTCGTCTGCAGTTGCATAAGGCATCAAAGAAACTCAGTTCTTGCCATTGGACGAGAATTGACATCTATTTTCTCTATAGATAATAGAAAACTCTTGGCTTTCGAATTTTTTTTTTAGTTTTGGTACTTTCAGGTGTTTTTCGATTTTTTTTCCATTTCGATACCCATTTTGAATGTAATGTTTATAATATGTAAATAGCAGTGACTCGAATCACATTGAAAGTATATAATTGCAATTAGTTAACTTAACTCGACAAATAAATAATAAATAACGTTCTACTGCCCGCGCAGGAGGCTTTTCTGCTAATCAAGTCTAGATACTCGAAGAGAGAAACTCGCATGGAGGTGGCATAACGCTTTTTCGTTACGTGATGATTTCTATTGATCAACTCCTTCTGCAAGCCGCGTTAAGGAACTTCGATCCAAAAATGCACCGTAAGTGTATTACAAATCATGGATAATAACAGGAACATTTATTATAAGTACCTGAAGTCTGATTTATATATTGTATGTAAGTACTGATATTACTAATTTTCCTTACTTTCGGCTATTCTGTTTGGAAATGTACAGGCATGGCCCAGACTTCAGAACAGGAACACAACTCAAAAATATAACATGCCTTTAATGTGTTAACTATTTTAAAACAAAAACTGCTAATAATATTTAAAAAATAATAATGTTGGTATTGAAGAAACTAACGGTCTAGTGACGTCCCGTTTATTAAACTATTTTAAAATATTTTGATATTACTTTTAAATAAAACTGGTAGACGGAAATGGCATTTTGGTATCCCTGTATAACAAAACGACTAGAGGCGTGTAATTTTTTTCAATTGCTCTAATGATCTCTAATAGGCTTCATTTGATCTCCCTTTTACTCTTCCCATTTTTACTACAGTAATATAATTTCGTAATATATTATGAGCTGAGAGCTTTTGGCAGTAGCACCAAAATATAAATTTAAGATTTGTTAAATTTATATTTAAAATATCTACTAAAAAATTGACAAGTTAATTGCACAAGTTTTTAATACTCACTATCATCACAGCAAATGCATATCCAGCATACATCACCAAGCTGTTGGGATGTTCTAGAAATAATTTTTCAGCGTCTGCCCCTTTATCATTTATTATCAGTTTAATTCCTTCTCTAGCCATAACCCATTCTGGAACAGGTTTCTTACTGGTTTCACCTTCCTTGGAATTAACCGATTGACCAGCAATACTAGAGTGAGCCATTTATATTGTAATTTTTCATTTTTAAAAGGGTTTAGTGATTATCTGGTTTTATATTCAGCAAGACATACGATTTATTTGTTATTGATATCTCTAACACATTCGTTATTTATTCACATTCATTATGACTAGGAATTTGAAATAGATAGAGACGAAATAAATTTCAAGTTCTGACACATTTGTCAAAAACTGATTTCTTGCGCTTGTGTGTAGTTCTGCTTTCCTAACGGCAAGATTGCGCAAAAGGTTGACGCTATCGGAAATGACGACTGTTCGGCGAAGAACTATTGATTATTCTGACGACTATCTCACTCTATAAAAACTTTGCATGTTATGGTTGTTGACTTGCGAAAAGAAATTAATTAACTAAAAGACCTTCTGTCTTTAACCTGTGAGATACAGTGTTAATATTTTTGAGTAAGAAAAATATTCTGAATAAAAATAAATTAGGATTCGAATAATGCGCGAAACAAGTTTACATAATTCCCCGAATGTAGTTTCCAAGATAAAAAATATTTGATAATGTATTTTTAATATATCTGTCAGTAAATAATTCCAAGTAAGTTATAAAACTTCCACAGGGTACATATTGGTGCTTAATTAGTTGAAAGAAAAAATGTGTCATTAAAAGAGGCATTTTTTACTTCCAGTACACAAGTGAAGTTATAATTACATTGTAATATATGATTTGAGGTTTTGAAGTTCATTTGTAGATCTGAAAAACTCTCCAAGAAACACAAGGATCTCTCTCGCTCCGCATTTCTTACCGTCTTTCACTTTTCTTTTCATTCGACTTTTTCATAGGGCAGACCATGAGGTTTCAGTTAATGAACCAAAGTATAAGGAAATAGTTTCCCTACATCTTTCATTGAGATCCTGTGGATTATTTTGAAAGTCTACCTCATATCCCCTTCGGCTTCAAATACGGAGTGTGGTTTAGAACTTCTAAAAGTTTTACTGTTCTGAAAAAGCTTAGAGGATGGACAGGGTCAAAAATATTTGTTGTCAAAATTTTGGGTGTAAATTGCCTTCACCCATACATAAGCATCTGTATATATATTGAAAATGAAAGACTAAAAAAATCAAACATTTTCTCAAAATTTATCCAATTTACATATTTTACAATGAAATCATATTCGGATGCAATAAATTCCATGTGTTTTCGATTGTTAAATAATATGTGAAAATGCTCAGTATATTGACAGCAAACCTTAATTTCATACTGCACGGGCAAGTTTGCATCAAGATATGTCAGATTAACTGTCAAAGTTTAATAACATTTTTCACGAACAGTAAATACTTTTAGTGTTTTTGTTATTAGTCAAGAGCTATAATTACAGAAAAATGGCTCAAACAACAATTATGTCCTTACCACAAATGATTGATTTGGCTTTGAATACACCAGAGGTAAACGTTTTCATTATTAATGTTAGGTACAATGATAATAGCGACATTGTATTTACTAATTTTTGTTATGTGTTGATACATTTAAAATATTCTATAGTTTACCTTAATTTACCAATGATTAAAGTAAGTGGACAATAAGAAAATTACCTATAACTGCTGATGTTCACATACAAAACTTAGTTTACTGTTGACTTCTACAAAAATAAAAAAAATCAATGGATTTCGCAAAATGTTGAAACAACTTAACAACAAGTACTTAAATCATTTACGTAGATATGAAGTTACTAAGTATCTACATATACTTACAAAACATCTACAAGAAATATTCCCACATTTTTTGTTGTTAGGTACCCACAAAAAAGTAATAAAATTAATGATGCTTATTATAAACATATCTAGTAAAGTTTTGAAGTCGTTGCCAAGCAGGTATAAAAGCTTGCATTGGCATTGTTTTTTGCCACAAATTGCTCCGCATACTTCCGAAGCGCTTATTGGCAAATTCATGGAATGAGAGGGTAACTGCTAAAGGGCGCGATCCAAGCTTTCGGTTTAGTGCGGGACAAATTGACAAGGGGGGGAGGGACAAAGATTTTGGGTCTAAAGGGGCCAAATCAGATATTTTCTGTTGCCCTAGTTACTATACTACATAATTACAAGTTTTATTTCACAAGTGAAGAAAGACCCATGGTCAGTAAAAGATAATTACGAGTTTTATTTTACAAGTGAAGAAAGACCAATGGTCAGTAAAAGATCTCCAGCAGGTCCACTGCTCGACCCTGTCGGGCGACGCTCGTGGTAACTGATATTGATCTAGGTATATTCGTTACTTGTAATAGGATTCTGATTTTAAAAGTGGTTCTTGAGTTGATAGTTGCTTGACGTTGTGTTGGGTCAAAATAAGACAAAACAAAAACAGATCTGTGCAAACATCAACTAACGCCTAAAGTAGTTCAGTCCTAAAGTTGCCCGGTAAACGACATCTCTTTAGCACTGAACTGGAAATTCGTAACTTTTTTATCAGGTAGCTCGGAAGTACTCTCGGCGATCCCGACAGAGGCGTAATCCAACCTACGAGAACCTCTGTTGCGGTTCTATTTGCTTTCTCTTGACGAGTTCTGCTCATGCTCCATAAACTTTCATTACATCATCTCTCCTATCCCAAAGCTTCAAAGCTTTAGAGTCATTCATTAATATTAATAAGGTGAGTACCCTAAAAATGAATTACTGTCATAACAACAGACATAACACTCCTGATAACTATTCTAGAACTAGAGAAACCTGACTAATTGTATGACCTCCGCACAGAAAATCTCGAGCCCGAGTAAAAGGGTAGAGCAGAGGCAAATAACCACTTTTCGCAAAACTTTAATGTACTTGCATGATCCAAAGAGCAAAGGTCTTCGAAGACCAGCACTCCAGTTATTTCAATTTTTAAACGACAAACCTAAAATGAATGTAGCAGTTGCAGCTTATTTAACAGGATATATAAAATATGCTCATTAATAGATTTAATGTCATAAAGGAATATCTAATAAACGAAGAGCAAATATGATTTAGGAAAGGAAGACTGACAACTGAGGAAGAATTTACCTTACAACATATCGCAAAGTACAGAGAATTCAATAAGGAAACCCAGATGATAACCTGCATAGATATTGAAAAATCATTAAACAACATCAACCGATATCTGTTATACGTAATGCCGGTCAAAAAATGGTACCCGAAACATTTAATAGAACAAATCAAGACGTAAATATAGACCCCAACATCAAAACAGATGTGAGAGACAGGAGCACGGAAATTCTTATAAACAATAATGTAAGACAAAGTTGCTGTCTATACAGACTTGAATAACATGTGTGTATCGAGTATACAACACACAATATAATAACCGATTATGGATTGATAAAAATACGCTACTTAACTCATGACTATATGCAGACGAGCTGGTGTTGATTGCGACAGAAGATTACCTGAAAAAAGCGATAGCAACAACAGCTAGGTAAGAAAATTGCCAATATCTTTGAAGAAAGTCATGGCATTGTCAGGAACAATTCCCATCCTACCAAATTCAGTCTTAAAGAACTCAACAATGGAGAAGTGAATTATTTGACATATCTTGGATGCAACATATCCTATGATTATAGCAATATTGCGGAACTAAATATAAATAAATTATAAAAGATATGTGGAAGAATAATCATTTCAGATTTTACAAGACAATTTCTGTGAAACTAACTACGTATACAAACTGAAGAAGTGAAGTTTTTTAGGAGGGTGGCGTGTAGTTCTAGAGAGAGAATTAGGAATAAAGTATTAGAACCTAATTAAGGATATTCGATCTGAAAATAAGTAATTAATAGACAGATATAATGAGAAAGGAGTCTCGGCCTACCAGTTAAAATATAGTATTTTAAATGTAATGAATAAAGAAGTATAGATAATAGTCTGGGGTAAAGATGACTATACATGACACTTTCCCTACTAGGTTTGATAAAGAAAATAGATTTTCTTTAAGTTTAGTACCTTTATTTTTAGTATTAACTCAAATTGTAATCAAACAATGTTTATTAGAATTGAAACCTACAACGTATTATAGTACATCAATTAAAACTGTATAACGATTTATTATACGATTCTGCGGAGAGGTGACTATTAAATGAATGTCAATATAATTAACAGACCCAAATAAAGATGATTCTCAGATCCTCTACAATATAGTGGATTCACCTAAGTTGGAATCATATACAAAATTTTCTTAATACATATACATATTTAGAAAACAAGTTATTCTATTCAACAGCAAAGGAGGTTGGTCAAACTAATAAATGATGCTTAAAAGTAAAATACCGTATTTTAGGCAATACCGAGAGATTTGAAAACTGCGTCCAATTAAGCCATTGAATCATCAAAAATTGTAAAATAAATACATTAAAAAAAATAAATTTTTGCTCCAACAATTAGGTAAATACTTTTTCTGAAGTCGGTGCTAATTTTAACAGCGAAGTTGCGAAGTATAACTTACAAATGTACTTCCCAAAATATTTTCACTTTAATTTGGCACCGACTTCATAAAAAGTATTTAATTGTTGTAGCAAAAAATTATATTATGCTTTTAGTTATTTTTTTTGAAGTCGGTTTTTGTTTTTTTACAAATGTATTTATTCACCAAAAATTTTTCCAGCCATTAGTCTTTGATAGTCTTCTTTTCCTATATGTTCCATTTGTTTATCCCGATAGTACCATGATAGATGCTTTTCATTCTAAACATAATCTGTCATTGATATCAATTTGATTTGATTACTTTTTAATTTTTTTACTTACGATTCCTTTATTGGTTTTATCTAAACAGGTTGATGGTTGTTGTAATTTCCCGAAGAACTTTCTATATATTAAACTATAGTTAACCGACTTCCAAAAAGGAGGAGGTTAATTCGTCGCGTATTTTTTCGCTTTTTTTGTATGTATGTTACCTGATTTCTTGTCCTGTGGTGCACCGTTTTGAATGAATATGGTCTTGTTTAATAGAGTATATATCCGGATTGGCGAAACTTCAAATTTTGGAAAAGAATTCTATTGGTAAAGTGATAAAATTTGTGAATGAACACATGCGTGCATGGAAATCGACCAATATCCCTAATATTTTAGTCGGTTTTTCGATAACTCCTTATGGATGTGTATAGTTTTTTAACGTTTAATCTATTAAGGAAGAACCTTAGGTGATCTCATACACTTTTCTGCGACGTGCAACTTGCAGTTTTGCAGAAAATCACCGAAAATTCCAAAATTCTTATCAAAAATGTTATCGAAATGACATAACGGACATTTCCTCATAAATATTTTAATTCCAACGTAATAGCGCGGTAATTTTAGGCACTGGAAGTTTTAATTGCGAACTTGAACATTTTCTATGTACATCTCAAGCATATAGGTAGTAAAGCATAGTATTTTCGGCCCCTTAAATCAATGAGTACCAAGCTCGTTTTGTTTGTATACCAGGCAAATACCTATTTAAATGCAAATTTTTCCATTTTGCGAAGACGGTGCTTTTGGTTTACACATTCTCCCGGCCTAATAGAAAATTCAGTGACAACACATGTCAAACTTTAAACTGCTATTTGGTACGTTTATAGACAGGGTGTTTAGTTATAGCAAACAAAATCACAAAGTAAAGTGATAGAAGGAGTTGCATTTATATGAATATTGAAATATAGGACGGACTAGAATGATAGTGGTCCGTAGGCAGCCGTATATACAGGATGATTGGAATATAGGGTGGACTGGACGTTTATATATAAAAATGTTGAAAAAATGTGAAATTAAAATTATATAGGGTGATTAAAAAACTGTTATATAATGTGGACATAAGCAAATCATATACAGGATAGTTGAAATATATGCTGCAGTTAAATTGTATTTATACAGTGTGATTAAAAAAATATTTTTTTATAGCCCATAAGAAGTTGCATAAAGTGTGGAGAGGAATTAATGTTACACAGGACGATAATATAAAATGTAAAAAATGAACTAATTTATGGGCTAGCCCACAAGGAGTTAGGTATATACTATGGTTGAAATATAGGACGGATTTGACTCCGTAAATATGGGATGGATTCTACTCCGTCCTATAGAAGGCAGCTAACAAATTTATGCTTGTCCGTGGGCAGTCGTATGTACAGGATGGTTGGTACATAGGTTGGAGTAGAATTATCTATAGTTATACAGGGTTGTCAAAAAAAGTTGAAAAAAGGTTACATGGCGTAGTCCATAAGGCATAAATATATTTTGGGCTTATTAAGTCAACGCGTACTAGCACATTTTGTTCGTAAAGATTTACCTGTCAATTTAAATGGGAAAGTATCATTGTGTAATGTTGAGGTTTTCGATGTTACCTGGTTCTGTCTATTAAGGTTATACATACAAAATAATAAATAAATAATGAAAACTACCGGACTTAAAAAATACTAAAAAGTTGAAAATAAAACATTTAAAAAAATATATAACCGACTTCTACCTATAACTAAAAAGCTAAAAATAATTATAACAAAATACAACTCTAGCAAATAAATAACATTCAATGTTGTGAGGTACCTACCCAGGAAGTAAAAAATGTAAACATTAAAAGGTGCTCATTTTGTACAAATTAATTACCTACCAATCTAGTATATTTTTGAAGTCGGTGCCAAGCAACAATCAAGTTTGATGAATTAGTAGATAAGTACGCAATGAAGGATTTTAGATTTGCTTGGCACCGGCTTCAAAATATACTAGATTGGTAGGTTATTAATTTGTACAGAATGAGCACCTTTTAATATTTACATTTTTTACTTCCTGGGTAGGTACCTAACAACATTGAATGTGTTATTTATTTGCTAGAGTTGTATTTTGTTATAATTATTTTTAGCTTTTTAGTTATAGGTAGAAGTCGGTTATATATATTTTTTTAAATGTTTTATTATATAGAGTATTTCACCTCACCATATGATAACGTCATTCAAAAGGAAAAACATTTTAAAAGCAATTAAATTATGAAATAAATAAGGAAAGTTATCAATATTAAGAAGAAGATTCTTTAGGCATTGATATTAAATTAAATAGAACATTGTACATTGTTTTCTAAGTAAGGTGAATAGTAAACAGCACAAGATTGTTCCATATGACTAAACTGTTTATATGCTTTATTACTTCATTAATAATATAAACCATTCTATTTCTCAGATTGGCATTGTAAACTTCTCAGTATTGCATTCCCTTTTGCATGTCATTGTAAATTATCTTGGAATAACTGGATTAAATATCACGTATAAGGGCACCGAAAGTGAGAAATTAGAAACTTTCATAAAATGTGCAAAACCTGGTACTACATTTACATTAGCACATTTCGAAATTGCAAGAGACGAAGCCATGGACAAGACTGAGAAGCGAGCTTCGATTAAAGAGGATAAACCTGTAAGAGGTAAACGTGAAATTAAAAATTAATATATTTGTTGTAATTTAAAACACGTTTTAATACTGCTGTCTTGTTAATCAAGTTACAACATGTTGACACTCCTGAAGGTAGTAGTGTAACAATAGCAAATTATTGTGCAAAAGTTCCGAATAAACATGCCTGAAAGATATAGAGGGCGGGATACATTTCGTAAGAAACACTGGCTATCACTAAAAATACTTGTGGTCATACTTTGACAGGCAACCGATCATAAGCACATTTCTCTATTAGTATCATAAATATAATTGCATTTCAATTACATAATAGGTGAATGTAGTAATCTTACGGTAGGATATTCGACTGTAGGTTTACTCACGCAAGATTTATTAAAAGAATTTTTTTAATTATTTATATTAATAAATTATTTGACCCTATAAGCTACACTTCACTACAAAGAATTCCACACAGTTCGTGGGCGCCAAGAAAACTTTGGCACAGTTTTGTCATATACTTTTTAAATTACTGCACAAAAGAATTCATCATCTATACTATTATAAAGTTGTAAGTTTGTCTGTTTGTTTGTTTGTTCGGGCATCACTTAAGAACTACTGAACTGATTTTGCTGAATATTTTTTTGTTTCAAAGCCTATTCAAAATTTGGAATGTACCAATGCAACATGTTTTGATTTAACAAAAATCAACTGATATAACGAGCGTAATTTTACAGGGTGTTCTGTATATAGGAAATTTAGAGCGGGTAGAATGAATTTAAAAAATCTAAAAAAAGTTGTTGTGGTTGAAATAAGGGAGAGTGGAATGAGTTAGACAGAGTGGTCTAAAAAAGTTATATTGAGTGGGCCATAAACAGTTCCATATACCAAGTGGTTGAAAAAGAGTTATTATAGTTTGGATAAAAAATGTTAGAAAAAAATGTGATATGTAAGCAGTTAGGATCTTTGAATTATGTTCATCAGATATTATAGTTATGAAATGGGTTGAAGAAATGTTAGAATCAGGTGTTTATACAGGGTGTTTGAAATATAAGATGGAGTGGAATTATAGTTTATTTTGTGGTTAAAAACTTGTTTTATATCTACAAGAATTTGCATATATAGGATGGGTGAAATATATGTCATGGAGTATAATTACAGCTATAAAGGTGGGTTTAAAAAATAAGTAATGTAATCTATAAACTGTTCCATTTACCGGATGGTTTAAATATAGGGTGGAGTAGGATTCTAAGGATACAGGGTGGCAAATAAATATTTGCATATAAAAGGTTGTTGAAATATAGGGTGGTGTAGAGTTATAATAATACAGGGTGTAGTACCTTTAGTAAAGTTATAGCTATACAGTGTGATTCAAAAAAGGTTAGAAAAACTTGCAAATGATGGTGTCTTAAATGAAGTGTGGAGAGAATACTTTATAATGTCGTTGAAAAAATATGAGGCAAAATTGTGAAATAGCGTAGTTCATAATAAGTAGCAAAGATAGGATAGTTGAAATATAGGGTGGAGAAGTGTTATGGTTAATTATTTAAAAAATGTTATATTGGTTAACCAATAAGCAGTATTACTTTTATGTTTTTTTTTGGGGAATAACACCACAATAAAAATTAAACTACGTATATTGCAGGAATACCAAACGTTTCAAAGTCTATTCTGACTTCGTTGTCAATGGCTTTATATTTGATTGTGGATTGCAAAATGAAAATTTGATTTATGACATTTAAAATTGACATTAGAAAATTTGTTGTTTTTAGATATACAGGTAGCACAAAAAATTCTAAAGATCATGAATTATAGTTAACCAGCTTTTAAATTAGAAGAATTTGAAAGAGTTGTCTTTAGAATTTATAAGTGGCGTTCCTAGATACGACTTTGTTATAAGATAGCGCATTCGCCAAAAATGCGATCAAAGAATTCTATTGTTTCAGTGATCCCATTAACGTCATAAGGGAAAACCTAGGAAAAACCTTATGAACTATCCCGATATTGGGTGGTTCAAAAGGAGGTTACCATTAATAATTTCTTCCTTAATTGTCGGTAACCAGATACGATTAAATTCTACAGAAGTAGAAGCGATACAATCGTCTTCATTCAAAAGAATTAAGGCAGACTCTTTTATTTTTCGTTTTGTGTTATGTTGTTCTTTGTGAAGTATAGTTGAATTGTCAAATTGTATTTTATGGCCTAGGTCCCAAGCATGTTCACAAATTTTTGATTTTTCAAATTGTCGTTTCGTTATGTAATTCTTGTGTTCATTTATTCGTACGTTTAATGGTCTCGATGTTTCTCCAATATAAAATTTATTGCATTCGCAAGGAATCTTATATATGCAGTTTTTTGAGTTCTGGGTTTTGTTTGTTGGTTTTGTTTTCGATATTAAAGATTTAAGTGTATTTCTTGTTTGGAATGTTGTTTTAACATTAAATCTGTTGCCCACTCTTTTCAATCTTTCTGACAGAATAGACTTTGAAACGTTTGGTATTCCTGCAATATACGTAGTTTTATTTCTATTGTGGTGTTATTCCCCAAAAAAAAAACATAAAAGTAATCAAGAATATGCCACAAACAACGTTTAGAAGACAATAAGCAGTAGTTGTAATACATACAAGATGATTCAAAAACATACAGAAAAAAATTGTTGTATTCGGCGCCCAATAAGCAGTAGCGGTTTTGGTGAAATATATTGGGCATTGAAGGATTCATACTTATAGAGGGTGGTACAAAAATGTTATATTGGGTGACCGATAAGTAGTTGCATATTGCAATATAGTCCGTGGGTTCAATTTAAAATTATAAAACTAATATTCACTTTCACTTTTCTAGAAACTTTTATTTACATCGAATATACAACAGCTGATTTAAATATCACAACAATTTTTCATATAAGCTCCACCAACTGCCCTGCGATCGTGGCGTGCTTCCTTTATAAAACCAGCATAGAAAATTCTCGCAAAAATCATCATTACTCCTACAGGTGCCGAGCCTTTTCGAGAACCATTTTTTATCTCAAAGCGATTGTTGTCGTACTGAAATGAAACAGGGTCGGCTTTTGGTAAATTTCGTAACAATATACAAGGTTGTTGAAATAGCGGGTGGAGTAGATTTATAGCTAAACAGGTTGGATATATTTTTTTGTAGGATAGAACATAAGCTGTTGCATATATGTAATATTTGAAACATAACTCGAAGTAAAATTATAGTTCATACAGAGTGATTAAAACAATGTTAGAAAAACCTGCATATAAGGGGTGGGTGAAATACAGGGTTGAGACAAATTATACTTTCAAGGGTGGTTCAAAAATAGTTATATAGCGTAGTCCATAAGCAGTTTCATATATAAGATCGTGAGTGGACCAGAGTCATAGTTAAGTATTTAAAAAATGTTATATTTGGTGGCTCCTAAGCAGATGCACAACAGGGTGGTTAAAATATTTTGTAGAGTAAAATTATGGTTATACAGGGTGGTTCAAAAATAAGTTTTAATGTTTAACAAAATGGTAGCAGTGTATTGGTTTTAATGTAGATGGAAGTAGACTTAGTTATACAAAGCGGTTAAAAAAAAAGTTGAATAAAATTGTTATATAGGGTGGCCAATAAGCAGTTGCAGTTTGGGTGAATGTTTAAATAAAAGTTTGATGTTAGGGTGCAGAACTATGTTTTTAAATTTGTGACACACCAAGGGTTCCACCGGTATTTCCATCAGGGTGGATATACAAAAGTTAAAAATAATTGTTATATAGGGTAGACCATGAACAGTTTTATTCTACTATATGGAATATCTGAGATATGGGGAGAAGCAAGATTGTAGTATTATAGTGTTTTTAACATAATGTTAGAGAAAGTTGCATTTAAAGGGCGATTAAAATATGGGGTACAGAGAAATTGTACTTTAAAAGGTAGTTCTAAAAATATCAGAAATAGTTGTTGTATAGCATAGACCGTAAGCAGTTGCATAGCTGAAATATAAGGTAGAGAAGAGTTATAGCCAGGTGTTCAAAAATTTACATTGGGTGACAAATGAACAGCAGCATATACAGGATGGTTGCAATATAGGGTGAAGTAGTGTTACAGTTATTAAAGGTGATTAAAAAAAAAGTGGAATAAAATTGTTATAAGTACTTGTAGTTTGGGTGAAATATATTCGGGATTGGCGGATTTATAGTTAAGTAGGGTGGTTTAAACAAGTTAGAAATTTTTTTATTTAGGATAATCCATATGTTTCATAAGTTATTTCTTTTTGCGAAAGCTTGAACATTCCGTACGCGGGTGAAACCGCGGGTAGCGGTTAGTATTTATTAAAAATAAAATTATTCTTGCAAACGTTTTCAGTAATGCTTTCACCGAACTATATTAACAAATAAATAAAAAAATGAAAATCGGGAATTTCAAAATGTTAAGGTTAAATTGAAGTTTGCTTAAGGCTAATTTTATTTTGGCGGTATTTCTTATTAAGCAATAGTTTACACGTTTTTATTTGACTATGTAGTAAATCCAGAAAAGTCGCAGTAGGGGGAAGGTACAATTTTCTCTAAACCGGAACATTTTTGTTTTCATTTGTTCTTGTTTGAGTTGAATATTAATGAACAGATACAGCCAGTTTGAACTTAATCAATTATTTTATTGCTAATTTAAGGAGCTACGAAGTCAGCCCCTTAGACTTCTTTAATCTCTAGAATTTGTTATAAAATCTTCTCGATCATTAAGGCCCAGTTGTTTAAAGCTGGATTAATTCCCGGATTTGTTAATCCCGGTTTACAACTTAATCCAACATAATGATTTGACTTGTTGTACAATCAGAAAATAAACCTGAATTTGTTAAACCATGGATTAATTCATAAAACTAATTATTCCTGGAGTATGATATATTTTCTTGGTGTTTCATGTTGTTTACGTTTACAATATTGAAAGTCGCAACAGAACATAATCTGCCCGTATTTTTATACCGGTCTTTCTTACTTGCTGATGATTTTATCTGTACGGATTGTTTTGTAAATAGAAGAAAATGTCAGAACTTAGGAAGAGAAGCACGAATTTCAAACCCCACGAGGAAGAAATATTGGTGAGTTTAGAAAAAAAATATCGGAAGATTATAGAGAATAGAAAAACGGATGATGTATCAAAGACCGAAAAACTACAAACATTGGAAAAATATCTGAGGATTATTGTGGGCTTACTGGTGACATGAAATGCGCTTCAAATTTAAAAATAAAGTTTAAAAATATGAAGAGAACAGCAAAGTAATGCATTGTGGTCATCTAGGTACTAATGATATAGAAAGTGGCAATATTTTGTCTGGTATCATTTTCACTATTAGGCACGTTAATAAAACGTGGGACAAAACTTGCTAAAGTATGAGATACTTTATGGATTATCCTCAATACCAATGAAGTCAGTTAAATTAGTTCTTAATCTCGGTTTAATCTGTGAATATTCAGGGATTATTCTGAACCAGTGTTAACTCAAGATTAACTGTTCTTCTCGAATTGTACAATGAAAATTTTTTGTTAATCCGAGATTGCAAATAATCTCGGTTTAATCTCCTATTGAACAACCGGGCCTAAGTAATATAAATTTCATATATAAGAAAATTGTTGTTTATTTTTGCATTTCAGTAAAATCAGTTGAAGTCCGAATGTAAATATTCATACATTATGCAATGAAGATCATATAAGTATGCTTATAATATTATTTTTTATATGATTGAAGGTGAAAGACTTCCAAGTATTGTATTAGAAAATACTATTGGTATTAGTAAGCAGCAGCTCTCAAAATTTCAAGACGACTTGGAGATATTGAAGACAAAAGTTCAAGAACTTACCGACCTACCGGCAAATTCTAAACTTATTGAAGTTTTAAGGTAAATAGGCGTTTAGTTAGTTTTATATATGAAATAGTTCATTTGATTACTCCTTTGGAAACTATTTTTCATATACTTGTTATAATTTTACTTATTAATTTTGGCAATAAAGAGATTGTGTATTAATTAGTAAGAAGTTCATAAATTAAATGGAGAGATATGTAACGATTGCTGTCTACATAAAGCAACGCTTTAGAAACCACGACTGGTCCGAAGTCTGAAAAAAGATTGGAGCATTGCAAGGCAATGTTAGCAATTTATTCATCATTAAAAATACTATTTTATTAAAGCGTTGCATAATTCGCAACAGGGGTGATAAATCGATTACGATGAGGGCAATACAAATAATTTCTGTAAAACCGATAAGTTGAGGAATGTTGAATCAAAGTGAAGGCAATTTGTGGACATTGCCCGAATACTAGCTGCCTGCTTATAGAAAAACGGTCTCGCAGGATTAACTGATTAATAGCAGGTCTATGGATTTATCAACTACTCTTTTTGTATAACGTTTGAACGTAAATTATAAGTTGCTTATATTGTGACTTCGTGGTGTTTCGTTTCGGTTCCTTATCAGGAATCCTCAAACAATGCTTTTAAGAGTCTTTTGAAGCACTATTAGTTCGCCTGCCATTTTTGCAATTGCTAATTGATTGTTTGATGTTGATGTTGCTACGGTACATCTATATCTATAGAGGATGACCCAATTACTTCATTATTTAACAAAATTCTTCTATATTTTTCATTGCTTAGTAAGTTCTTCTTCACCATTATAAGTTTTGTATATGGCTTGCCTATTTTTATTTGTCTGGGTCGTTTTGAGACATTTCATTGATATTAGAGAAGCCTTGTATTTCACCGTACAGTGTAAACACAATGTTTGGAAAACTGAGTGGCTGTTTCCGGTTTCGCTTTTGTCAAATTTTAGAATTTCAGTTTGTGCCTTATTATTTAAATTAGAAGTACATTGTTTTGTTTATTTCGTTTGTTGTTGTCGTTGTTTTTTCCTCGATTTATTAACAAATAGTGAAAAAAAATGTCACCTATACAACGTCACAAGAGGACATATCATGATTGACTAATTAATAGTACAGGAAATGAAGCAATTTTTTCGTCCAGCATGGATTTACTATCTATATCGTGCCGCTGTACGTTAAAACCTTGGGGATGGTTGCCACCCTACCGCGGGGGTGGAAAACGTAATTCCAAGAAAAAAATGTTCTTTACGTTTTCTTCGTAAAACTAATATTTTTCTAGTTATTCGCGGTTGAAATTAACAGTTTTTCGACGAAAAATAAGGTCGGTATCTACTTTTTTGTATGAAAAAATCTGTGAAAACCCCCTAACTACCTCCCAATTAAAATTGATCTTCACCCTTCTGTGATTCTCTTTATATATTTATTATCTATACAACCAGGAAGTTTGACCAACATAAAATGCCTAGTTTTTGAAAAAAATGGAGTTCAGAGAGAAAACATTTTTTGCAATTTCGTATTTTTACCATTTTCTTCAAAATGTCTCCTTAAATCCTGGAGATATGAAAAAAAAATTATAGAGTATTAAATTGTAGCTTTTTTAATGACTAAAGTTTTTCTGTACAGTTTATTTACGAACAAACACCACCTTATTCGAGCTCATTAAACTCACCCCATTTAAAAACTAAGGAATCTTATAGAATTTAATTCAAATAGTCGCATAGCTCTTGAAAAGCCCTACAGTTCTTGGAAAAAGTTTTATCATCAAAAATTAAGGAACTATGATTAAAAAACCAATCAATTTTTTTTTCGTAAAATTCGAATAGGTCCCTTAGGAGCGTAATAATCTACATAACCGGTATATTTAGCAGTAATACGTTATATGTTCCAGGTTTTAAATCGAAAGACAGAGAAGAAGAAACATCTGCTCATATAAATGTATATGAATATGCGGTGTATTTTTGTATTATTATTATTATTTTTAATTGTACTTTTTTTTCTATTTAGATCTATTAAATTACTTTTTAAAAATTGCAATTTTATTAAGGGTGGTTTTTTAAGGGTTAAAATATTATGATATTAAATCCTAAAGCATAAAACAATCATTATTAAGTCATATGTTACTAGAAACTACGACTGTAGAAGTGGAAGCCAGTTTGAACAAAATTTATAACAAATTATTGTAACATGATGTATGTTTTATTTTTTGCAGTTCTAATTTTGTAAGTTACAATCTCAAATTTTATTATGATACTAATTACTTTCCAGTACGTGTGATATATTGTTGGAAAGGGGTTGAAGTAGAGAAGTTTTTCTAAGCATTCGAAGTTTTTTTTGTAATGTGATAAAATGTTTTTATGGAATCTCGCCATTTGAGGACTCATATCATTTTTTCAACAAATTATTTGTGCAAATATCGAACGCAGAAGAGCAAACAAACATCATAGATTAGACTCAAGTTTATATGATGAAGATACAGTGAAAAATAAAAAAGTTACAAAAGTTTATATGTAAAAATATGTAAGTTAAGGAAAAAAAATGTAATAATAAAAACCGGAATGTATCTACATATTATATGGGCTACATAATATCGCACATGACCCCATCTATCCGTCCTCCATGTTTGGCGAACCTTCTATAAAACACTATGTATAAAGAAGAAATTGGGATACCTTCTGTAGAGATAGTTGTATCATGGCAACAAATCCTGTCGAATGAACATTAAAAAGGAACCTCTAAGTTAATTAGTCAATCAATTGACAATTGAACAAAATGTCATGCAAACCAATATCGCTTAAAAAATACTTAAAACAAAAACACTGACAAAGGTTCCTAAGAGGGACTCGAAAAGTCACACCACACATATTCTATCTTACTTATATACATTCAAACATATTATATAGGAAAACTTGTTCATACCTCCATAAACCTGCTTTCTCAAAGTTAATCCTGTGCTAGAATTTTTCTATAAGAAGGAAGCTAGTGTTCGGGGCAATTTCCACAAATTGCGCTTACTACATCTTGAATCTCAATTACTTAACTTATTTGTATTTCAGAAATCACTGTGAGGAGAGAAAACTCAAATGAAATATCAAAATAGCTATTTACCCTCTCAATGATTAAGAAACTACTTGAAAAAGTATTGAAATAAGACACCTGGATCATCAGATTGATAAACACAAGCGATCAGAATATCCGTCACGTATAAAGATGATTAGATATTACTTTAGAAAAAACAAAATTGAAGGAAATAGGTCGGCTAATACTAAAATAATATTTTCTAATAAACAGTAGCTCTCGAATTATAATTATCTAAATTGTAGGAGCCATGAGGCTAAGAAATGACATTGCTAATGTTTGGTCTAATTGAGCAATATTACAGTTTTATTTCCTATTTATTTCAAATTACAATTTTCATTCGTTTGTTCTTAATGTTAATCTTTTTTCCTTGTTTTCTTTTTATTCAACACTGGTTATCTCCCATTTTTTATTAAAGATCGACCCATCAACAATTATATTATTGTATTAATGAGACAAAACTTTATCAAAATCTATAAATATATATTTTTCGTGCAAATCATATAAAAATGTCAAAAACAAAATAGAATATCTCGGCGTAGGTGTTTTTATGTATAAAAATATAAAAAAATATTACAGTTTTATTGAATTTGTTCGATAATTTAACAGGTTACTGTATAAATATTTTTTTGCAATAATCCATAAAATAAATTATTGATTTTATTTTAGTGATGGCCAAGATAAAAGCCCTGTATTGGACATGTATCAAATTTTGAATTTAACGAAGAGGCTCGATGCTCTCGAACTATCTGTTGAAAAATTTGCCAGTGTGTTGGAGACGGTAACTAGAGGTGAGGTTATCGACTTTTTTTTTAAGTATTTTTTTACTGAAACTTTGGTTAATTGCGGGATTTAGGATAAAAATGATTTTTTCGGGTATTATCGACTATGTATTTAGAAAAAGTGTATTTTTAAAGTAAGTGCTATTTTGAAATTAAAAGTGATAATTTTAAACGGAAGATCTTGTCGCTTAAAGTTGATAGCCTCTGTGTGAGGTCATCCTCGCCGTCGACAGGCGAATTCCGAAAAGACCTTCCGGTGGGCTTCTCCATAGTTTAACATACATTGTTATTCCTGAATTTCCTGTAGTAAACCTAGTCGATCGGTTAAACTGGCAGAGCTTAATTTCTTGAGAACTCCTGGATGTAAGATTTCTTGTAATAGTTTTGAAAACACTGACTTTGAGGCTCTAAGAATGGGAGAATAAGTGGCACTCACTATGCGTTAGATCGGGAGTGTGATCAAGTTATTTCCTTCTTTCCTGTCAGATAATACGATTAGGTCTTTAGTATACTTGATCACATGTGGACAGGCATTGTTATGAAGCCCTGTTTAAATACTCACGTTGTCTGTGCTGGACCTACCAGTTCTAAACCCACTTTGTTTTTCTTCTTCATAGTTTTTATATTCCTTTCTAGCATATCCATTATTACTCTTGCATTTACGCTGCTTTTTATGTTAGTTACCGATATTCCACGAAAATTGCTATTTAATGAGTTGCCAGTGATTGGTAACGTGTAATACCTACTAACGCTCTAGAAAAATTTTAGAGATTTGAGAAGTGTTATGCAATGTCATGTAATTTTCCTGTTAAGCACTTGTGTAGAAGATATACTAAACATCTTGTATCACAGAGTTGATGCCGAGTGGCTCATTAGTTGACCTTGAAATATAGTAAATACAAGTGACGTTTCTCTCTGCCAAACGTTTTTGAACCACCATAAAGTTGAAAAATGGCCCATATGTAAAAACGCAACGACCGATATTAAAATCCCTTTCTTTTTTTTCATGCATTTCACTTATCTTAGTTATCTGCCTTTGAAGTTTGACTACTTTCATTTCTTTTTCATTAAAAACATACTATAGATCCTACTTTTGCCTCCTGCATTTTAAATACCTACAAACAAACACCATCCAGTATTTTTGTGGTGGCGTTTGTTAGTTAGGTTACAAATTGTAGTTAAGACCTTAATAGCCACAGCGACAAAGTCACAACAATAATATCAAACATCAAACACATAATCTCAGAACAGCTATAAACAAAATGAATCTAAGAAAAGAAATGTACCAAAATTCCTGACCAAAATAACAATCAGGAGATGGGGAACACGAAATATCAATAAGCAAAGCTGATTTATCATATGTTAAGGAAACATTTTTGAATTTATTTTCACGACAGAAAAAAATTTAGTCTTCTGGTGTACATATTTCACACACAGGAAGACTGGTTGAGCATGTTGTAGAGATTTCTTTCTCGCAGAACAGCTGTGAGGAAGACTTTTGTAACAGACAACCATTAAGCAGGGCAATACTGTTACGAGAATTTATCCGACAGCTGGTGCAATCGGCCATCAACTAATTCGTGGACCGGACATTATTCCGATACTTCTGGGAATCCGAAATGTTTTATCTCTCAACAGGCCGACCGCTGCCGTTACTGGTAATTCCCTTGAAGCTTCCAGAACACATGAAAGAAGTTTCCCGATGATGCGTTGACTTACCAGACAATTCCGAGAGAAATATATTAATATGGACAGCTGGCGATTCATTCATTCAGTATTCGACGGTCCATTGTTAAGATAAATTGCAAATAGTTCTTGTGAATATAAATTGTGTTAAAGTAGTGGAAATAAATTAGAGTTGGACTGTGTTTTTAAATAAATCCAAGACCTGAACTGAACCCGAGTGTGAAAATAAAAACATTACAATATTTTGAAATTATCCCTGCTACCTTGTATAACATTACAAAATTCAAATTATCTGTTACAGAAAAGAAGTGAATAGAGATAACCCTAATGAGCTGACAGAATAAGCTAATAACTATTTATATTATTACTTGCTTTTTATTACTAATATGAATTTTTATTTTTTCTGAGGTCTTTGGTAATAACAACACATAAACTTGAAAGTCTGTATATTTCAAAACTCCAATGTCAAATTGTGATTTACTAAATTTGTCGTCTTCTAAATGTTTTTTTTGTCATATTCTTGATTCTTTTTATGTGTTCTTGGGAAATTACACCAAAATTGAAACAAAAATCTGTATATTTAAGGAAAAACCAAACATTTCCAGATCTATTGTGACCTCGTTTTCAATGGCTTTAAACATGTATTGAAAATGTAAAAGGTTTAAAGCCATTGAAAACGAAGTCAGAATAGATCTGGAATCGTTTGGTTTTTCCTTGAAAATACAGATTGTTGTTTCGATTGTGGTGTTATTTCCTAAGAACACATAAAAATAAATAAATTTGTCATTACGAATCCTTTTAATTTTTTATTTTTTTTGTTCAATTGTGTTAAGTTAATTACCATTGAAAACGGGATTTGATTTAGACCTTGAAACGTTTGGACTTTTGAAATGTACTGACTTTCAAGTTTATGTGGTGTTATTTCGAAAGTACTCAGAAAAAATAAAAACCAGAGATGCCACAAATCGCTTTCAGAAAACAACTAAATATGTAATTAATATTACGTCTCAACTTTGCTAAATTCTTAATATGGAACATTTTTTGTGATACCAACTATTCATTTCACATTAAGGTTTTCACGTTTCCTACATTAGTCATGAATCAGTCGTGATGATTTTGAAAAAATTATGTTAAAATGAGCAGGGGTTTGATTTAAGAATTGGGCAAGAAACATTAATTAAGATGATAAAGTATAAGAAAATATATAACTGGTTGATTTAATCGACGAAAGTAGATCTTTCGAAAAGCTAATTTTTACTTTATCTTAAATATAATTATATCTCAGTGTCCTTTGCTTAAGAAGTTTTGGTTTTAGACCCGATTTATGTCATTTGGTTATAGTTCTTTATTTAGCCTCATTGGTAAGGTTTTTATTTTTATTATCAATTTCAGTTTCAATTAGTGGAGGACAGAATAATGAGGCCATGGAAGCTTTGCAGGAAATCGTTTCATCTTCACCAAAGAGAAACTCAATTGATGTTACTGGTATAGAAACTCGAATTCAAAAATTAGAAACGGCTGTAAAGCAGTTGCAAACTTCCAGTAAGTACAGTTAAAAACTGATTTGAGATGTGTGTCGCTACGAATTGATACGCAAATATATTTCTAGAACAAGGTAGCAAAGACCTAGTACTAATTCTAGGCAATTCAAATTTTATATGAGAAATTATAATATCTCTGCTTTTTTTGTGATGCTATATGGTATATAATGGTCTTTAAGAACTCATGGCTAGCATGTGGTACTTGCAAGAACTGGAACGTAGACCTGTGGGTAAAATTGAGAAGACCGTTAATTAGCAGAAGATTAACAGCAAATTCTAATGGTGTTTGCGTAACTAATAAATTAAATAGTACAAAAAAATTACATTTGTGAACGGAGGTTTTCGCGGTCAGAGTCATAGCTGATTCTGCTTTTTCCGGATTTGGACCGCGACATTTTTTTTTTCGAATTAATTTATTTATATACCTAAACCGACATATAAACAAAGTTTTCCGACGTTTCGCCCACACTTATAAGGGGCTTTTTCAAGGATGAGACAAAAAACAAAACAAATGTTACTTACCTTGCAGCGACTCCATTCATTTAGTCTTTTTCTCACGAACACACTTCGAAACTTCACTTTTTATTCAACTTGTCACACTGACGCACAAATTGTAAATGAGTAATAGGGACGAAGAAATAATAATTGGCCCCTCGAAATTTTCAGTTAAAATAAAGGTAGGAGGTACTTAATGGGATTATTTTATGATTGTGATGAAATTTTGTTAGAGGGTAATTACGTGATTTATTTTGTGGAAATGTTGATGCAGGGTTGCCAGATGGGCGAAAGTTCAAAACCTTTGTCTCGGTTGGAAATCTTGGGATTTCAACGGCCTCACGAAATTTTCTGGTGAATTAATACGGAGATTTGGCCATGACAGAGGAGCTGTCGAAGAGGATTTGGTGGCCCGTTTCATGATGATGTTCAGCTACAGCAGAGTTTGAAAGCAGGCCCGGCCCGTTTTTAAACAACGTTTGTGCTCACCCAGACGAGTGTTTATAGATGGACCTGTTTCACTGATGTATACTGCTCCACATGAGCATGGAATGGAAAAAACTACTTTATATGAAAGAGGATTTTGTTTATCCTTTGGAAAGGGTAACATTTGTGAGATCTTGGATAGTAGTTTATAGACAGTTTTCACCTCGTGCTTAGGGTGAAGCTTCCCAATCCTATCCGTGACCTTGATGATATATGGGAAATATGCTACTGATTTATTAGGTAACAATTCTTTCTTAGGAAGGGGATTTTGGTGACGAGAAATGGAACGCGAATCTCTCGTTTGCTGTAGCCGTTGTTTAGTAGGCTACCCTCCCAAACTATTGGGTTCAGAAATGGACATAGATCGCTGCACAGGGAGTTCACGACTGACCGTTTCTAAGATGGACGGTGATGGGACCGGGCGTGCAGATATCTGCCGGTATGTTTTAGTTTTCTGTATACAGAGTGGCCCAGGCGACAATTTTGACGTCGGAAAACTTTTATATGCCGCTTTAGGTATATAAATAAATTATTTCGGAAAAAAATGATATGGTCCAAATCCGGAAAAAGCAGAATTAGCTAAAAGATTACATTATAGAGTGTTCTAAATAAATGTGAGTTTTGTAGAATTTCGAACAAAATATAATATATAACACATTTAGCCCCTTAAGAGCATCTAAACAAATATTTTAAAATTCTTCATATTTTGATGTTTCCTTGGAATAACAATTTAATATAATTTACTTGGGATTTCACATATCTTTGCGCTACTTTTTGCTTTTCAAAGATAAGAAGATTTAGCAAATACTGGATCATTGTTATAATATAGTTTTAAGTGTTTATTCAACAATATATTCATATATTGATTTGGTTTGTGAAACTTTTTCACCGGATGTTTCAATAGGGACTCCAACTTTATATATATATATATATATGTTTTAGGTGGTTTCCGGGAATTCATCCGCGTAGTTGATAACTGATCCCTGCCGGGATCGATGGTAAAATGACGATGTTTCGGCAGAGTCACATCTGCCCTCTTCAGGTCGGTTCGCATAATAATACTCATATTCGAGTAACTAGAAGCGAAAGCAGAAGGCTACGAGAATTATGCGAACCGACCTGAAGAGGGCAGATGTGACTCTGCCGAAACTTCGTCATTTTACCATCGATCCCGGCAGGGATCAGTTATCAACTACGCGGATGAATTCCCCGAAACCACCTAAAACATTTAGTGCCCGCGAAAACTTAAAAACAAATATATATATATATAGTTGAGTAGTGCAAAACTATGGTCACATTTAATGTGTTGAAGATGCGTATTTTGTTACATCAGTAAGTCAATTTATTTGGCGTTTTTTTTAATGTGCATTAAAATTTTAATTCACATTAAAAGGTAGACCTCATTAGAGGAACAATTTCTCATATATCAGTAGAGGAACGGAGCAAAATGAACCGGTTCTAAATATATTTGAGTCCGTTCTGGCGCACTCCCAGGACAATTAACTAGAAAAAAGCGTTAGTGGTGTGGGTTTCCAGCCCTTCATTCCTAGTTGGAGAGGTTTCTCTTCAACTACATGTGCTCTTGGAGTATTGACTGTAAGGGTATTACAGGCGATAGATATCTGAATGGTGTGAGCGATAGGCTTTTTTTGTAACCGACTTCAAAAATGGAGCAGCTTCTCAATTCCATTGTATTTGTTTTAGACTTTGTTACCTCAGTACTCCGGCAACTATGGACCGATTTTGATCATTCTTTTTTTATTTGATAGAATATGCTTCCAGACTGGTCCCATTTTTTTAAATTTTTTTTAAATGACATGGAACTTTTATTGCAGGTTTGTCAAAAAGATGCATTTTCCTTAATAGTGAACGATCTACCATTTCTTTTGGCATATCGAAACTGGTTATGAATTAAGGTTAATAAACGTTTTCAAATAAAAAAGTTGCCTATTTTAAGACGGGTAAAAACTTATTAGTCACTCGTTAATTTGAGCCACACATGAAGGTTATACTAGTTTATCGTTATCCATTAAACAAAATGGTTGAAAAAATGTTATAAGCAAATAAGCAGTTTTATATGCTTATATAAATTCGTTGAAATATAGGGCGTTTTAGAATTATAATTATACAAGATGGTTAAAATACGTTAGAAACTAATTGTTTTGTTAGGTGGCATATAAGAAGTTGCATATACAGAGGAGTTAGAATATAGAGTGGAGTGAAATTGTTGTTATACAGGTTGGTTAGAAAAAAGCTAGAAAAAAACTCACAAGTGGTGATTACATATGATAGTAGGAACATATGTTATACAAGTTGTTTTAAAAAATGGTAAAATAATGTTATACCTTTAGGGTAGCCCCTTAGCAGTTACAAGTAAAGAATGGTTGGAGTATAGGGTAGAGTAGAATTATAGTTTAACAGGATGGTTGAAAAAATGTAAATTTGGTGGCTATTGACATATGAATGTACAGGGTGGTTAAAAAAATGTTAGAATAAAAGGTCTATATTTGTAGCCCATATGCAGTTGCATATATAGGGTGGCTGCAATATAGGCTAGAGAAAAATTGTAGTTACACAGGGTGATTAAATCTTTTAGAAAACGGAATGTTTAATTGGGCACCCTACAAGGTTATTTTGTCTGTTCATTGGGTTTTCTACTCCTCAATTTTTTTTTCCTGCAACAGATAAGTATTTAAAAATTGTATATGTAGAAAAAAGTGTAGTAAGGCAATTTCGTAAAATTGCCCGGATTACTGGCTATCTGTACAGAGATTCTTCCTCACAGTTATTCTGAGAGAAAGAGATGTCTACAAAATGATCAACCAGTATTCCTGTATATAAGTAATGAATTGTATACTGTGTAATACTTATTTGTGTTTGGAGACGTTTCAACTCCGAGTCTGGAGTAATTGTCAATCGTTTAGTGTTGTTTTCGAGGTTTTTTCTAAAAAAAATCGCTTTGATCTTGAATTTGTTGTTTGTCAAAAAATTTGACACTGACAATTTGTCGTTTAGCGATCAGTTGACGCTGAGGTTACCGTTTTTTTTTTGCTGTGTTAGCAATAAATTCCTCCAGTCCAAATGAAGGTCGGCTGAAGGTGCTCCGATTTCAGTGTTGTTTATCACCATACAGCTGCCTTCTTTAAGTTTCCTCTTTTTTACATTTTCCTACTAGGTATAATGATGAATTCAGAGTAGAAAACGATAATACCACATTGTATGAGAATTCACCCTACTTTTTTGCCACAAAATTGTTTAATCATTTACCTAAAAAATTAAAAATACTCACTGGCAGGAAATTTAAAATTTATTAAAAGAAATTGTTAGAAAAATGTTACTATTCTATTTCTGAGTATTTAGAAGATTCTATTATGTTCTAAATTTGTTTTTAAATATGTATGTGTAACTTCTGTAATGCTTATGGATATGTATGTGTATATATGTGTGTATATGTTTATATGTACATTACAATTGTAATTAATTTTCTGTTTGTCATGACGTGTATATCCATCTGTAATGGCTGAAATACAAAATAAATAAATAAATAAATTGAAACATGCATTCAGTTACGCCATTATATCACTAAAAAGCACAAAATAAATAGCTTTAAAAAAATCATCGACTTCAATACATAGAAACAATAATGACACTAAAAAGTAAAAAATAATTCAATTGGATATTTAAAACAAAGGATGTTCTATAAGAGTGCGTTTGAAGTTGCTGCCAAGCCTAAGAAATGCATATATTTTACATATTGTGACGATAAATCGTGGAAGCGGCATTCATCCGATATTTCGGAAAATAGTAGAGGAAGACCTTACCAAAAAAAGATGTCACACACACTCATGCGCGAGCCCAGGAACTAGATTTGACCTTCAGAAAATTTTACTGATGAGCACTTCTAGCCCCCTTGCCATCCACCCCCTGAGACTTAACTCAGGTCCTCACGCTAACGCAGTTTTCCTTCTGCATAATCGCTGTCTTCTTGTTAAGATAGCTTGGCGTTGGTTTGGTTCCGTTGCTTTACCTTATTGGTACTACAGCAACTGTCTTATTTGTTTTACGTGGCTCATTCTTTGCTATGATATATAGCCCTTCTGTGGGCGTGCACGTTGTCGTCGTTTGTTTTGTGGGTGTGTGTTCTTCAGTCTTCTCTTTGTTTGGTAGGTTGGTTTCCCTCATGGGCCCCCCTTGTTGTCTCCTGCAAAAAAGATTGTTATATACTTCATTTTTTACTTACCTGTCCTCTATTCCACGTCCACGTATTCCAGGAAGAATGTCCTACCAGGAACAATACATACCAATCCCCAGACAATAGTTAATTGCTTTGCTCATTATTTTAAAAGTGTTTATTCCCCCTCCAGTGCAGGTAATTCTTTGGGTGGGTCCATATACTCGCCTAACATTTCTTTAGCAAGTTTATATATAAGTGACATCATCAAGTACTCTAAACGCTGTAAAGATACTTTTACATCTGGACATGACATGATTCCCAGCTTCTTGGTTAGAGACTGCTCGACCGTTTTGGCTTCACTGTTATACTCAATATTCAACTTAATCGTAAAAACTGGGATATTCCCTGAGTTTTGGAAACTATGGAAAATCTGTGCGGTGCACAAATCTGGTAACAAAGATATCATAACAAATTACAGACCCATCGCCATTATTCCCAATTTTGCTAAAGTATTCGAGATGTGTACTTATGATCAGATTTTTCCTATTGTCAGATCACATATATTGCCGAACCAACACGGTTTCATGAAAAATAGATCCACAGTCACTAATTTATCGATTTTCACCCAGTTCACAGCTGCAGCCCTTGACTCCAAAAGTCAAGTAGACGTGGTGTATACGGATTTTACCAAGGCTTTCGATAAACTTCATCACCTACATTAATCGAAAAATTATCGGTTTTTGGTTTCAGTTACTCGCTGGTTACTCTACTTAAATCCTACTTAAGTAACCGCCATCAATTTGTTAGCTATAACGGCTTCAAATCAAACATATTTATAATCAGTTCAGGAGTACCCCAAGGTTCCAATCTCGTTCCGTTATTGTTTCTGATATTCATTAACGACTTATCAAGTATACTGTTATCTGAAACTCTTCTTTTTGCAGACGATCTGAAATTATTTCTCAAAGTCGAGAGCATCAATGATAGCTTACGGCTACAACATGACCTCAATCAGCTCACGTTATGGTGTACCAAGAACAAACTCTTTTTGAACATCGCGAAATGCAAAGTATGTTCATATACTTTAAAGAGGAATCCTATACTATTCGATTATTCGTTGAATAATCAAACTATTGAGCGATGCACTATCATAAAGGACCTAGGTGTATATTTCGATCATAAATTCTCATTCGCTGAAAATATTTCCATAACTTGCAAATCGGCACTGCGTTCACTGGGTTTTATTTTGCGAAATTGCAACACCTTTCATAACATATCCGCGCGGAAATCTTTATATACATGCTTAGTGCGCTCAAAGTTAGATTATTGCAATCTTATCTGGCATCCTGTTTACAAGATTCATCATAAGCGTTTGGAGGCAGAGCAAAGAAAATTCCTGAAATTTCTCGCTTTTCGAGTCGACAGCTCATATCCTGTCAGAGGGTACCAGCACAATTTACTTCTTGGCAGATTTGGGATAAGGTCTTTAGTTATGCATTGCAATTTACATAGCCTTTCATTTTTATACAAATTGGTTCACAACAGAATTGACTCTCCTGTTCTTCTGTCAATGCTCCCGATACATTCGCCAAGGATGGGTTCAAGAAATAACACATATTTTTATCTGTTTGCAAATACAAATTTACTCATAAAGTCACCATTATTTATCATGTGTAGAACTTATAACAGTATATCTAGAATCTGTGATATTAACTATGACAATTTTGAATCAATCGCTGAAGAGTATATTCAACAAATGTCAGATCAACCATGGTTCAGTTACTAGTAAAAGTCTCTGGTCAATTGTTATTTTATTTCTTTTTTAAACCTGTGTAAAATTTATTTTGTAATATTTGTAATATTCTGCGTTCTTTTTATTCTTTTTATTATTATCATTTTTTGAAGTATTTAAGATACCATAGTTTATTAGTATGTTTCATTACTTTATAATATTTGTCCTGTAATTGGATTTATTTCTGTTGGGCAATAAACTAACTACTAAACTAAACTAAACTAAGCTAAGCTAAGCTAAGCTAAGCTAAGCTAAGCTAAGCTAAGCTAAGCTAAGCTAAGCTAAGCTAAGCTAAGCTAAGCTGGACCATGAACTAATATTGGAAAGGCAAGGGGAGGGACCAGGATTCATATACCTCACTTTCCAAAAATTTAAAATTTACCATATACAGCTGCTATTGCTCTCCTAACGCCGAGATCGAGGACCTGGAAAACAGTCTTCATGCAATCAGTAGAAATGTCCGAATAAACAAGCAGAAAGCAATAATCTCTGGGGACTTCAACGCGAAGTCACCAGAATTTGGGTCGAATAGAACAGATCTAAGAGGCGAATGCGTCACTGACTGGATAGCAGCGAATGAGCTTGTTGTCCTGAACCAAGGAAATTCCCACACTTTTCGACGCAGGGACTATACGTCAATTCTCGACCTGACTATGGCATCACCAAACATTGCGGGGCACATAACAAACTGGCAAGTTAGCGATCAAGAATCACTTAGTGATCACAAGTACATTATATTCAATGTAAGTGATAAACAACAACAACATGTCACGGACAAAACAGAAGGCAAAAGGTGGGACATAAAAAGACTGAACATAGAAAATCTTAAATCCCTGCTCGGACAACCCCACAAAGACAACAATCTAACTGCCAGGGACCTCACTGATTACCTTACAGAAATATGCAACAAAGCAATGCCAAAAAAGAATGCCTATCACCGGAAGAACCGTGCTCCGGCTTACTGGTGGAACGATGGAATTGCAGATCTCCGAAGAGAATGTGTTAAGACTAGAAGATTATTTACTAGGGGGCTGAAACGAAAGTCACCCCAAGAATGTGAGGAAGCTTGGAACAAATATCAGGAAACCAAGAAGGCATTGAGGAAAAGTATAAAGGCAGCTAAAAGGGAAAGCTGGAAAAGCCTATGCGAAGAAATTGACTCTGATATTTGGGGAGATGCATACAAAATAGCAATGAAAAAGTTAAACGGATTTCCCCCAAAGCCTCAACTCCCAATGGAAACCACTGAAGAAATTGCCAGGCAACTTTTTCCCATACATCAACCTGTAATATTTGACTGTGATACTAGAGATGAGTTTACAGCCTTTACCAAGAACGAATTACAGACTGCAGCTAAGAGAGCGCCCGGACCAGGCGCCATACCCCCTGAAATAATTAAAGCAACAGCCATTATAAACCACGAGCTCCTGCTAAACACATATAACAGCCTAGTAGAGAAACTTACGTTCCCTGAAATCTGGAAGCGTGCAAAGCTTTCACTGCTGAAGAAAGGTGGCGATAAGCCCATGAACGATCCATCATCGTACCGGCCAGTTTGCCTCTTGGACGTAGAAGGTAAGCTACTAGAACATCTATTGTTAGCAAGACTCAAAACAGAGCTCGAAAGAACGGGTGGACTACACGAAAGACAGTACGGCTTCAGGAAAAAAAGGCAAACAATTGACGCCATCGAAAGAATTATGGACATTGCTAAGCAACCAGCGAATTCCAAAACCAGGAAAACCCTATGTGTGGTCATCACGTTAGATGTCAAAAACGCCTTTAACAGTGCATCTTGGCAATTGATTCTGGAAGAAATGAGGGCGAGAGGCATCGCCGAAAATCTTATCGCACTAATGTGGTCTTATTTATCCGAAAGGACATTGATCCTGCAAGCGGGAACTGATACGAAAGCTATCAGGATTAGTAGCGGCGTCCCGCAGGGTTCAGTGCTGGGACCCACACTATGGAATATCCTTTACGACAGTCTATTTGCTATAAATCTACCAGCAGGGGTGGAATTAATAGGGTTCGCAGATGACGTTGCCATGATTGTAAAGGCCGACGATGAAAGTGTCCTAATGAACAAGGCAAATACTGCCTTGATCTATGTTACAGAGTGGATGCAGTCCAGAAGACTTGAACTAGCACCTCAAAAAACAGAAGCAGTTATACTATCACCTCGTAGGAAGATCAAACCTATCCATTTTGAAATCCAAGGTGTTAGAATCGAGACGAGTAAGCAGTTGAAGTACCTGGGAGTGTGGCTTGACAAAGGTCTGAACTTTAGCGAACATGTCAATCGGACGATACTTAAAGTAGAAAGGACAATCACGGCTCTCGCAGGCATAATGCCGAATATAAGAGGACCTAGTTCCGCAAAACGCAGGATTCTTATGAGTGTTGTACAATCGCAACTACTGTACGCCGCACCCATCTGGAAATCGGTTACAACAAACACCAAATTAGTAGGAAAGCTAAGTCAAGTCCAGAAGAAAACGTGCTCGCGAATATGCAGTTCATACAGAACGGTGTCAGCAGCTGCCGCACAAGTAATTGCTGTCCCCCCAATCGAACTTCTAATCGAAGAACGGTACGAAGCCTACCACAGTAGGGATAAAAAACTCGCTAGAAGTAACATGTTGAGTAAGTGGCAAATGAAATGGGAACAGGAGAAATTTGGGAGATGGACCTACGGGTTGATCCCCAACATTAATAGCTGGCTCAACCGCAAACACGGGGAAGTGGAGTACTTCCTGACTCAGGCATTGTCAGGACACGGATGTTTTCGAAAATACCTGTATGACAGGCAGATTGTGGACAGCCCCCACTGTTTATATTGCAATCTCGAAATAGATGATGTTGAACATACCCTATTTTTCTGCCAGAGGTGGGAAACAGTAAGAGAAGCTTTTCATGCAGAGACCGGCAGCCAGCTCACGTTACAAAATTTCTTGAGAAATCTCTTAGAGAGCGAAGAAAGCTGGAAATTAACACATAATGCAATCAGAAAAATAATTGAAACAAAAGAAAGAGATGAAAGATGAAAGGCAAAGCAATCTATATTCTGAAGTAATGCGAAAGCGGTTCCGGATATAGTCGCTGCATGTGGAGGTGATTTTTTTTTAGTCAGTAGGAATCTGACACTACCCCCAACAACAGCGAGGGTAAGATTTTTTTCTATCACCTCAAAAAAAAAAAAAAAAAAAAAAAAAAAAAAAAAAAAAAAAAAGCTAAGCTAAGCTAAGCTAAGCTAAGCTAAGCTAAGCTAAACTAAACTAAACTAAACTAAACTAAACTAAACTAAACTAAACTAAACTAAACTAAACTAAACTAAACTAAACTAAACTAAACTAAACTAAACTAAACTAAACTAAACTAAACTAAACTAAACTAAACTAAACTAAACTAAACTAAACTAAACTAAACTAAACTAAACTAAACTAAACTAAACTAAACTAAACTAAACTAAACTAAACTAAACTAAACTAAACTAAACTAAACTAAACTAAACTAAACTAAACTAAACTAAACTAAACTAAACTAAACTAAACTAAACTAAAAACTAAACTAAAAACTAAACTAAACTAAACTAAAAACTAAACTAAACTAAACTAAAAACTAAACTAAAAACTAAACTAAAAACTAAACTAAACTAAACTAAACTAAACTAAACTAAACTAAACTAAACTAAACTAAACTAAACTAAACTAAACTAAACTAAACTAAACTAAAAACTAAACTAAACTAAACTAAACTAAACTAAACTAAACTAAACTAAACTAAACTAAACTAAACTAAACTAAACTAAACTAAACTAAACTAAACTAAACTAAACTAAACTAAACTAAACTAAACTAAACTAAACTAAACTAAACTAAACTAAACTAAACTAAACTAAACTAAACTAAACTAAACTAAACTAAACTAAACTAAACTAAACTAAACTAAACTAAACTAAACTAAACTAAACTAAACTAAACTAAACTAAACTAAACTAAACTAAACTAAACTAAACTAAACTAAACTAAACTAAACTAAACTAAACTAAACTAAACTAAACTAAACTAAACTAAACTAAACTAAACTAAACTAAACTAAACTAAACTAAACTAAACTAAACTAAACTAAACTAAACTAAACTAAACTAAACTAAAAACTAAACTAAAAACTAAACTAAACTAAACTAAAAACTAAACTAAAAACTAAACTAAACTAAACTAAACTAAACTAAAAACTAAACTAAAAACTAAACTAAACTAAACTAAAAACTAAACTAAAAACTAAACTAAAAACTAAACTAAACTAAACTAAAAACTAAACTAAAAACTAAACTAAACTAAACTAAAACTAAACTAAAAACTAAACTAAACTAAACTAAACTAAACTAAACTAAACTAAACTAAACTAAACTAAACTAAACTAAACTAAACTAAACTAAACTAAACTAAACTAAACTAAACTAAACTAAACTAAACTAAACTAAACTAAACTAAACTAAAAACTAAACTAAAAACTAAACTAAACTAAACTAAAAACTAAACTAAACTAAACTAAAAACTAAACTAAACTAAACTAAACTAAACTAAACTAAACTAAACTAAACTAAACTAAACTAAACTAAACTAAACTAAACTAAAAACTAAACTAAACTAAACTAAACTAAACTAAACTAAACTAAACTAAACTAAACTAAACTAAACTAAACTAAACTAAACTAAACTAAACTAAACTAAAAACTAAACTAAACTAAACTATCTCTGGGCTTCTTCGTCCTCTTCCCCTTCGCTAAGGCAGAGCTGGTTCTTAGGCCGTTTGTATCTGTCAATAAATCTGGGGTCATAGTCGATTAGTTGTCGTAGGTGAACGTTTGGGTGCTGTTGCAGTTTGGCGTAAGCCTCTCTGGCCCTCCTCTTCATTTCTGCAAGCACTGGTTGGTGTCGTAAATCTTTGAAAATCACCGTGTTACGAACGAACCAGGGTGCGTCGACTGCGAGCGTAGGCATAGGTTCTCCTGCTTTTGGATGGCCTGCCTGTTGCTCTTGCTGGTGTGTTCCCATACTATTGAAGCGTACGTCAGCATTGGCAAGATGACTGTCTTGATGACAGTCAGCTTGTTTAAGAGTCCCAGCTTGCTTCCTCTTCCTATTTAGGGGTAAAGTTTGGTACGGGCAGCTGGGACTTTATTACGAGTCTCTTGGACACGCCTCGTGAAAGTCAACCCCTTGTCGATGATGACTCCAAGGTATTTGACTTCGTTCTTCCATGGAATTTGTCTGCCGTTGACGGTCAGGTTTCTTGTCGGAACGATCGTGCGGCTTCTCTCGTTGACGAACAGAGCTTGGGTTTTGTCCTCGTTGATGGCTATCTTCCACTGAAGGCACCATTCAGCTAAATTGTCAGTGGCTTGCTGCAGCCGCCTCAAGGCTGGCTCGAATCTGAAAGATTGGCATGCTATGGGGGTGTCGTCGGCGAACTGGGCAATTATAGCGTCGGCTGGTCTTGGGATGTCTGCAGTGTAGATTGAAAATAGCATCGGGGACAGGACTGCTCCTTGGGGAACCCCTGCCTCGGTGGTCCGGTATCTGGAGTGCTCTTGGCCTACTCGTACTCTTACTCTTCGATGTCTCAAAAAGGAGCCCACTAGCTGGATGATGTTAGTGGGAAATCCTAATTGGTCCATATTGACTAATAGTCCGTCATGCCATACTCGGTCGAAGGCTTTTACTACATCCAGGAAGATGAAGTCTGTTCTTCGATTCCGGTTGAGTCCGTCTGAGGCGTATTCTACAAGGCGTAGAACTTGATGATCGGTGGCGTGTCGAAGTCTGAATCCAAACTGCTGGTCTGGAATCACATTCAGATCGTCTATGGTCTCTTGGAGTCGATTCGCGAAGATCCTTTCTGCTACTTTACTCATGGCTGGTAGTAGACTAATAGGGCGATAGTTTTGTGGAAAAGTATCGTCCTTATTGGCCATATTCAGCGTGATAATGTCGGCATACTTCCATCTACTCGGGTAGTATCTGAGTCTTAGCATTGCATTGATGATGTTTGTCAAGGAAATGACAGCCTTCCTGGTGGACCTTTTGACTATCCTGTTGGATATACGGTCATGTCCAGGTGCTTTTCGTTGCTTGAGACGTCTGATCTGGTCCCGTACCTCTTCCGGGGTCGTGGTCCTGATCGGTGGGATGTCCTCATGGTTCCTTATCCTTCTGGCTTGCCTCTCGACTAGGAGTTCGTGGTCATCATCGTGTTGGTTCAGTCTACATTCTCTCTCAAGGCTGTCAGCGAATGCTTCTGCCTTTTCAAGGTCTGAGTAGACTATACCCTGCGCGCCATGAAGTGGAGGTACAGGACGCCTGTCCGTTCTCAGGATTTTTTGCAGATTCCATCTATCATTGTAATGCGTTCTTAGAGCTTCAGTGACTGCCCGATTCAATGCGTTGGTTCTACGCTAGTCGTCCGGTTGCCTTGTTCTTTGTGCTCGTCTTCTCGCTCTCTAGGATTAACTCCCTGATGTCATCTGAAAAAAAAAAGATGTGGGAAGTGTCGTAAGGTGGGACATATCCAGAGTGGTGGCAAAGAGAGCAACGGAGTTCGTCGGGGAAACTAAAGAACAAGCTCCAACTACCAACGCATATGTCGCTTCGCTACGCAACTACGTAGTTCTCTGTAGATGGCCTTATTAATAAGAAGCAATGTGCAATGCTGCTGGATACTGGTGCGAGGAAAACAGTAGTAGGGAACATAGCATAATTTTAATACCATTTTTCCAAAAAAATTCCACAGGTGTTTGATTGGTTTTTCTTGAAGAAGGTACACCCCATAACACAAAAAAGTTTTTTTAACACATTTTTACTTCTTAGTTAATTATACTAGGTGTTTAAAATAGCAAAAACCCTAATTTTGGCAGTTTTTGTGACTTCTCAGCAACAGAATAGAAATTTAAAGTATCAAACGTAAGTGTGTTGTATGCGCATTTTTAGAACCTACTAAATGAGATGTTGATCGATAGGATTGGTTAATTAATAAATAAGTTATTCGCTAAAAATGTGAAAAAAGGCGCATTTTTCATTCAATCGTAACTCTTATCCAAATAAATTTAGAACACTAAAACTTGACATAGTGTTTCATTTGACTATAGAAAATAACTCTTCAAAATTTCAACTTCATGGCTTTGAAGGTTTTCTCACAAATGTAACTTTTTATCGAGAGCTCTTTATTTTTGGTGATGTTTACAGTGCTCCCATTCTGCACCAAATTACTTTTTTATAAAACTGAATGGAACATGGTAATTATCAGATCTTTCGGTACAACTCATCATATATTAATATTCTTTTGGATTTCTTCTATTGTCTGTAAATTTAATTTGAAATTCTGCATTTTGGTATTCGGGAACGCATAAATATTAGTAGAGGGGGATCCTGATTTCCCCTCTCAATCAAGAAGCCTTGACCGTTGCTGTCACGGAATGAAGCAGTCGTTTTGGTGTTCTCTTGAAGTTGCACTCAGACCAAGGTAGAAATTTCGAGTCTACTCATTTCCAAGACGTCGGCAAACTATTGAAGATCAATAAAACACGGACGACAGCTTTACACCCGCAATCCGATGGAAAGGTAGAAGGGATGCTTAGAACCATTAATCGCCATTTGTCTAAGGTAATCTCTGACCACCAAAGGGAGTTTCTAAGGCCATCTCGTTCGTCTGTACACGAGTCAACGGGTCAGACCCCGGACAGTGTTATTATGGAACGCGAATTACGACTACCGTGCGACCTGAAGTTTGGATGTCCCACAGGAGAAGAGACCGCAGGTGAAGACTATGTCAGCTAGTTACTTCAAAGTCCGGTTAAATATCGAGAATGCCAGTACTCGAATGAAGGACCTTGTTTGGTTGTATAACCCGCACGTCGTCGTGGATATACGCCCAAGCTACAGAGATCTTGGGGGGGCCTTACCAAATTGTAAAAAGAATTAACGAGGTTGTCTACAGAATAATGAAGCTACCTCGTGGAAAACCCAAGGTGGTACATTTCAACAGGTTAGGCCCGGAGGTCATAACGACGAAGTTGACCAAGCTCCAGTACGTAGTATCCAACGACCCTATGACGAGATGACCTTCGAACAGTTTGTGGCACTGTATTCTGATGGGCAGAAAGTGAAGCACGACGTGACCAGAGCGGAATCCAGAGACCTGTTTGAGGTGCCTATAGAATATTCCCTTGCTCATTGTGTGGCTCGAGATCTCCGGATGTCCAGAGGAATAGCTAAGGTATTTGCCAAAAAGTACGGCCAGTTCCAAAAGCTAAGGGAGCAAGATCCAGTGGTAGGGAAGGTCTTTCATCTCGAAGATAAACAACCAGTGGCTACCAGAGACATCTTTTATTTGGTAACGAAAACATTCTCGCAGGGCAAGCCAAGATACAGCGATCTTTGGAAGACTCTGGTAGAATTGACGAATGTGATGATGGAGAAGAACCTGATGAAATTGGCGGTCCCAAAGATAGCCGGCGCCTTGGATGGACTGAATTGGAGGGTGGTGAGAAGTATGATAGAAACTATCTTTCGATTCAGTGGCATCGAAATCTTTGCATGCTGCCTCAGTATTCACAGCTCAGATTCGAAGACCGTTGACTGTTACTTCCACCAAACACCAAAGGTCGGTGGCTTGCTTTGATGTAGTTCTCGGAGAATTCTACTTTAGTCTCGGCGGCTCTTTGACGTTCTGGCGAATTCCGAGAAAAAATATATAAATACGGAGAGCTGAGGACGATTAATTCAGTATTCGACAGCCGTATAGTAAATATAAATTGTAAATAGTTCTGTGAATATAAATTGTGTTACAGTAGCGGAAATAAATTAAAGTGAGTTTGACTTTGTTTATAAACAAATCCAAGAACCCGATTGTGAAAATAAAAACATTACAATAGAAATATAAATAGCTTTATAAATTAAATTGTTATTATTTTATAAAGCTATTTATACTCTATGTTATGCACATATTTTTCAGGCTTGGCACCAACTTCAAACGCACTCTTATAGAACATATAATATCTTTCGTTCTAAACATCCAATTGAATTATTTTTTACTTTTTAGTGTCATTATTGTTACTAGGCATTGAAGTCGGTAATTTTTTTTTTTTTGGTAAAAAGCTATTTATTTTCGAGTAAATTACCACTGTCGGCACACGATTACTTTGAAATACGCCCGAACCAGCTATTTGACTTCAAAACCCGCGTTGTTCCTCTTCCATAACATTTAAACTGTTAAAGCAGCGCACAAATAAACCTAAAAGCTTAGTCAGTTTGTACCAAATATTTATAAATTTTATATACAAATCTTCCTTGTAGTCAATCCATTAGTCAATTAGTGCGTCTTATTATTGTGTTTTTTGTTATACCTCCGACTTTCGTCATTTCGTATAGGTACCTGTTTACGGCTTATAAACACAAGTTTTAAAAATTACTACAGTACCTACTTTTAGTGTGTTGCTTGAATTAACAGATCGTTACAGTTTTATATTTGTATATAGAAGTAAACAAGCTATTTCAATTTCTCCTTCATAACACTGTACAATTTACCTTCCAATTTTTCTCTTTATAAAAGAACAAAAACATGTAATGAAATTTTTACAAAATAACCAGAAAAACATGCACAATAATTTATTATTGTTGGTATTATAGGTGAAGAATCTACACATTCAAAATCTTCAAGTGAAGGATCCAAGACAGCAAAGACTACTAAAACTCCTAGTAAACTTATGCAAGGATTGTAAGCAATTTTGTTTTTAATTTGATTAATTAATAATAAGTTTGAAATGGTGATTTTGGTATTTACCTTTATACTGTTTTTTTTGGCTCAATTTGAATGGATCCAACATAAATTTGAAACGATTAGGTTTTAAATAAAAAAGTTGCAGAAGAATTTCAGTTATGTACAAAACACAAAAAAGTAAAGGAATTGGTAACCTAGAGTCAACTAAGGTCTTCTAGGAATAGAAAACCAATAACCAAAGGAACAAATTGAACCCAGGTGACAAAATAACTTCAGCTAAATTCACATCGACAAGTTTGGAGACTTTGAGTTGGTCAATAGTATAGAGTTTTTGTTTTGTACAATAAGACAATGAAAGCTCTTAGTTCAATGACAGTCGTATATATGTTCCTTTATCTCGTAAATTGATACTCTCTGTACTGGTTTTTAATTTTTATATTGAAGATGCTCTCAGTAGCGTCAGTGAATTATTGGAACCGTCTACGACATCTACTGCTGAAGCCTTATTCTGTAACTTGTTATATTTATAACGTTACGTTAGAATGCAAAGTTCTTAAATGTTTTGTGCTTCTGCATCTCTTCTTGCGTTATAGGGTTTGTTCGAAAAATCCAATTGCCAAGATTTTCAACGATATGTAAAATCATCAGAGAGAGTACGGCCAACTGTCGAGATCGGTAATTCGCGGAGAATTTTTCAAACCTTTGGAAATATTGGCAACTACCGTCTACGAACCAATCTATAACATTCTGTTCCGTTTCGATTATAACGAGCTACAGAATCCGTACGCCGCAGTTTAAGCCTTCTTAGCATGTCCAAAGAGATGAATCAAAGTATTCTGAGCGAACACAAGCTAAATGTTTGACCCGACATTCTTGAGGTCCATATTATTGGTCCTTTTTTATTGAAGATCGGAGTATGTTAGGCAGTCCAGTATATTTGTAAATGTTAGAAAATTAAATTATACCAGCACTTCAAGTCGTGAAAAATAAACTGGCGAATTTTCAGAAAGGAATTGAGCATGACTCCTGGAATATCAACCAATTGTAATTATTTTATTATTTTTCAAAATTCACAAAAAAATTGTATGTTGTTAATAAATATCACTTTCTGTCTTGGTTTGTTTCTGCTTTTTAAGGACTGAAAAAATATTTGTTCGTATTATAAAGCTAGGTATATTTAGAATGGTTTTAAATTTTGTTCATGTTTTTTAATAATAAATTTTATTTATTTACATTTAGAGCTGACGTAATAAAACCGCAAACCGCAGCAAGTCCTTCAATCACACAATTCAGTGAAACTCTAGAGACACTGACAGAGGAAATTGTAACCATAAAGAATACGATTGATGGTTTCACTCATTTAGCAAAGGAAATTGAGGAGTTCAAGGATAAATTTAAAAGTATGTATAACATGTTTTGCGATATCTGCTCAATTGGAGAGATATCGCAAACAGATACTATAGAAGGTTGTTTTCTTTACGATAATAATTGATAGCATTGAATAAGGAAAAGAGTTAGTTATTGCAGGCACTGTAAACTAATGGGTCAGTCCAAGTAGTAGTTGTTGTGAAATAGAATTCAAGTTTACAACGGAACCCTACATCAGTTGGTTATAATTCGTCATAGATAGTTTGAATCATATTTGAGTCTAGGTAAATATCTACGAGTATGACATGATGAAGACGCTGTAAAAAAGCCTTTTGTTGTCATTATTTGAAATATCTTGAACTGGTAATAACCCAAAGAGCAGCGGTGGTTTTTAATTATCTGTCGTCTTTTTACTATTTGAAACTAAACCTTTACACAAACAACCTCCTCCACCCTGAAATTTGGAATTGAAGATTCAATTTTAACGAAGTAATAACTTTTATCATAAAAATACTTTTGTTATATACAGTTCTTATATACTGGAAATATATGAATAGAAAAATAACTTTTGCGGTCATAATCATATCATACATCTTCCATTTCAATTGTAAGAGTCGTCAACCCGGCCTTGTAAATAATATTGTTTGGATTTTGCCATCAATATGGCAAGTTATCTTTTTAGACAGGTACATGGTCAGTTCTTATAAGAATGTCTAAACTATGGAAATATTTATAGAAATGAGCTACAACTCTCATCATTACCAATAAATCTTTCCTGGTAATGCACAAGTCCTTTTCGGATTTAGAAAACCCATGACTACAGAACTATACTACAGTTTGTTCTTTATCTTAAATCGGATATACTAACATCAGTCGCGTTGTTGCTGGCATGCAAAATCATGTCATGATTTCTTAGGAATGATAAACTGGAGCCCGGACATAGAACTGCTTTTAATTACCTGAATACTTGCCAGCTTGTATAATGGAGGCTTTTACGAATTGTCTGGACATTAAACTAAAATACAAGAAGCTTAGGAGTTCTCGTTTATTGACTACTGTCTCTGATACGACGTGGCCCAGAACCTCTACTTACTGCTGAATTAGAAAAGCTATCTTAGAACTAAGTCATATTTTAGGGTTTGATCCTTGCAAATGCTTCACTTAGATCTAATTTGCCAATATCCGTATTTCATGTCCGAGAGAATGAGAACTAACTGCTGTCGTTAATGATCTATCTATTCCTGTTGTCGTCTGTTACGGTTCTTTTTCTTTTTCTTGACTAGCACCACTGATGAAGGCCAGTCAAATGCCATTTCGACGTTCCTGCTGTTGGTGAGACCCTTTATAAGTACTGCCACTTCCCTTGCAAAATCTCTGAATGGACTTTGTCCTGGTGGGTGATGTTGATCTTTGGTTATTTCTGATGATAAACATTGTAGTAGCCTATATTTACAATTTCTATAAAACGTTCAGTTTGCTCGCAGTGGAAACCTCCTGCGCTGGTAGATTTGGTGTCATCTTCTAATAGATATTCTTTAACACCGTTTACCAAAGTGCTGCCATTTGAGCAAAGGTGTTCCTTGCTCAAATGATACTACATGATAGCTTTAAGTTGCAAACTGTTGACAAAATTTCTAAGATGCATTTAGAGCGGCTAGATTTGATAAATAAATCTCCAATGTCGGCATCCCTTTAAGTGTGCCCAGATTTTTGTATTTGTGACCTAAGTTGTACTAGTATAAGCTATTTTATTGAATTTTCTTGTTCTTTTTCTTTGCTCTTCGCATATTTGTTATTTTCTTTAGTTTTTGTTTAAATACTAACTATAGTCCAAATCTCAAATAGTTAGATAAATGAGAGTACTTGAAATCTTTTCTGAATTACTAATGGGAAACTTACATATGACAAGACTTTAGCTTAATGTTAAATTTACACGATGGTGTCATACTTTTGCGAGCAATATCGGAATTGATTAATTTGTCAACAACTATGATTTGTTATAATTCTTCATCTCATCTGCCGAAAATAATAATATATTATATCATAGGTGATTCAGACGCACAGCCTCTAGGGACGAAGTTAGTCAATATAGAAAATAGAATACCGGTTATAGAAGAACAACTAGCTTCTATTGATAATGGATTCAGTAAACAGGTGAATACTGTCAACAATCGTATTAACGATTTGGAAAAACAACTTGGAGAACTACACGAAAAAGTATATTTGTAAGTATATTTTTATTTAAGATTCGTGTTGAAATATAAAAGGAATATAATATTTTAAAGAGGTTTACTATTAGCGTAAAATAATCACGGAAAAGCAGTATAATGCAACCCAAGTTGTTTTCCAAAAGTTGAGATATCAATTTCCGTTGGCGCTTCTCATCTTGACTTAAGGTGTCAAAGCTGTAAGTAACAGCATAGCAGGCACTTGCTCAGCAAATTTTATTGCTTGAAAAAATCTATTATCATATCACCCCATGTCAAAAAAATCTATAATCATATCACTATTTTGGAGATTAACTTGGATCATACTATGTAACGAGGTGTTTTTGTTTGATAGCAAAACTTTTGGAGATCATAATGGAATTTACATACAATGGGTTTTTTAAGAAACCCATTCTATATGTTGGAGATAGGTTCACAAGATTGTGAAAAGGGCTTAGTCAATGAGACAATTGGCACCGTGTAATAGAGAATGCAATTCATGGCAATATTGCATCGATTTCCAATCAGTTCAATACTGGAATTGTTTCTTTAGTGTTAGTATCTGCCAAAATTGATCAATGTTTGTGTCATTTGGAAGCAATTCTCATAAACATTGCTTATGAAATTATGAAGATCATAAGATTTACAGTAGTTGCAGGGACTTTTACCTTGTTTTACATCGTTTGATGGGCTGCATATAGTTAACTTTGACACTGTAACGTTAACGCCAAACGAGAAGAAATCTCTAATATCTTAGACTGACAGAAAAGTTGTAACGAATCTACCCATTGCTCGAAGTTGCTATCGTGGTTTATTCTTCCTGCCTAGGTGGTTTCTCCAGTTGTTCAAATGCCTTGTTAATGGTGGTTTCCGGATATCCGTTCATCAAAAGGTCTTCTCTAAGTTTCATTTGTTCTTCTTTGGTGGTTAGAGTTGTTGTTTAGGTACAACCCTGTATGTGTAGTCTTCCTGTACACTGTTATTTTGATACCGATTCTAGTCCTTTGGCACTTCACATCCAGGACTGGTAGGCACCCACTCTCTTCCTTGTCCATGGTGAATGTGATAAACGTTTGGAGACCTCTTCTCGAGTCACTGCCGCTACGCTGATTGAAGGAGACAGGGGATTAAGCGACCCAATGAGCATGACCGGTTAAGGGTATAAATATGAGGTATTCGGTATTCTCAGATTCTTAAAAGATCTGCTACTGAACTCATATGGAAGACGAAAGAAGCAATACAAAAACATTTCAGTCTTTATGAACAATGCAATTTTATAATAGAACATAGCTTATAATCTGATCGCTGAACTCGGGAGTACCCGATGTGAACAGAATGACTAGGTGAAATTCATCAGCGAATTATCCAATTGAAGCAATATTCATTCCTTGAAGATTATTTAACAATATGTGAGACTGTACTTTTGGAATACAACCAATATACTTGGGGCCCGATTCTCGAAACCATTTGGAACGAAATTGCTGATTCCCGGCAAATATCTGTTAGACCCCGACTTAACTTGGTCTAACTATTTTTTGATAAATAAAACATACTTTAGTTGAATTATTTACACCGAAAACAACTTTATTTACATTATGTGGACAAGCGTATATACAACGTACCGTATGACAAATTCTTACAACTCGTAACGTTGAAGATTGTCACAAGACTGGTCTTTTCAGAGATATTTGAAAATAATGTTCATGAGATCCCTTCCTCAGCTAGCCTATAACTTTTACAAAATTTAAATTGTATTGGTGGAAACATTCAAGGGTTGAATGAAATAACGGCAATTATTCCCAATGGCAGGCCATTAAGCAATATACCTCCCGGAGGAAGTTTGCATTACCGTACCCTTTTCGTTTCCCTGAAAACGACTGTCAATTTATTGACATTGTCTATAAGCTGATTTATTAGGGTAAGGGGTACCACTTTTGTCTGATGAATAGCTCATTGTTAATTTACATTCTCCAAAAAATCAGAAAATAAAAGATCTTGTAAAATATATCTAATTTAGCACCATATTATTGAACAATTACTGTCCGAGATATTTTTTGAATACTAACGAAACTACATTCCATTTACAGCCTCATAAATAAAGTGACAAAATGACAATATAGGGAAAAAGTTCTCTTAACATATGATACTACCGGAAACCATTAACATTTTAACTGGTAAATCCTAAATTAAAATATAAAATATGGAATTAAGACAAAAGTTGTCTTAACACAATTCGACTGCTCTACCTCTCGAATTTTACATAAAGGAAGTTTAACCCACATATTAAACTTCATTTATGTCAGTTTTTAGACGATATACGTCATTCGTCGAATGGTAGAGCCGTCGAATGGTTTCAAGAATCGGGCCCCTGCTTTTCTTCGATATCGATCCAATATTTCTCTCCATTTGTTCTTCAGAGGTGCAAAAATATATAAGCGTCAAGTAGATTTTACTCTCCTTACAAGCTCAGTCTTAGTTGGAGAGAAATGGCTAGCCAAGTTGTCTCTCAACATTACAATTTCCTCTTCTGGATTGTGATCAAAAAAGTTATACCATCCACTTGGAGTGCTGAGAAATTAAGCCTGATTCACATTAAGTCCAGTTTTTATATAATATGTTTTGTGCATTATAAACCACCTTGGCAAACAATTACCCTCAAAATTTATTAACAAAGGAAATAAATGACAACCAACACCAGACTCTATATGCATTTCCACAAACTATAATGCAGAGAGATTGAGAAGAGTGATAGCTTAAATCTATTATAACAAAAACAAAACCAAAAAAAGCAAAACTCAAAAAATTCCCCTTGTGAATGTAATAAGTTTTATATTGGAGAAGACGTTTTTGTACTCTTTGATATTTCTTGACGCCATGACTTTTTTAAGCATCCTGGTTTTCTCATTTAAGTGTCCTGGTTTACGCTTTTCACTGAGAAAAGTGTAAGCTGAGCATTGTTAATAGGTTCATAATGTCATCTCGGTGGAATGAAGACTGATAAGTCTGATTGACATGTTGCTCTTCAAGGCGTTGATATGCTTGCCTTATTCATTCAGGTATTTTTTCACCAAATCCCAAACGTTAACATTTGCCAAGATTAATCCCCAATTCGCACGCTAGCCAGTGTTTCAAAATTAACTCCTCCTCAACCTTACTTACTAACGTTGTCCAAGGCACTTTGAATGTTTCTGTCCCTTTTTTGTTTGAGACTTCATCTCTATAATTCATGTAGGGTATTGACCCTGGAGTCCTTTGAATATATTTGACAACAAAATCAGAACAATTACGCGTTGTGTTTATGTAACCCGCGGGTATTCTGGTATAATCGATTTCTTGAACTATAAAAATACTTGATCTAATTTTAACCTTTATTCTGATACGATTGAATAAGTAAGATAAGTAAAACTATAGTAAAACTAAATATTTCTTGCTACCAAAATATCAAAACGTTCTGAAATGCAAAAGAAACCTATGTTATATACAAAATAATTTGTTTTTAAAGACTTTCTGATCCATCCGAAGATAAAGCTGCTGAGCTCAACTTCAAAGCCGAGCTGCATGGACAGTTAACCGCAGTTAAAGACGAAATAAAAACTGTGACAGATAGTGTCAATATCCTGCTTGAAGAACGTGATAATAGACAGCATTCATTCGATGTGAGATTTACTCTTATTTTTCTGAAATTCTGAAATTCGTACTCATGGCATTTCTCTTTACAGATATTGGCTGAGCAAGTTGAATTACTTAAAGCTGTTAAAGCTGATAGGGAAGATTTAGAAGATGCTTTGGCAGACAAAGCCGACGCGTGTCTGATTAACCGAAAAGTATCTTTCGAACAATTCGACCAAGCTTGCGGTGACATGTCGAGGAGTATTGAAGAGGCACTTGCAAAACTTACTCAACAGGTAAAAGGAGTGCACAGAGGGATAATAGTTGCTCTTGATTATTTTATTGAATGAACTTTATAACTCAAGGAAGCATTATGGACTCATGCTTTGGAAGATCTTCAGAAGGACATTGGCAGTAAAATGGATAGAATGGAACTAAATCCGTTGAGAGATTTCATCAACTCAAAATTGAAGAATCTTCAAGAAAAGTTTAAAACACTGTCTGCCTTAAAAAAAGAACATGAAGCTGCTGGAGCTAAGACAAAATTCCTAAGGTTTGCGAAATACCACCGAAGTTTTTATATAGTAATACTGAAATGTCTCTTCTAGAAATGTCAACTGTATTTCGTGTGATAAAGATGTCGTTATGCGCAAAGAAATGGATCCCAGTTTGTATCCTAAACCCACTGCTTTACCCCCAACCAGAAGTATGGGCCCTTACTTAGCTTACGAATTAGACCAACTCAGAAAACAACAGAAATGGTAAGGCTTAAAGGGCACTGTGCAATGATTTCATATTTTATTTTTAGTATGCCTACAAGTAAAAACTTAAATATGTTAGAAAATGCGTTCTTAACTGGAAAATCAGCGAAAAGGTATTAACAAAATATTTTTAATATCAAGGTAATCACTAGTATTATTATAGTCCTGATCATATTTGCAATCGCTATTGTGGTGGAAGCCATACGGTAACCACTCCCCAACAACGAGTTGCTAGGGTAGGACACTTTTTAGAGCAATGGGGACCAGAAATTGCTCCAGTCAATGATACTCGTGTTAGAGGAACAGATGGACAGGTAAAATTGTTACATTGAAAGTATATAAAGGTTCTTGTATTACTAGATAAGATTTTTAGATGTACAGGGCCAGGGATGATGCTCATTTGAAACAATTAGCAAGTGAAAAGCCCCCATCTGCAAATCCAGAGCAAAAGCCGCCTTTCAATGTTTTTGGTGATTTGGTGATTGCAGAAAATAAATCTAGCGTGAAAGGTATAGGAAAAGGTAATAACAAGTTTTTTTCTTTGAATTATAAATGAACCACAATGATGTTTGTAGGCCACGATGACGACGGTTCTGGTTCAGTAAGGTCCCAACATTAGATCCCCTTTCGGATATTTGTAACATAGAACATTTTCATGTAGTCTCATTTTCTGTAACTAATAAATTTTGGTAATCTAAATACTTTTTCTGTACAGAGTTATGTAAATTTATGACATACATTAATTACTACCTACTTTAAAAATAAAACTATTTTTATAGACGTTTGAGCTATTAGGAATTCTGGCAGTAAGGACAACTAAAATTACTTTTATTACTAACATCACGCTCTATATAACCCATTTTATGTTATACTGTACACTAGATATAATATTAGTATTCTATAATTGCAGAATATTATGTCCAACTATTGTAGATATCAAAGTACTTCTTAAACCTACTTAATAACTCCATAAAAGTTAGTAATGAATGATTGTTGAGATCTTTCATTATTTTGCAAGTATATAGTTATATTATTATATTATTTTTCCTGCAACAGATAAGTATTTAAATTTTAAAAATGGACCAAAGTCAGGTATCTCTACTAAAATTTATCCCCACAAATATTTTGAGAGAAATAGTCCACAATATCATCAACCATTCCTGTACATAAATAGTGTTATGTATATTGTGTGATAGTTATTTGCGGGGCAACTGCTCTCCTTTGCCCCCGTGAATACGCCTATGCTAATGCTGCTATTGCCCGTAAGTAAAAGTGTCACGTATTAGGTGAGAGAGTAAAGGAGAGATTTTTAATTTTTTGTTTGCATCGACATTGACAAATCCACATCCATTTACAGACAATTTGTCGGTTGCATTATTGAAGCGAAAACTTCTTAACGGAGGACCATACTTATACATATGAAAATAGATGAGCAAGGGAATGAAATGCATAATTTGAAATGTCATTTGTTTCGACACTTCCGACCGACACCACATATTGCCTCGATGTTGAAATACTCATCCAATTCAGCCCTCTGTGTAAATAACAGGAATCAGGTAACATATTAAGAGTCTCTTCTTTTATGGAAAATCAATAATAAATACGAAACAAAACAATATAACATCCAAGTAATAGACAATACCTGCACAAAATTTGCCTTTCGTTCCAATAAACACTCCAATTCTCTCTTTGTGTTACATTAAATTGGAGACTGGACATACGTCAGAAATTAAGAAGAATACCACGCAAATAAGCAACTTGGCCTTAAAATTTCACAATATTAACGAATATAGACTCATAGTACTAGTAATAAACAAAGTACGTTTACCACTCAATAGAGGCACTGATGTATTTCATGCTGCCGGAACTTTTATATCCAGGTGGTCAGGAGTCTAAAGTGCACGGCTGCAAATTCAAAGTTCGCGGGTTCGAAACCGAGAACAATTCTACTTTTTAATAATATTATGTCATTGTTAATTAAGTTTATGTACTATTTTCAATTCACATAAAATGAATAAAACTCATTTTAATATTACGTATAGAATAAGAACTTATAAATTTTTAATTGTTGCGACAGTTGAATATATAGGTATATAATTTATTGTTTTGTATAAATGGTGTTTGTAATTATGTTAGCTAAGAACAAAACGAACTTTTCTTTGACATCTGGCATTCTAATACTTTCTCTTTATACTAATAATACTTCTAATACTCAATATCTAAACTTATATTTATTTGCAATATTGTTACGAGAATTCATCCGACAGCTGGTGCAATCGGCCATCAACCAATTCGTGGAAGGAACGTTATTCCGATACTTCTGGGAATCAGAAATGTTTTGTCTCTCAACAGGCCGACCGCTGCCGTTACTGGGAATTCCCTTGAAGCTTCCGGAACACATGAAAGAAGTTTCCCGATAGATCGTTGACTTGCCAGAATAATTCCGAGAGAAATATATAAATACGGACAGCTGGCGATGGGATTCATTCAGTATTCGACGGTCCTATTGTTAAGTTAAAATAAATTGTAAATAGTTATTGTGAATATAAATTGTGTTAAAGTTGTGGAAATAAATTAGAGTGAGTTGTGAGTTGGACTGTGTTTTTAAATAAATCCAAGAACTGAACTGAACCCGAGTGTGAAAATAAAAACATTACAATTTATTTAAAATTAAGAATTAAATTAGGATTAATACTTGAGTCGTAACAAAATAGTGACAATTATTTTAATTCACTTGATATTTATATCCATTGCTAAGAGTGACTCAAGGAAGGAAAAATAGAAACAGTAAGATATCGAGGCAGGGGCGGATCCAGACACGTGCTTCCGGCGGACGATTTCATGCTTCAGGGGGGCGATCCTGTACTAAATTTACCTAAATGTAATTATAGACACAGATTTCTTGGGCTATTTCAATAAAAATAGTTGTTCTGAGGTTTAAACCCTTCTTCGAGGCTCTTGGTGTCAAGATTACCTCGTTTTAATATTAAATGTACTAACCTTGAGGCTTTCCGGGAAGGGGTTCCCCATCTCCCCCCCCCTTTGGATCCTCCCATGTAACGAGATAAGGGAAGAATATTTCATAAGAAGCTTTCGCTTTCATCGTTCAGTCACAAATGAGTGCCGCTCTTTTGTTTTTTTTTAATATTATAATAAATTTTATGTACTATTTTGAGTTCACATAAAATGAAAAAAACTCATTTTAATTCAGCGAACTTTTCTTTGACATCCTGTCCGCTTATTCAGATGAACAAAACATTTACTTACTCAATATCTAAACTTACATTTCTTTGCAGATATAATTAAATTAGGATTAATACTTGAGTCATAACAAAATAGTGACAAATATTTTAATTCACCTGAAATTTATATCCATTACTAACAATGACACAAAGAACGAAAAATATAGATAGTGAGATAACGAGAGAATAGAAGTATATTTCGTAAGATCCTTTCGCTTCCATCATTCAGTCTCAGACGACTGATGCACTTTTTATTAATATTAGATATTCAAATAGTGAAAATAAAAAGAAACTAGAATATGCCACAAATAACTTTCAGAAAACAAGAGAGGTTATTTATTAACCCTTGGTGTCCGGACTTTTTTATTTTTCTTGAAGAGAGACAAAATACATATTCTTGTATTCAAAATGACTTTAAAAAAACCTAAACAAAGTTATATATTATGTGCCTTTTTGGTTTTTTTCCCTAAAGGGCGGTTACAGTGTGAAACCAGATTTCAGCATATCTAATTTGTCGACGTATTTCTTTTAGAGTAGTATCTTTTTGTTGTTTTTTTTAGTGTTGACAGTTTCAGATGGATCTGAGTAGTTTATAAGAAAATATACTCATTTCCTGTCTTTCCATTTCAGGAACACAACGCTATCTTTGCTTACGCCCCAATCAGATTCACCTATATTCAGTTGATTATCGGCCTTTAGGTCTTCAGGTAGGTCTGTTCTGGTACCCCGTACGGTCCCACAAGCAACTAACTACGGTTTCACCGTGGAACCAGGATATATTTAGAGAAAAATAAATATTATGGATAACAAATTTGACTACGAGAATTATACCTTTTTTTAAAGTTACTTATTAGATGGCAGGAAAACGCTAATTTACTTACCTACCATTATAAAAACACCTGTAGGTTCACTTTATTCACAAACAAACAACAGTCGAATGATGACCACATGTAAACAAAGTGATATCTAAAAATTCGCTGGTTTATGGCTTCAATTGGTACAGGCGTCGCATAGTACGTCATATGATATAGTACTGGTATAGCCCGAAAACCGGCAGGCGTCTAGATAGAAACAATTTTATTTGTGGTTTCACTATGAAACCGGAGGGCAACGAAGGGTTAATTCTGCCCATAACCACCACTCTGTAAATTTTTATTCAATTTATTTCTATATTGCTTTACCTCTAACAAGAAGAAAGCAGTTGAAACTGAGAATAGTACATAAAGGATTGCAAGGCAGATGTACATTTTTCCAAGAGCGGATGTGGTTGCTAATATATGCACCGTAACCTCTTCTAATTAAGTTGTTACAGCACATTAATCAGATGAAACAAAACCAGAAAAACTCTTTAACAACTGTCGACGAAGTGCCACAACTCGTGAACGGGGCCGAGACACAGTGATACGTCACAAGGTATCTAGTTTAATTCGAAATTTTGTTATTATTGATCAAGCAATCCTTTGTGTACTATCCTTGAGTCGAAACCATGTGACTACTGACAGTACCGTGTACTGCTGTGTACTGAGATGAGACGTTAGAAAATAATGTTTACATTTTACATTTGCTAAAGATTGTAATTGGTGAGATATTATTTTGTTATGAAAACGGTTTTCAAGTAGCCAGATATTTACATAATGAATTTTACCATGTTATGAACATTACTGATTTTCTGATAAAATATGTCATCATAGTTTAAATATGAATGAAGATGTCGATAATATTTACAGGAGGTCTAAAAACAAATCCAAGCGAAATATGGGTAAAAGAAATCAAGGGAAGTTTGAAGGTGGGATTACTGTTATACTTGAGGATCCAGCTAAGAATCCCTGCTGTCCACATGGACCAACTATGTTAATCTCTAAAAAGAGAAAAGATACAGACAAATATTTTTATGTTTGTTCTGCTCAACGAGATCGGAAATTTTGCTCATTTTACCAAAGTGCTAGAGAACAGTTAAATATAAGTGAGATTTCAAAACAGAGATGTAAAGATTTTCTTAAGGGAATAGATCATAGAAAAATGTTTTTGAAACTGAATGAGGTCAAGTTACTAGAACCTTCCAAAAGAGTATTCTGTTTTTCATGTAATTCCTTTGTTGGAAAAAATGTCAAATTGAACCACATAGATCATACATTTATATCTGGAATCAGTGATTATCAGTTACTAAATCCAACTGAGATATTACCACCTTCTGAAATTGATAAAAGTGCAGCACAGTATTGGTTCTCAAAATCTTCAGTTGAGGATATTGTAAAGATATTGCAGTCATTAAAATATAAGTAAGATACGGTTCCATTACTTAAATTACTTAAATCAAATTCATTATTTTCAGAAATGTAATATGTATAGGAGCACCAAGAATTCATGAATACATCAGAAATAACTGTGATAAAATGAAGAGTATTTTACTTGATTTTGATAAAAGATTTCATAATTTTTTTGGTCCATTAGAATTTTGTTGGTACAATCTGTTTAACAATCATTTTTATTTTAATCAAGCTAAGATTGTATTTTTTGATTTTTTACAAATGGATAGGTAAGTATCTTTTAAATTGAACATATTAACTATATACTTCTATATATATTAAAAAATAACTGGTTATAACCAACGAATATAGAACCTTATAGAAGGGCATGCCTTAAGTAAAATATGTCCCTTGTTTACATGTTAGTATGTTACCCACACGATAGGGGCGCTGGTATTTCAGTTAATGTGTCATGTATATACAATATTATTGAAATATCACACAATTGAAGCGGTAGCCGAGCGCTTAAAGTGCTGGTCACCAATCTAATGTCCCCAGGTTCAAGACCCAAGAATAGATTTTTTTTTTGGTTTTTAAATATGTGTCCTTATTAATTAATTTGATCAATCAATTTTATGTACCACTTTTATTATTTGCATTAACATATTCCCTTAATATTGACAAAAAGATCATATGAAGTATTTAATAGTTGCAAGTTGGTAGTCTTTTAATGCGAGCACAAAAATCTCGCCAAACCATTAGTTTTTATTGGCAGGTAACAAAACTGCATATCATTACAGTTTATATATTGTAAAATCTTATAATAGAGATTTAATATTTATTTAATTCAAGTATAGATATTGAATAAGTGTTTGTTCATCTAAATAAATATTAGAAGAATGTCGAACAAATCTATCTACACTTGAATTAAATAAATATTAAATCTATATTTTAAGATTTTACAATATATAAACATAATGATATGCAGTTTTGTTACCTGCCAATAAAAAACTAATGGTTTGGCGCGATTTTTGCGCTCGCATTAAAAGACTACTACTACTTGCAACTATTAAATACTTCATATGATCTTTTTGTCAATATTAACGGAATATGTTAATGCAAATAATGAAAGTGGTACATAAAATTGGTTCATCAAATTAATTAATAAAGACATATATTTAAAAACCAAAAAATATATCTGTTCTTGGGTCTTCAACCCGGGAACATCAGATTAGTGGCCGGGCGCTTTAAGCGCTCGGTTACCGCTTCAACTGTTTGGTATTTCAATAATATTGTATATACATGACACATTAACTGAAATACCAGTGCCCCCATCGCGTGGGTAACATACTAACATGTAAACAGAGGACATTCTCTCCATAAGATGTGCGCTTCTATAAGAGTCTAAATAAATAGTGACACAAGATAATATACTTATTATACTACTATGTATTAAACATGTTGGCAAGCAAGCATTATTTAATGGACATCTATATAAAATCACAATGTTTATTTGACTATCTTATATCTATATCACTTTTTAATTTTCTGTACATTTGATGTACATAACGTTTTTATTAATTTTTAGTGTACTGTCACAGATGTGTGACATCTATAAGAAAAAAATGTTGTCAAATAGACTGCATGTCATATATGTGACATGTGAAACAATTTTATATTAGGTATCTATAAAGAACTGTTTACTTTCCATATTTCTAAACAACAGATTTATATTCTCTAAAATAAATATTTTTGACACTTGCAACATTTTTTCTTATGATGTGCTTGATTGGGAATAATAGGCTTGTTCATACTAGCCACTTTCCAATGATTCCAATGGTTTGAGAAATTCTATGTGAATTGAGTGTTGGCAGAGCCAACTGTAAAGATCTCTGATTAGCATAGAATTTTTCAACACAATGGAATTATCAGCAACTGGTCTCTATGAACAAACATAATATTTGTCAATAACTACTTTGTTACTTCTTCTCGGAATTGCAAATATGTCACCTTTTTAAAGAATCTATTATTATATCTAGCAAGCATTCTAAATTGAGACATTTAATATGTGAAAGAATATCTGCAAGTACCAGCTTAGATACTTATGTGACATTGAATAAAAATCACATCAATCTATATATGCCAGACATGTTAATGTTATAGTCAATAACAGTCAATGGTTTGAATGTCATAATTCCTTTCCTAATGGCATCTGTTTGGTTAAATTTGTACTTTCTGAACTCTGTGCTGAATAGACATTTTAGAGTTGTAGGAAATACAATGGGTGTGGTTTGAAGAGATTTAATTATGTAATATTAACATATTACACATAATTCAATGAATCAACTTAATAATGCAAGATTGTTTCATATCTTATTGTTGTTAATATGAGTTCTTTATACTTATTTCAACTTCTTTTCAGATTATTTGTCTGCTATTAATTTATTATTGTTTTCAGTGGGGATGATATAGTAATAGTTACTGACCCCCCATTTGGCGGCAGAACTGAACCAATTGCTTTTACACTTGAAATGATCAATGAAACTTATCAAAAGTTAAATAACAGAGTTGATACCATTCCTGCATTCTGGATATTTCCTTATTTTATGGAACCACATATTCAGTTTTCTAATCGAAATTTTTTAATGCTGGACTACAAAGTTGAGTATGAAAATCACAATTTGTTTAATAATGGGCCAAAAGGTAGGAAACTAGGATCTCCTGTAAGAATCTTTACGACTGTAAGTCCAAAGTAGGTGAATTATTAAAACAAAAACATTACATTAAATATATCATTATAATTATTTTTAGCTTAATTTCTCTAGAAGGAATTGATCGATACAAATATTGTGACAAATGTGATAGATGGGTGTCAAATGAAAATAATCATTGCGATATATGCCAAGCTTGTACTTCGAAGGATGGTCGGACTTATGTGCACTGCACAAAATGTAAAGCTTGTGTTAAACCAACTTGGATACATTGCGAAAAATGTCAGAAGTGTGCAACTGTTACACATAATTGTGAAGCTTATTTAAGAATAAAGGTGAGTTTCTGTAAAGGTGTAGGGGAAACGTCGGGAATTTTGTTTCGATGTTCATTACTGTATCTAAATATAGCCGCCACAATGTAAGTACATTTAGTCTCCTTAAACCGACAAAAAGACCTGTACAAGTGTGACCGAAAGGTTGGAAATTTTGTTTATGATTGCTAAAATATATAAATAAAGTAATTTTGTAAATAGCACTGTCGAAATTCTAACAAATCCCAATGAGCTATGACTCTGGTTGTGAACACTTACGTTCTTATGATTTCGAATAAATTTGTCCAGAAATCGATTGCGTCAAGAGCCTTTAGTGGTCTAGGCAATAGTAGGAAGAGCAAAGGCAGGACCTACTGTTTCGATTTCATCTCAATTTTGTTTCTATCATTCTCTCAATACGTAATTACTCACTGCTGTCTGTTGTAGTTTTATCGATATTTTTAAGTTGTTCCATCGCCATCTCGATAAGGAAAATATTGTTTTCCGTATTGATATTTACCAATACTGGGATGAACCAAGTCGTTTTGAACAGAAACAACTGTCAAATTTAGTAGTAAAGGAAGGCTATAGCCTTAACAATTTTTCAAGGGTAAGGTTGTTTGGTTGGCTACTCATACATTTTTTTTGAAGATGAATGACATGAGTAGAACCACATAGTTATTTTTCTATTCATGTATTTGCAGTATGTAAGAAATGTATAGAATAAAAAATATTTTTGTGAAACAAGTTGTTACTTTATTAAAACTGAAACTTCAATCCCTAATTTCGGGGAGGGGTGTTTGAACCCCCTCCGCTCGCTGGCTACGGCATAGGAAAAATATTAGAGAATAATTTATTACCTACTGAAATCTTATGATGCCTAATATTTTATCATCATTTACTAATTCTTTATTGGTGCCAAGTAATTTAGATGCATTGGAGCAATTAAGAAAAATGCACTCTTGCTTTGTTGTGTTTTGCATCACACCAACCAGCATATAACTGTGGCGTAAAGTTTTTGGAAAATTAAAAATTGCCCTGGTTTATGGTCCCATTACTTTTAATTGAATATTAAAATAAACACTTGTGTAATTTTCACTTAAATTTATTTACTTTTGACAATTGTTTCACCAGGTTACTGGCTTCTTCAGAATACAAAGTAGAACTGAAGAAGCCAGTAACCTAATGAAACAATTGTCAATACTAAATAAATTTAAGTGAAAATTACCTGAGTGTGTTTATTTTTATATTAAATTAAAATGAATTTTCACCAAGTAAAGACAGAAATTATCATCACCCCTTATTTTTGTATGGCAGTTGCTTCGAGGTGATTATTTTGTTTAAAGATCTACAGTAACATTAAGGAACGGAATTTTTTCAACCACCTTTGAGGCAGAAACGAGCAAATGGAAATCTTTTACCAGCTGACGGTCTACTAGCCAAGTGAGGAATGCGGTAGTCTTTTGTCGGAATAGAGTATCTTCTGTTATAAAATTCAATGGAGTCACCTTTATCCCCCATTTGATTTGATTGATTGATTGTATAATGCCTAAGCTTTTTGTCTTATAGAACAGCATTATTATATTATTATTTTTATTCTTAGGAGAAATTATATTTACGCACGAAGAATACCGACCCTGAGATGAATAAGAAAATTCAAACTATACAGCGCCAACCAGCTGCTACAACTGATGGCGTTGCGGAGAAACAAATTAAAACAAAGGTTAGTGTTATGATAACATAAATATGAACAGTGTTATTTTACTTTTAATAAATTGGTTTTGAGTGAACATGCCGTGTAGCAAATTCTTTTCACTAGTATGCAGTACTATCCATCAATAGTAGATAATTGAATTTGAACGGTAATAAAATTAAAAGTACTGCAATTATAGCTCCTTTATTCTTCATAATACCGAACATGGTTTTCAATTGTTAGAAATATTTGTCTTTGATCATAAAACAAAACACCAACAAAATTATATAGGTATTTGAATCAATTTTTTAAAATCTTTATGGTGTTACCATTTTAACTAATTTTTTTTATATAAGTTTAGCACTAGAAGGATTTTAGGTTAAATTTTGTTAAATACTATATTTGTACACAGTAATAAAAATCCATTTAAAGCGTTGAGTATCACTACTAATTTTCAGTATGCCTTTGATTGTTCAGTGTTGTCTGATGCAAACCGTTTGAGGCTGTTCTCATATTTTTTTCTGGCAAAGTTGCGCTTAAGTTTAATCTGAACTATGTAACTCTTTAGTATGTAACTACTAAACGTAGTAATATATACTTAATACTATACATATGAGTCTAATAATGTTGATGGTTGTTGGACGTATTTTTTGCGGTTTGTTGTAAATAAAGTGGGTTAAGGTGTTTGACAAATTTTTATTTTCAAATTTATGTTTTATTATAATTTAGATTCAGTAAACAGCGAAGTTAGGTTCAGGCCTTGAAAATTAATTATGTGGAAGACAAAGCTAATAACATAAAAATCATAAAAGAACAAATGAAATTAAATTGGTCATATCCAAAATCAACCATATCTAAAGCTGTGTCCCACTTAAACGTGATTTGCGCGGTGAGGGAAGAGCTATGCGTCAATCTGACAGCCGCAAACTATCAAACACATAAAAATAATTCATTTTGATCCTACAGGAAAATAAATTCGTACCATTCCAGCAATTTTAAGTTGTCGGATCGCCCACTTGGTTTGTTTCCCCCTACAGTTGCAGGTTTTAATTGTCACTTGTCACATTGACGTATCGCACTGCCCGCACAGCGCAAATCGCGTTTACGTGGGATATAGCCTCCTCCATTTGTTGGATATGAAAGTCATGATAAATTTTTAGATATCAGGATTGAGAGCCGTTTCCAGATAGAACCAGTTTGGTTTACTTCATGAGGATGAGTTTGCTGAAACGGCGTTAAGTGTTTTAAATAAAGGTTTGGTTTCAGGGTGCAAAACTGTGTTTCTTTACATTTGTGACGCACCAAAGGTTCCACAGCATTTCCTTTATAAATATAGACGATATTGTAGATAGATAATTCAGTACAGATGTCTGTATTGTAACAAAAGTATATTTTTAAAGTAAATCGAATTAATGTACTCAACAGTATTATAACGCGAAATGTTGGTCATCTTTTCCAAATAGTACCCTGGCGGGAGTCAGACCTGTAGTGTTATGAACAGCTGAGCGATAGGCCAACAGGAATAGGGGAATATGTTCATCCCAATCTCGCTGATTATTGCTGACGACCTTGGATAGGTGTTGTTCCAAGGTCCTGTTAAATCTTTCCACCATTCCGTCAGACTGTGGATGCAATGTTGTTGTTCTCGTTTTCCTGATCCCCAACATCGTACAGACCTTTTGGAATAAATTCGATTCGAAGTTACGCCCCTGGTCTGAATGTAGTTCCAACGGGACGCCAAACTTGCTGAATAGCTCTTCTTTCTAACAGCACCGTCGCTACCGTGGTTGCCTCTTGATTAGGTATCGCATATGCCTCAGGCCATTTGCTGAAGTAATCCATTGCGACCAGAATGTATTTGTTCCGCCTCTCAGTCTCGGAAAACGGATCGGCGACATCGATGGCAATTCTCTCAAAGGGGACGCATTCTGCCCTTGGTTCGGGTCTTCGGGCCCTTACTGGCTGCACAGGTGTCACATTTCCGGCACCAAGCTCTGACGTCTTCGAAGTAATTTACCCAGTAGTACCGCTGGCGAACTTTATCTAAGGTTTTATTCATGCCCAGATGACCCCCGGTAATCCCATCATGTACTTCGATCAGGATGGTTGGTACCTTCTTCTTTGGAACTACCAGTTGGGACTTGGTTTCTCGGCCATCAGTACTTTCCCAAACTTGCTTGAGCATTCCATTCTCTACTCCTAGAGAGTCCCATTGGACCCATAACTATTTCAGGACGCTCGAGTATCTAGCTACCTCGTCCCATTGTGGCCTGTGTGCCCCTCTCTTTTTAAGTGACAGGATTGGTTCGATGTCCGCAGCAGCCATTTGGTCCTGTTCCGTTGTCCAGTCTTCATGAGCCAGCACTCGGATCTACAGAGTCTTCTTGAAAGGGCATCGGCATTATTATGCAATCTACCGGCACGATGTTCAACCTTGAAATCGTATTGCTGTAATTTCTTCATCCACCTAGGCAGTTGTCCTTTCGGTGTCTTCATGTCCAACAGCCATTTGAGGGCGGTATGATCTGTTCGGATTAGGAAATAAAATGTGAAAATGGTCTACAGCTCTTATTTTTGCCCGAAGGTCTTTCCTGGTGACGCAATAATTTATTTCCGGCTTCGAGAATCCACGGCTGTAGTACTCGATCACCCTCTCTTCACCATCTTGCACCTGGGATAGGACGGCTTCAAAACCTGTGTTGCTGGCGTCGGTGTCTAAGATGAACTTGCCGGACCGCGTAGGAAATGCTAGGATTGGGCTGGAACATAGTGCCGCCTTCAGTCGTCTGAATGATGTTTAGCAATCCTGATTCCAACGGAAGGTCTCTTTCTCAGTGGTCTGCCGATATAGAGGCGCTGCAATGGTGGCAAATCCCTCAACAAATCGCCTGTAGTATGAACAGAGACCCAAGAAGCTTCGGAGTTCATGTTTGTCTCTTGGGACTGGCCAATCACGAATGGCTTCTATCTTGTCCTCGTTGGTGCGGATTCCTGAATCGGAAACGACGTGGCCCAAAAACTCTACTTCTTTTTGGAACATGGGTTGAGTCTCAGGTTGGCGTTTTTAATTCTGGAGAATACTTCGCCCAGGTTCTTCAGATGGTCGTCGAATGCCTGACCCATGACCAGAATGTCGTCGAGGTATACTGAGCACGTTCTCCATGTCAACCCGCTCAATACATACTCCATTAGCCTCTCAAATGTAGCGGGAACATTACGTAACCCAAAGGGCATGACCGTGAATTGAAACAGCCCTTTACTGGTGGAGAACGCGCTCTTCTCTGTGTCGTTTTCGTATAGACCAATCTGCCAATATCCACTCTTTAGGTAAAGTGTGGAGAACCAATGGGAGCCTGCTAGTGTGGTCAGAGTGTCATCAATTCGGGGTAGTGGATAGCTCTCATTCTTCGTGACGTCATTCAGCTTTCTGTAATCCACGCAAAATCGGGTGGTTCCATCCTTTTTTTTAACTAGCTCGACGGGAGCGGACCTTGTCTGATGAATGGCTCAATAACTCCATTTTGTAACATATACTCGATGTTTTCCTAACTGCCTGTTGTTGCCCCAATGGTAGTCGCCTAGGTGGTATTCTGATGGGTTGAGCCTTTCCGGTATCTATTCGGTGCTGGATGATGTTGGTGCGATCGGTGATTCGATCTTGACTGTTAAGAATTTGCCAGTGATTTGCAATAAATTGCTTGGCTTTCTTCTGTTCCCCTGGTGTAAGGTGTTTCAAATGGTCGGCAAACTGTTGTAGAAACTCTTTACTGGGCCCTGTCTCCTTCACCGAGGTCTGGTTCTCTTCTTCGCAATTGATGATGGTCACTACGGGCTCGAAACAAGCTATTTCTTGACCATTGGCAACTCTGATGTCGTTGTTGGACAAATTCATGACCCTAATTGGTATATCTCGTCCGGTTTTAACTATAGCCCGTCCAAGTAGTCAATTGCTGAGTGTACGGGCTCCACCATTCCAACGCAGCTCCCAGGATTGCTTTCTAGCTTCCCATGAATAATCTGTTCCGTTCGACCGGGAATTCTGGCCGAGGATTTTGCTACAATTTTTATGGAGGTCGCTGAACTGTTGACGGGCCGTGTCAATACAAATTCCTCATTTAGGAACCGAAGAACATCATATCTCGGGTCGAACATAAATCCATGCTGGCTGATTAGGTCCATACCCAGTATGAAATCGTCCTCAATATTCGCTACCAGGACCCTATGCCGGATTATGTTGCCCCCTATCTGTAGCACGACATCTGCCTGACCCTGTGTTGACATGGACTCGCCGGTGACTGTTCTGAGCTGGATGTTACTGTTAACTGGCCGGATTTCTGATTACCTCAAAACCCTGGACTTGGCAATAGACACAGCGGCGCCGGTGTCGATGGTGATGGCAATTACTCGGTCATTTATGGTGTCCCTGATGACTGGGCTGCTGCTATCTCGACAAAATCCCCTCACTCTGCAGTCACTTTGGAAGTGTCCTGTCTGTCCACATCTGTAACAGGCTCCTCTTGCGCCAGTTCTTTGTGACCGTTCTACTAGTTTGTTCATACCAGCCAACAGCGCTTGAAATGGTGACTCTGGCTCATCCTGGTTGAAGGAAACTGCTCGGACCCTCGGCTTGGACATGTTCATGACGGCCTCTACTTCCAACGCCCGAAGTAAAGCTTCATTACTTTTCTTGACGCCACTTAGTCTTAGATTTTTTTGTCCTTACACGTTTCTGATTCCATTTATGAAATTCTGTATGGCCAATTGATCTTTAGTTTGCTCTGGCAGGTCTGGGTAGGACAAGTGCACTAAATGTCTATGCTTCGAATTCTTGAAGGCTCTCTCCAGATTTTTGCGATTTTCCACTTAGTTGCACCTGGTATACTTAGCTCAAGGAGTGATTGTCGTATCTTTTGTCCATGATGATTTTGTCAAAATTGCCTTGCTCATCGACCTGAACGTTTTGGAGGAGTTCTAAGGCCGGACCTCTTAAGGAAATTTCAAGAGAGATAAATTTTTCTTGGTTATCCCATCCATTAGCTGTAGCCACGGCTACAAATTGCCGTTTATACATGGGCCAAGATGAACTGCTATCAAATGTGAATGGTTTGCTCAACTTGTTCTTGTTTCTCCTCAACTACTTTAAAATCATTTTGTCTTTTTAATTCAATTTCTTCTTGTTTTTCTTCAAATTTCGAGAATATTCCTTCAATTAAATTTTGTTGTTCATTTTTCATCGTGGAAACAAGATTTTGTTGTGTTTCGTCCATGGCAGTGACAAGATTTTCTAATTGTATTTTACGTTTTTCTTCAAAATATTTCACTAACTTTTGTTGAATTTCTTCTTGATGTTGTTTCTCCTACTTGTCTTTCCAGGATCTGAGCTATTTTTTCGTCTAGTCCATCCGTAATCTGTTTGAATATTTTTTTGGTAGTCACGTCCAATTTTTCCATACTGCGAGTTGTGGTCAAAAATCAATTTATGATTTTATCTTCACTTAATCCTTGACTGCTGATCACCAAATGGCAATAAACTCCGTGAGTTCAAGTTGATTATTAAAAAAAACTAATATTCACTTCACTTTCTAGAAATTTTATTCACACGTAAACATAACATATTTTCAACAGCTGATTCTAATACAATAACATCGAAATCAAAACAATAGGTAAGCACTAGTTACCAACTACTGAAATCAATATCGCCTTATATAGCGTAAGTCGAGTTTTCTGGTCGTTCTACCTTCCACCGTCCAGATGAACAGTTTTTGCCCCATTCGAACGTCCTAGTCTTTTTTTTTACTATCCCAGCCATTGATGTTTAATTGGGATGAATAATCCTTTAAGTTGCTTGAGTCAGGGACGGCGTACATAAATTTTATAACAATATGATTAGGGCTACACAAATTTTGATTACTACGAAGTCTTCCTATTTGTTAACAGTTGTGGTAGGAATTTGAGGAAATTATATCCTAAGTACGTTATGAAATGGCCTATTTCAAATCAATCTATTTCAATTTAGATATCCTCAAGTGATTTCACCTACGATAATCATAAATAACATCAATGACTACATAACGATGAATTTACAATTTGATACGAAAAAAGTTAAACTATCTATAACTATAATAGTTTTTCCTAAAATGAATTTAGTAAACAAACTCTTTTACATGTAACTCACTGTCAGTTTTTGTTATATAATATTTATTATTGCTCCAGATTGACAATTCAGTACCAAAGAGACGTAAAGCTGTCAAACACAAAATAGTTGAATCTGGAGGGAGACAAGAGAAACAAATAAAGTTGAGGAAGTCTATCAAGAAAAAGAGGAAAGAGTGAAGTAAGTTTATTATTAAGTCTAGTGATTGTGTAACTATAAATAATGTATAAAGTGTGGAAATATTAATAATAATTAATAACGGGTTTACCAGTAAGTACTATGAAATATAACATTAGAGCTTTAAAATACAACGTTGGCAACATTACTTCAATTATTGGCCCCAAGTTAGCTGAGCTTAGCACGGCGTTGTAAGTCAGTGGTTCCAAACCTACTGAAAAATTAGTAGATGCATTTATTTTAGGTGTGTCTACTGATCTACTAATTTCTACTGAAGTCAAGTTGTCACCGGTTTATTGAATAAAATTTAAAATTATGGAAATTGGCAATGCTCGAGATTTAAATGTTGCTCTAATTAACAGCTACCTGGTCTGAATGAATTAATTATGCATCAGATAGGTGGTTTTACAATTTTATTTCTGCCGAGTTGAATATTTGTTTACAATAGCAGTTTGACTCGTCTTATGGAGATATCTCCCCTACATCAGTGACAGGGAGAAAAAATGCTTTTTTATATCTTTTTTTTGCTTTGCACCAGGTGCCAGGAGGATCAGCAAGAAAAAGTACCGAATGAAAAGAAAAATTAAACCGATTTTAGAACTCTATTCGGCGCGTAGAATTTTATACAATTCAGATTACTCAAAAACTCAAACCTGCTATCATCGTGTGCGTCGAATTTTTGGCAGACGAAAATTGGCCCTCATTTCAATAGCCAGCGCTTTACGAGTATGATAAAAGAATATATCTAATCGCAGCTATTGAATATTGCATTGAACAACATTCTTTTTCAACACATTACACGAGACCATGGTTCCAAGAAAATTTTCCTGGGTGGGTCATTTCTAGAAAAGGAAATATAAACTTTCTGGAAACTGTCACACTTAAAGGTTTTCTGTGGTGCTATTACCTCAGGTGTACGAGAATAAGCTATGAAGTGTTCATAATCTTCAGGAATTCTGAATTTGCTACCTAATATGATGAAACAAGTAATTTTAACTTAACGTACAAAAATGTATAGTTACAACGTTTAATTTGACATTACTCATAGAGGAATTCTCTCGAAATTAAACACCATAATAAGAACTAATTCACCGAACAATCAAAACGTTTAGCAAATTCTATTTCTAGTCTTTACGATTGCCGATATAACAACTCCGAAATGCTATTTCTTTCGAGAGCTAGTCATTATATTTATGACAGACAAGGATACGAGGAAACAGTCGAGAGTTAATGGGACAGATTATTTTCGGTGAAAAAATTGTTTTTGAACCCACACTTCCCCTTCTTAGGATAAATATATAACATTATTTATCCGAACTAAGAAGGGGAAGTATTAAAAATAATATCATTTTCGAAACGTTATGCCATTTAAACTCTTAACTCTTAAAAATCAAATCATGAAATCTTGTTACTTTTACTGTTTCGAGTGATAAGTTGTTATAGATGAGCGCTTTATATCTACGTGTTGTACAAGTATCTCAAGAACAAAATGTGACCTAGAACTTAAGAGTTATATGGCAAAAATAATAAAAATTTAGTAGGATTAATTTAGATAAAAAAGAATAGTGCTGTTTTGCGATATATGGCATTTACAATTGCTTGCCTTAAATCAATTTTGGGTATCTTATTCAACAGCCCTAATGTGTTAAAATAGGCCAAATGGATAATTTAATTTAAATAATTTGGTCAAATGCGAGTTGGACTCGCATACTAAGGGTTCTGTACCACCTTTAACATTTGATACAATGTAGGTGAATCAAAGTAAATATTTGTCTAATGTTCCAGACAAGCAGGAAATGAGTGCATTTTCTTATATTTACCCAAATATGTTTAAAACGAAGCATTTTAAATTTTGTAAAAATAGGTATACACTTTAATTTCACACATATAAACTTTTTATTTTATTTGCTACATTACTCGCTTGATTTTCATAAAAAATTGTATTTAGTTTTCTAATTTGGACCCCAAAACTAACATTAGAGTCACTTTCAGTGAAGCCCTATATAATATATTGTCTGAATTTTAGTCTCAGTAGATTGGATCAAGTTTTAAATAATAAATCATCTTTTAGACAAATTATTTAAAAATACAAATAAAAATATTTTTCAAATTTTAGCTGGTGTAGTTTGTGAGATAAAGAGGGAATAAGTCGATGTTTAATATTGTTGTTAATATCTTTTAAACAAATAATTTTAAAATTACGAAAAAAACATAATTGTATTATTCATAATGAGCCCTTTTATTGGATATATTACATGACGCGTTTGAATTTTTAAAATTATTTTCCATTTAATTATATATTGTCCCAAAATTAATATTGGGGTTTTCTACTAATTTTTCGTATAAAGTTCAAGTGAGCCCAAGTACCCCTAATTATTTTCAAAATTTAAGGTAGTATGGTTTCGGAAAGAAAACGGGAAGTGAGAATTTTTAATATATTTCTGATAATATCTGATAAACAATTAATTTTACAAATATGAAAAATATATGTTTGTACTCCTCATAATGACCTCTTTCATGGGACGCATTGCATAATGCGTTTTAAAAATTTGTAATTTATTTCTTTGTTAATATTTTTTAAATATTTATTTAAAAAATCTGAAAAAAAAATTGTATATATTACACGATACGTTAGAAATAATTTTAATTTTATATTTTCTATTTAATGCTGCAATTTGCCCCCCAAAATTAATATTAGGAGTTTCTCCTTATTTTTTCAGTAAAGTTCAGGTAAGGTCCTAATATGAAGACGCGAGATGTAGGACCGACATCTAGGATTTTCGAGAGAATCAGTACACAGAGGTTCCGAATCTGGAGCCATTCCGTGTAATTGCTGTTCTCTCTCAACTCCTAGGACAGAATGTCTCGATAAAATTTTTCAGGTTACTTCACCTGTCAGAGATATTGAATACTCTCTTCGAGGTGTCATTCCTTTGTACGCAAGACAATATATATTATATATCAATATAATACATATTGTTTCTGGTTAGGGAACCTTCATCAGTTGCGCTTCCCACAATTGAATGTCCTCTCGAATACTTCTTTATGCATTTGATGCATTTCGTTAAATTTGAAGACGCGAGATGTAGGACCGACATCAAATTTAACGAAATGCATCAAATGCATAAAGAAGTGTTCGAGAGGACATTCAATTGTGGGAAGCGCAAATGATGAAGGTTCCCTAACCAGAAACAATATGTATTATATTGATATATAATATATATTGTCTTGCGTACAAAGGAATGACACCTCGAAGAGAGTAAGGAAGGTCCTAATATCCCTAATTTTTTTCAAATTTTCATGTCTTATAGTTTCTGAAATAACACCCCCTTATCTAAATTTTTAAATATTTTTGTTAATATCTTTTAAATAATTTATTTTAAAATTATGAAAAAAATATGTTTGTATTCACCATAATGTGCCCTTTGATTTGAGATATTACATGATGCGTTTGAAACAAAATTTTATATTTTTTATTTAATTCTGTAATTTGCCCCCCAAAATTAATATTAAGGGGTTCTGCTTATTTTTCCGGTAAAATTCAGGTGAGGCCCCATATTTCTATTTTTTCAGAATTTTACGTCTTATAGTTTTCGGAGGTCATTTTTTAGTTTTTCCCCCTAGAAGTACCCCTAAAATCAAAATTTCCTCATTTACGTTATGTACTCCTGATCGGGTCAGCAAACTATATAATGATACCAAATTTCAACCTTTTCCGTCCAGTAGTTTAGGGAAAAGTGGCTGTGATGTGAAAGAGCTAAATTCGGGAAGGAAACAGCTATAAGATATGGTATAGTCTATTAAAAAGTGAAATCCTTAAATTCAGGACCGTTAAAAATGATTTTAAAATAGATTTATGTCTGTGGATGTCATCTTTTAATAAAAGATTATATTTACTTATTTTTAAAAATGCTGATTTTTAGTTTAGGTTAAAGCGTTCACTGAAATTACCAATTCAGTTTTTTAATGTTCCCACAATTTAAGAATAATAATGAGGTAACTTGCTTATGCTTAAATTAATGAAATGACAGTGAAATTGAAAACAACACCACACTTTCAACTAGACATTGTAGTAAAGTCGACGCTGCCAAGTTTGCACTGAACTATGTATAACAAACACTATGACAATGTTATTTTATTTTTAAGTTTTCTTGGGAGTAACATCACAATTGAATTAAAAAAGCTGTCTGTATATTGAAAGAAATTTACATTTTCATTACATATTTTAAAGCTATTGACAACGAAGTCAGAATCGACTTTGAAACGTTTAGTATTTTATTTCAATATACAGCTTTTTTAATTTAATTGTGTTATTCCCAAGAAAACTTAAAAATAGTCAAGAACATGCCACAAATAACATTTAGAAGACAACTATGACAATGTATATGGAGAAAAATATATATCACAAGAAAATCCCAAAAGATGAAAATAGCTTTGACTGTTTTTGATATTTAGTACTTGGTACAAAATATTTCAATATATGGGTGTGAGGAATGAGTTATATGCAAACTTTGGATTAACTAACGATTTTTGAGCGTGTATTAATTTGGGATGAAAGTTTCATGATTCTGCGGAAAAATTTAATGCCATTGTTAAATATTGCATTACATTACTTGTGCCTTTTAAACTCAAAAGAACTTTGTTTTTTCCCTACTGGTATAACCCTATAGAAAAGGAACCTAATACATGTAAAAAAAAGCAGCCCATAGAAAACAAATGGAAACTAAGAGCAGGATTACGCAATATTCTCTTACTTTGGCGACTATACAAGATTGGATGTAATAACGGATACTCTCAGCATATCCAGTTTGCAGAAAACTCTACTCTTTGCAACCCCAGGTACTTTTGGAAATATTTTAAAGATCTTCTTAAATCCAATTGTGATCCAAACTCTATGTTTTTAAATTCCGAATCTGTCGAAACTGGTCAAGATATTGTAAATTGGTTTGCAAAATTGTTTTCAAATATGTATGGTGATAGTCCATGTAAAGTTCCTGGGTTCAACTTGATGAAGTCCTTTAATATTACTCTTGGAAGGATCACATTATCAGAGGTGTTTACGAAAATATTACAACACCCAATACTTTAGTTAGCGGTCCTGATTCTATACCCCGTTTTTTTAAGTGTTTGTACTCTAGGGTATCTGCTTCATGTCCTATTCAAGATGTCTGTTTATTTAAAAAAATGGGAATTCAATTGATATTACAGAGAAGTTAGTAAACAAGGTTCGATGGCTAAATTATTTGATAGTTTGGTATATGATCATCTTACCTGGCTGGAATTGTAAGGAAATAAAAATTATAATCATTTTGGCTTCTCAAGCAATAGATCTTCCACAGGAAATCTAGTCCTGTATAGGATCGATTTGTTGAATGCTCTAAAGATCGGAATACAGATTGATGCAGTTTACACAGGTTTCTCAAAAGCCTTCGTCGAGGTAAACTTTAATTTATGTTTTTATAGTTTTTTTCACTGTTAGAGTGAAAAGGGTTAAGATTAATAGTTTTATTCCCTCTCCAATTAACTCGTGTTATCTGGTGTTCCACAAGGTGCAAGGTGCTCTGTTGCTATTTAATCTGTTCGTAAATAACATATTTAATGTAGTCTAGCATTTTATAGATTGTTCACAGGTGATCTTCAGATAAATATGCTAGTTAGGAGTTTATAGGACGCCGTGATGCTCCAAGCTACCTTAAGTGCTATCTGGGAATGGAAACATGTGCATAATTTAACTGAACATTACTAAAACTCAATACTCACTCAACAATTTAATTTCGAATTTATAAAATGCTTTGCAGGAGTGGTTTGATGATTTTTCCGTCCATATTTTAAAGGTTTGCATAAAACATTTCAGAATGTTAGGAATGGTGAATAGATATATTTATTTATTTATTAAATTTACGGGATAATCCCATTTTTACATGTTTACATTTTAAAAGAAACTAAAATTAACATAATGTTTTTAGTAAATTATTAAATGTTGTCAGTTTACAATTAAAAATATCAACTGCCAACTCATTTAGTACATGAAGCGATCTATCAATGCCAAAATGTTGACCATAATTAGTAGGGTAAAATGAAGTAAAAAATAAGTTGAAATTACGAAATCGGCGACAACGTAGATACAAATAAATATGTACAAGAAGTTGGGGACAATCAATTAACCCGTGCAAGATTTTATGAATAAAACAGATCATCGATTGCGTGACATCCGGGTGACCAAACCACCGATGAAGATTTGGCCTTACCAGCGAAATATATAGTACCTTATAGGTGTTTAAGGAAAACCTTTTACCATACCTGTTGACCGTTCGTAGCATGTCGTAATCCTTGCGGCAGACCTTATTCATATGTTAAGAGAAACTCAGACGTTCATCAAACCACACCCTAAGGTATTTTATAACTTCTACGTAATTAAGCAGTACATTGTCGATTGAGTATTAAGTTCGCAAATTTTCTGGGTCCTTTGTGAAAACTTATGTAACAACATTTACTAATATTCAAAGTTATGTTCACATGACTGGTTCCAGATAGCGTTCCAGTTAACTTAGAGCTATACTGCGTCCTCTAGACTTACCAGTTTATATAATTTAAGGTTCTCAGAACATTTTGACTGTAGAGTACTGAATTACATTAAAATATCATTGAAAACAGATAAAGAACACCGGATAGCAATTTTATTGGAGCAGAAATGAAGTTATTAATTTTAAGCCTTTGAACTCTGCCTGTAAGAAAACTATCTAACCAAGTGATTAGAGAAGAATAAAATCTCATGGCTTTGAGAAATCATTGTACACTGTATCAGTTTGCGCTCCTCTCTCAAGTTCATTCAACTAGTCAATCTTACACAACACTAGATTGTTAGTAATGGATATCCTGCTTGAGAAACAGAATTGATTATCATTGACCATACCCTTACAATTCCTGGCAAGTGGGTCATACATCAAACTATCAAATAATTTTGTAACTGTACCTTGGTTACAGACTCTATAATTACCAATATCTCTCGAGCTCCCACTTTTAAAAATTGGGGAAATAAAGCTTTGTTTCCAAATGTTTGGAAAGTTGGTCGAATCAATGGACATATTGAATAGAACATGTAGGGGTTTTCTCAAAGTGCACACACGTTTTTTTAATTAAAAGTTATCGGGATCTCTGGTAAATTTATTAGGTAATTGTGTTATTTTTGTCAACACCTCTGGTAAAAAGATTCTTTCAAGGGGAATGTTAAATGAATTTGGCGAGTTAAGCTCTGGGATAGGGCATACACACTAGAGAATAATTTCGCAACTAGATTCACAATATTGTTATAAACTCCGTGGGTTCTATTAAAATTTTAAAATCAGCATCGAATCCTCTCGTACAATCCAGTATCAATTTTACAGTTGTCGAGTTATTTCCAGATACGTTTTTTTCCCATCCGAACCTTCTAGCTCTTCTTTTTTTCTATCCCAGCGATTGATGTCTCAGGGAATGAAACCAGGGTCGGACTGGATAGATTTTTATAACACTGCCCTCCCTTTAATTCTGATCGTCCCGATCAGAAACATCCTCTCCATGGTAGGGAGCGAGTCGATCTAAATGGACCACCTTCAACTTAGCCCTGGTGTTTTCGGCGGATCCGGTAGACGACCTCATTAAGCCTCTTGACCACCCCGTATGGACCATCCCAGGCGGGTGTAAGCTTTGGAGATTTACTCTTGCTCCGTTGGGGCTTCTACTGCCAGACTTTGTCCCTCTCTTGGAACCCGACTGAATTGGCCTTGAGCTCGTATCGCGTCTTTATCCGGTCACTGGTGGCCAACATCTGCGTTCGGGCTAATGCGTGTATTGCCAGCATGTTATGTCGGAGCTGGTCGGCATAATCGTTGATGTCTTGGGAAGGTTCTTCCGGGGAGCCAAAAGCCAAATCGCAGGGTAATCGCAGCTCTTTTCCGAATAGGACCCTGGTTGGAGTTAGGTCTGTACTATTATGTACGGCTGAGTGATATGCCAACAGGAATAGGGGAATATGCTCATCCCAATCATGCTGGTTATTGCTGACGACCTTGGATAGGTGTTGTTCCAAGGTCCTGTTGAATCTTTCCACCATTTCGTCTGACTGTGGGTGCAATGGTGTTTTTCTCGTTTTCCTGATACCCAACATCGTACAGACCTTCTGGTATACATTCGATTCTAAGTTATGCTCCTGGTCTGAATGTAGTTCCATCGGGACGCTAAACCTGCTGACGGTGCTAGTAGAACAGCTATTCTACTAGCACCGTCGCTACCGTGGTTGCCTCTTGGTTGGGTATCGCATATGCCTCAGGTCATTTGCAGAAGTAATCCATTGCAACCAGAATGTATTTGTTTCCCCTCTCAGACTCGGGAAACGGACCGCCGACATCGATGGCAATTCTCTCAAATGGGACGCCCACATTGTACTGCTGCATTCTGCCCTTGGTCCGGGTCTTCGGGCTCTTACTGGTTGCACAGGTGACACATGTCCGGCACCAAGCTCTGACGTCTTCGAAGTAATTTACCCAGTAGTATCACTGGCAGACTTTATCTAGGGTCTTGTTCATGCCCAGATGGCCCCCGGTAATCCCATCATGTACTTCGGTCAGGATGGCTGGTACCTTTTTCTTAGGAACTACCAGTTGGGACTTGGTTTCTCGGCCATCAGTGCTTTTCCAAACTCGCTTGGGTATTCCATTCTCTACTCTTAGAGAGTCCCATTGGGCCCATAACGATTTCTGTACGCCGGAGTATCTAGTTACCTCGTCCCATCGTGGCCTGGGTGCCCCTCTCGATTTGAATGACAAGATTGGTTCGATGTCTGGATCAGCCATTTGGTCCTGGATGCACTGTTCCGTTGTCCAGTCTTTATTGGCCTGCACTCGGATCTGTCTGATGGAGATACCCCCTCGCTGTTACGTCTTCAGACAATGTCCGCATTCTGCTCTACAGGGTCTTCTGGATACATAACCCAAAGGGCATGAACGTGAACTGAAACAGCCCTAACTAGTGGAGAACGCTGTCTTCCAACCTGCCAATATCCACTTTTTAGGTCTAGTGTGGAGAACCAACGGGAGCCTGCTAGTGTCAGAGTGTCATCGATTCGGGGTAGTGGTAGCTGTCTTTCTTCGTGACATCATTCAGCTTTCTGTAATCCACACAAAATCGGGTGGTTCCATTCTTCTTTTTAACTAGCACGACGGGAGCAGACCATGGGCTGATAGATGGCTCAATGACTCCATTTTGTAACATGGACTCGATGTTTTCATCGACTGCCTATTGTTGCCCCAATGGTAGTCCTCTAGGTGGTATTCTGATGGGTTGAGCCTTTCCGGTATCTATTCGATGCTGGATGATAAGGAATCCTAGGATTGTAAGTAGGTGCGACCGGTGGTTCCATCTTGACTGTTAAAAATTTGCCAGTGCTTTGTGATAAATTGCTTGGCTCTCTCTGGCAAACTGCTGTAGGAACTCTTTACTGGGCCCTGTCTCCTTCACTGACGTCTGGTAGGTACTCTTCTTCGCAATTGATGATGGTCTCTACTGGCTCGAAACAAGCTATGTCTTGACCATTGGCAATTCTGATGTCGTTGTTGGACAAATTCATTATTCTAATTGGTATATCTCGTCCGGTTTTAACCATAGCCCGTCCAACTAAGTAGTCATGAGCTGAGTGTATGGGCTCTACCATTCCAACGCAGCTCCCAGGATGGCTTTCTAGCTGCCCATGAATAATCTGTTCCGTTTGACCGGGAATTGTGGCTGAGGATTTTGCCACAATTTTTATGGAGGTGGCTGAACTGTTGACGGGCCGTGTTAATACAATTTCCTCATTTAGGAAGCCAAGAACATCATATCTCGGGTCGAACATAAATCCATGCTGGCTGATTAGGTCCATACCCAATATAAAATCGTCCTCAATATTCGCTACCAGGACCCTATGCCGGATTCGGTTTTCCCCTATCTGCAGTACTATATCTGCTTCACCCTGTATTGACATGGACTCGCCGGTGACTGTTCTGAGCTGGATGTTGTTGATAACTCGCCGGATTTCTGATGCTTTCAAAACCCTGGACTTGGCAATGGACACAGCGGCGCCGGTGTCGATGGTGATGGTAATTGCTCGGCCATTGATTGTGTCCCTGATGGCTAGGCTGCTGCTATCTCGTCAAAATCCCCGGATGGATACTGTTCTGGGGGCTTGTGGAGGGTTAGTCAGCATTCGCCCCCTTATGCAACTGATTGGAGTTTCCCTGGTTGGTGAGGTTGTTGTTTTGGCTACTTCTTGTTGGTGATCGTTCAGGTAGCCTCACTCTGCAGTCACTTTGGAAATGTCTTGTCCGTCCACATCGTAACATGCCCCTCTCTCTGTTTCTACCTTGTTTTGGATGGCACTGATTATCTTGTACTTCACTTACTTCACATTGTATCGTGTTTTTAATAGAACTGATTTCAAATTTCGCCTGGCTCTAGATGTAATCGATGTTACGTTTTAGGATCTTTATGTCGTCATTTATTTCTTTTATGTCGGATTCAACTATTTGCATTCTTTCATTAACTGTTTCATTAACTTGCAATACTATTTGTATTAATGGTTCAAATTGCAGTTGTCATTTTTCTTGTAATATTTTAGATTCGTTTTTTCTGCATAATTCAAATTGTTCTTGTTTCTCTTCAAATACTTTAAAATCATTTTGTCTTTTTAATTCAATTGAATTTAGAGAATAATCCTTCAATTAAATTATTGTTTTTCATCTATAGATTTCACTAACCTTTGTTGAAATTCCTCTTGCTGTTGTTTTTCTTTTTTTTTTCACGTTTTTCCAGGATCTGAGCTATTTTTTTGTCTAGTCCCTCCGTAAACTGTTTGATTATTTTTTTAGTAGCCTCGTCCATTTTTTCTTTTTCCATACTTCGGGTTTCCATAAATCAAATTGCGATTTTAACTTTACTTGATCTTTCACTTCTGATCACCAAATTTGTTATATATACTCCGTGGGTTCAATTGAAATTTAAAAACTAATTTTCACTCTCACTTTCTAGAAACTTTTATTTACATCAAAAATTCACAACAGCTGATTCGAATATCTAAATAATAACACGAAATACACTCTTCGCAATAAACTAACTAACTCCTGCGATAATGGGCCGCTACGTTTAAAATCAGCATCGAATCCTCTCGTACAATCCAGTATCAATTTTACAGCTGTCGAGTTATTTCGAGATAAGTTTTTTTCTCATCCGAACCTTCTAGCTCTTCTTTTTTTTTTTCTATCCCACCGATTGATGTCTCACGGAATGAACCCAGGGACGGCCTGGATAGATTTTTACAACAATATCTTGCCCCTTTTTCGGCAGATTCTGAATTTAAAAACATAATTAGGATAATAATTTAATTTACGAAACTCATTAATATACTTTCAAAAATACCTAGGATTATTAAGCAAAGAATGACAACTATTGTATTCCAATTTACATAATCATCTAAAGTTTGAAAATATTACATAATCCTGATTTTGCTTGGTGTCCATATAGCTTTTATGTGTAACTTTTTTTTTATAAATTAGGTCTTTTAGTCTAGAGTTAAATCAGTTGGGAAAATTTGATGTACTAATGAGTTTTTCAGGGACAAATAACGAAATACAATAATTAATAATGGAATGACATCTCTCAGCAGTCGATCCAACTATCCAATTGATAGATGCTAAAAAGTCATTTATAAGCAGGTAATTCGCGTTTTTTAAATTGTAAAAGTATTCCCCCACTGTTAGAGGCTGGAAGTTGACACAAGTATCAAAACAATAAATACGTTATGTGATGGGCGTTATTTGGCATAACCTTATCCACCGCAGCACACACCTAAACGTTACACACAGTTGAAAAAAGTAAGTCGAGGTACATCTTTCTATTATTCGGAACACTATTAGCTTGTCACATGTTCAAGTATGAATATCCTTCAGCTAAAATTTGCTGGACTGTCGACCGATAATCCACTTTCATTCCTCGACCATCGCGCTTCAGGTGGGTTAAAATCACCAAAAATAAAACACTGTGAAATCAGGTGTCTGTTTCTGATATCCAGGACTGATTGAATGTCCTGATCACGTTTCTCTGCTATTGGATTTGGAGGTAGGTAAACAGCGCCTACAATAATGGGCATCTTATCAAGTGTAGTCTCAACAAATGTTTGTTCTATTGCATCAGAATAAGAGTTAACACTTTTGGGTTTTAGCTTATTAGAAGATGCTATAAGTACTCCACCCTCTCTGGTTTTGTCACTAGTGCCTAAATTTCTGTCAGCTCGATAATTATAACCTGCAATCATGGCTGAACGACAGCTTCCCAGATTGACCCAATTGACAAAATCCAAAAGAAGTTCTTTCGATCGGTTGCTATCAAGCTTAAGCTGGACCTTAATAATTATAATAAGACTGATATGATTAGTAGAATGGGCTATGAGGCGCTTAAAATTTGACCTATGGTTTATATACAAGATCTTGCTTGACTTAATAGACTGTCCTCAGCTTATATCTGTAATATCTCTGAACTTACCCTGCCACAATGACTACTAATATAATAATTATCTTATTAGTAGTCATTGCCCTGCCGCAACTTGGAGATTGATATCTTTGAATGTAAACTCTCTGTTTTTGAGTCCAAATTAAAATCTTTGTGACGGTTCTAAATAATTGGAATTTTATATATTTTTAACCAATTATTAATGACTTTTATGTTGATTTTTATATTGTTTTCACTACATACTGTAATTTGTGATATTGTAATCTTCGTTAAATTGATTGTTTATTGGGGATATCCCGTAAATTTAATAATCAATAAATATTTGACACTGATTAAAACTTTGCCAGTTAATTTTTTTATTATAAACTTACGATAGGTATACAGTTTATCAATATGTGAATAAATTCACACTTCACCAATTTTTATGTTGTTTTATTCAATAAAAAAATAACATTTTTTGTATTGTTTCAGAACCCTTTTGTTACACCTAGTAAAAGCACTTAAGTGGAATATTCAGTGAAAGTTGAATTCTAATTCTCAAGGTTAAAATGTATAAAATATGATTATTTAATATCAGTTAAATAAAATAATGTTTTAGTACCAAATCTAGTATTATTTGTTATTCTTATTTCACTGAGTTGGTGTAAGTGAGAGTTGTTGGACTATTATTAAGTTATAAACTTCAAAAAGTTAGCAAAATATATTTTCTTTTGAGTGTAATTAAATTATATCTGTATATAGTAAACGGGGAGGCAATTACGTCAGAGATGTAAAAATTTGAACGGAAAGTTGCTACATTATTTGATTTTCATTCGCAATATTTTGAATTGAGACACTTGAGCACTTCAAAAACCCTTAATACATGATGATCAAGCTTATATCAACGCAAACGTAGGCAAATTGATTATAAGTCTACACGTTCGGCACATTTTAAGTAAACCCATGTACATTGTTACCAATAAAACTATTTTGTCGCTAGAAATTATGATGCTGTACTTGTCTTCACAACATCAATTTTTTTGGCGATTTTGCGACTTTTCTGAGACGTTAGGAATATAAATAAAAAAATATATATGTTTTTTTTTACTCTTAAAAAAGTCATAAAACAATGTAGCCTAAACATGAACATTGAAACTTCTGTTTTTCTTAAGTTCAGGAATAGGAATCTCTGTTTTATTGAAAATCCTTACCCAAGTATCATGAATTGAAAGGAGTCAAATAAACCATGTTACCATCAGTGGCGGCTGGTGGGTTATGAAACTGGTGGTGCACTTTACTGGTCAAATCTTGGGGTTCAAAGATGCAACAAAACAAACGATAGCTTTGTTAATACTGCATTTATTTTTCATTAGTTAAAATATTCGTCGACTTTTTTCGAAAGCGAAATGTTCAATGACCTTTTTATTAAAGTCTGGCATTGATTGAATATATTATTTCAATACTAAGCACAGAAAGAACATTTAGTCAGTCCTGAGACATTGTACTTCTAAGAAACGTTTTAATCCCTCACTCCCGTTTCCGTCCAAAATAATTCCCCGTCATAAATAATGCAAGGAAAACAAAATAATGTATTGATGCAATCATATTCACTTAACCATTTCTTTTTATTATAAATTTCTCTTTTAAAACTTCCTGTACATACTTTATTTTTCATTTTGCACTCTTGTTTTCAATTAAGATATGACCAGCCAATTTTATATCTAATTTGTTTTGAAACGATTTATTATTGTTTTTAATATAGTTAATACTAAAGTTGATACTAATTTTCACAGTTATGTAAACACACACACACACACATACATACTCTTTATATTTAATATTCTTTCATAGACTGTAAGGACAAAAACAACGCAACCACTAATTAAATCACGTAAACAAAAATTTGAATTATTGAAACGTTCGGATATATATATATATATATATATATATATATATATATATATATATATATATATATATATATATATATATGTTATATAAGTTATTCCATCGACTTATGTGAAACCATCTAGCAACAGTTCCCAAGCTGAGTCAGCATCCACGTGTCGTCTCAGGTTACCTTCGACGACGTACATCCGTGAGAACAGCAAACGCTGCGACAGCTTAGTCAGCATTCTAATGTTATAAATTGTTCAGTTGCCTTATGTCTGCATTCATTATTACTTACAGATTTGTCTAGTTTAGTTTAACACTCATTTTGTCTTTTTAATTGTTATATAAAGTTTTATTATTTTCATTGTTATTTTCAAGTTATTATTTTTATTAAAAGTATTGTGCAAGTATAAATAAAGTCTTTTTTAAAAAGAGAAATTTTGAAAGTGTGATATAACAAATTGGCGCAGTCAGTAGGATCCGTCTAACGTTACTAGAACACGAGTATTCTAACTGGTAGCGGCGGATTCCTATCCCTCAACGGAACAACGAACCTGGAAGAAGTCCTCACTGCAATCAAACGTAGAACACGGCGCTTTCAATGTTCCTGTTGATGTAAGTAATGGTGAATCGTCATTCGTTTTAAGTAAATATTAATTGATTTATTTTATTGAGCATTGATTTTTAATAATTTGATTTAATACATTTGATTTCATTGATTTTTATTGATTTTATTATTTGATTTTTATATATTTGATTTGAATGAAATATTGATCTATTTCATTACTTGATTTATTTGATATATTTATTTTATTTATTTATTGCCATTTTATATATCTGATCTACTTATTTTATTGATTGATTATCTGAATAATTGATTTATTTGAATTGATATTTTCATCTATCGTTTTTAATTGCTTTACATTTTATACCATACTGTTCTATCATTCAAACAATCGTTATTCCCATTAACGTATTCTACAGTTTATTAATTCTCTATACCCTTTAACATTTTATTCTATAAACTTTACACTCCAATTCATTTATATCGATAAACATGGCACAAGCTTCACCAAATTCAGGTACACCTGAAACAGAAAGATACCGGTTAACGGAGATATTTTCTGTTATACCCGAATTTGAAGGCGACCAAATTTCCTTGGGAACCTTTATAGATGCGTGTAATTGCGCATATAATATGTCCACGGCGGATCAAAAATATTTATTAGTGATCCATATAAAGAACAAACTCAAAGGGAAAGCGGCGCAGTTAGTTAATTCAAGGAATCCCGGATCATACCTTGAAATTAAACAACTCTTGACCCTACACTTTGGAGATTCTCGTGATCTCTCTTCCCTGATTCATGACCTACAACGTCTGAAACAACTTTCAAATGAGTCCCCACTAACATTTTATAATCGACTCCAAGTTTTGAGTGCGAAAATGCACTCCTGTATCCACAAAACCGCTGGGCTTAGCCCAGAACAAAAAGACGCCCAGACCACTCTAGTGGATACAATGGTGATGAATACCCTTCTTACGGGATTAGAACCCCGTTTAGGTCAGGTAATTCGTGCCAGTAACCCAAAAGACCTTCTAGAGGCACACTCCCGTATTAGAAGAGAGCTCCAACTTTCTTACTTCGAGGATCAGAAAACAAACAAATCTGTTCCTCTCAAACCCAATTTCCCACCTCGAAAGCCGACACAACCACTTAAGTGTCTTCATTGTGGTCGATTAGGCCACATAGCTGCAAATTGCCGTTTGAAAACACAAAATAGTTCTCAAACATTTAATCAAAACTATAGACCAAATCCTGTTGGGCCTAACCAACAAACAAGGCCAAACTTCCCCTCAAATACACCCCCTGCTCAGCAAGGTAAACAGTTTCGTCCACAAAACTTCCAGAGACCCCCTTTTAGGTCTCAAATGAACCCAAATTATTCTCGTCCTTCGGTTATACAGAATAACCCGAATAACCGTCCTGAAAGGACACATCATTTCAATCAACATCAAAATGATGGTTACTCACAATATTCGGATTATTATACCGATAATTACAATACTTATGATAGTCAAAATTATTCAGGCTTCGAAGAAACTTTTGACGATACCCCTATCGAGCCTTTTAATTGTCACGATTATCAGGATTTTCTAGCGCTTCCGAGCCTAGATCAACCTCCCGATTCGACAACAACTTTGTGCGAAGTCGAAACCCAGATTCAAAACCTCAATCTGGACGACTTGAACCCCGACTTGAACTTCCCGGAGCAACTATTTCTTTAAGCCCACTTCTTACTGTGAACTCTAAAAATCTATATTACATTCTTGACGCTTCTTCTAAATTCAAACTACTTATTGATACCGGAGCTGGTATCTCTATCTTCAAGGAAAATACCGTAAAGAATTTCACCCAAAGATCTCCTGAAAGGGTAACTATTCAAGGTATTACCCACGAAAAAATTCCCATCTCACAATCAACTTTAATCCCATTCGCTCCACGTAACCCACATAAAGTTTTTATATACGATTTGGACATTGAGTTTGACGGCATACTAGGTTTAGATTTTCTTGAACACTATGAATGCATAGTTGACTTAAAATCTAAACTGCTAATAACAAATTTTAAAACCATCCCTTTACACAAAGTTCCCGATAACGATCAACCCTTGACTGATGTACCCGACACACTCAACATTAAGCCTAATATTACTTCACAAACACCTACACAAAACAAAATAACCATTGAGGCACGCACAGAAAAGATCTTTAAACTTAAATGCGATCTTTCTAACATCGACGCCATCTTACCAACTCAAGAAATCGACAGAGTACGACTTCCAAACGCACTCGTACACATTAACTCAAAAGGTGAATTTCTAACTTCCATCATCAACGCTAACGCGATGCCCAAAACAATAACCTTTTCTGATTTAAAACTGGAACCACTTGACAAAACTCACCCTCTTCTGAATTTCAATACAGACGATTATCATGAATCCCAATACATAGACAGAAACTCAACTATTAGACAACAAATTAGAACTGATCATCTAAATGACGAAGAACGCGAACAAATCACTAATCTTTGTTTGGAATTTCAAGACATTTTCTATCTTGAAGGTGACGTCTTGACTTTCACTAACGAGGTTAAACATTCGATTGATACGAATAACGCAAAGCCCGTTTTCACTAAATCATACAGATATCCTCAAGTTCATAAAGAGGAAGTGAAAACCCAAATTGGAAAAATGCTTGAACAAGGTATCATTAGGCACTCCTCATCTCCTTGGTCTTCCCCTGTATGGGTCGTCCCCAAGAAGCTCGATGCTTCTGGTAAACAAAAGTGGCGAGTTGTTATCGATTACAGGAAATTAAATGAATTGACTGTAGACGATAAATATCCTCTGCCAAATATCTCTGATCTTCTCGACCAACTTGGAAAGTGTCAATATTTTTCGACACTGGATCTCGCTTCCGGGTTCCACCAGTTGGAAATCCAAGAGGAAGATATTCCTAAGACTGGCTTTTCTGTCGAAAATGGTCATTACGAATTCGTTCGTATGCCATTTGGTTTAAAAAATGCACCTTCTACTTTTCAGAGGGTCATGGACAATATTCTTCTGGGTATACAGAATGAACGTTGTCTCGTCTACATGGATGATATCATCGTCTACTCTCCGACCATCCATGAACATATTTCCCGGTTAACAGAAGTTTTCAAACGACTTCGGAATTCTAACCTCAAAATTCAACCTGATAAGTGCGAATTTCTTCGTAAAGAAGTGGCTTATCTTGGCCATCTTATCACACAAGAAGGTGTAAAACCAAACCCTTCAAAGGTTGAATGTATTCAGAACTTTCCTCAACCCCAAACTCCGAAAGACATCAAATCTTTTCTTGGTCTCGCTGGGTATTACAGACGCTTCATACCAAATTTTGCGAAGATCTCTAAACCTCTGACAAAACTACTCCAAAAAGACAAAAAGACGTCAAGTTCATCTTTGACGCAGATTGCAAGTCTTCCTTCAATGAACTGAAGCAAGCCCTTGTATCTGACCCAATCCTGATATATCCAAACTTTGAAGAACCCTTCCTGCTCACTACTGATGCTAGTGCTTTTGCTATTGGACCGGTTCTTTCTCAAGGCCCCGTGGGAAAAGATCTCCCTCTTGCATACGCTTCTCGCACCCTCTGTGCTGCAGAGACACGATATTCCACCATCGAACGAGAATTGTTGGCCATAGTTTGGGATGTTAAGCACTACAGACCTTATCTTTTTGGGAGAAGGTTTACACTCCTGTGTGACCACCGTCCGCTTACTTGGCTCTTTTCCATCAAAGATCCTGGCAGTCGTCTAGCCAGATGGCGCCTTAAGCTAGAGGAATACAATTATAAGATCGAGTACAAGCCCGGCAAGGTAAACCAAAACGCAGATGCTCTTTCTCGCATCAAAATCAACCATTTCAAGCAATGTGCTGATTTCCTTTCCAAAATCAAAATTTTCGCTAACAACGAAACTGACTCCGAACAACCTGAAAACTCGCTGAGTTTAATCGATTCGTTCAACTCTACAAAACTGAGTCAATAATCGATTACTCTAAAATTGAAATATCCAATTCTCAACTTTTAGACAAGTCCCACAAACGCACAGTTACATTCTTTTGGCAAAACAAAACTAACGACTTACACGACAAAATTATTGATGACTTTTTCGAAGAAGAACCTAATTTCAGTAATGACACTCTTAAAATCATGGCCAGTAAAACAGTCAGGCATAGAAAGTACTTAGTTGTACCTTTGCCCTATGACCCTGAAACTGTCGTCTCACATCTTTTCAAAATTATTTATACCAACCAAGACCAATTCAACGACTCCGAAACATACTGCATAGAAAATAACATAGAACTTCCCATTCTTGAAATTTTATCTTTCATTCTCTCCGACAAAGAAATCAAACTGAAAATCTGCCAAAACATTGTTACAACTTCTACCGAAGACGAAATTCCTATAATAATACAACAATACCACTCTGGTAAAAACAACCTCCATCGTGGCATTAACGAAACTATCAGACGTATTAGGGAAAAATACAATTGGACCGGCTTAATTAAAACTGTAGAACAATTTATCAAATCCTGTGAAACTTGCCAAAAGGTAAAATTCTGTAGGAAAAACTTAAGTGCACCTTTTGTTATTACGGAAACACCCAAGACTCCTTTCGAACGTATTAACATTGACATCTTTGAATACCCATCTAGAAATCATGCACTCACTATTAGGGACGAACTCACGAAATTTACACAAGCCTACCCCATTAACGACAAAACAGCTTCAACTGTCGTAAACACCCTTCTGATTTTCTTTCAACATTACGGGACTCCGCTTCGCATCCATTGTGACTATGGACGTGAATTTGACAACACTTTAATGCGGGATCTATGCCAACTATACGACATAAAACTGACATTCTCCAGCGTTCAACATCCCGAGTCAAACGGTTCTATTGAAAGATTTCACGCGACCTTAGCAGAAATGATAAGGGCAAATATAGCGGAACATCCAGACGAACATCCATTCAATGTTCTCCCTTATGCCATCATCTGTTATAATAACACGAAAAATAAAACCACCGGTTTCACGCCCTACGAACTTATATTTGGGCACACTTCAAGTAGGCCTCCAGAAACCCTTTACAACCAGGAAAAACTGATTTCGAAATACGTAAGAGACCTAAATAACAGAATGGACTATTACTACAGACTCGCCCGTGCTAAAACCGAAAGACAGAAAGAAAAATCTAAAGTGCGATTTGACCAACACGTTTCTACTAAACAACCCGATTACAAAGTAGGCGACAAAGTCTACGTAAAAGAGTCCCAAATCAAAAACAAAGCCGAAAACAAATTCAACGGCCCCTTCGAAATTACCGCAATACGAAAAAACTCTGCCACCGTCATAAATTTACAAACAAACCAAATAACTAAAGTTAACTTTGACAGACTAAAACCCTATTTTGAATAAATCCCTTTTTTCAGATTCTGTGGACTGTTTTCAGTCGTGAACCTTCAACAGTACTCCATTACGCCTGTTAACAATACTATAGGAGTTTTCTTCCATGAAGAAGGCACCCTTAAAATTTCTAATGAGAAATGGACACTCCTTGTTTACAAAGATCTAAACCCTTTCGAGACGCTATTTCTAACAACGACAATATACTGAACAGACTTTTAGAATCTATTAACGACAACAAAACTAACATTAAAATCTTCAAATCAAAAGTACAGACTCACGTAAGCCTCCTGAAACAAATATCAAAATCTGTTAACATCATATATACAGAAATTTTCGCTGACACTGAGACTTACAGTACCAACAGAAAGAAACGCGGACTAATTAATGGACTGGGATCGATTTGGAAATCTATTTCCGGTAACTTAGATGCAACAGACGGAGAATACTTTAGTGACTCTATAAACAAAATTACTAAAGACCAACATCAAATTGAAAACTTAATGAAACGACAATTATCAGTAACAACTTCAGTCATTAAGAACCTTAACACCACAATACAAAAATTTCAGTCCGAAGAGAGAATATTTTCGGAAAATATCGAAGCAATTAGGAAGTCAATTGTGTTCATTACAGACGATCTTGCTTTTTATGAACTTCAAGCCAATGTCTTGGATTTGTGTGAAAGCTTAATGGAAAGTTACGTATACATTGAAGATACTCTCAACGATGTATTAACTGCAGTCTCTTTCGCCCGTCTAAAAATTTTACATAGCTCAATTATAAACCCAGTAGATTTGATCGACTCCCTTCAGAAAATATCACAGTCACTTCATGAAAATAACTTACAGCTTCCAACCTATAGTTCAAATATTGCTCGATACATCGATCTAATAGAATTGGAAGCTTTCCAAATCAATACTAAAATTGTTTTTGTACTAAAAATCCCCTTAGTCAATCCTGAAACTTATACACTATACCGCTTGTATCCTATCCCAGTTTTGGATTATCGAACAGGATTTCACCATATTCTTCCAACAAAATTAAAATATATCGCGAGAGATGACGATTGGCTATTGTACGCATCTTTCGAAGACTTGAGTGACTGTAAGCCATTATCTAAAGAACATAAGATCTGTTCCAAAGTTATTCCACACACCATAGACAAAGAAGCCCTCTGCGAAGCACAGCTTCTTAGACAGCCAGCAGCCCTTCCTCCAACTTGCAAGCCTTTAATATTATATGCCGAAGAGTATAATATTCAAGAGATTGACTTGAACCTTTGGTTAATCTCGATTTCCGGACAGTTGCCCATCAACATCAAGTGCAAGGGAGAAGATGTCGTTACCCAATCCATATCGACAAATTCTCTACTGACCATCCAACCCAGTTGCAATGCCTTCATCGGAAACACCAGGGTCCATGCCAGAAGGACCACCAACAACGTTGACAACATCACACTTAAGAGTCACCCAGTCAACATCCCCTACAACTGTTGCGACAACCTGCCAACCATCAGTCAGCTTCCAAAGTTGAAACCCATGAGACTACAAGAATTGGATGCCAGAGACCTGAATATCGCTAACCATAAGCTTAGACAATACTCCAGGGAATTGGAAAAGCTCCTAGACCAACCATTCTTGGAGAAACACACCTCCTGGTTTACGATCATCACAATGGCAACAACCGCAATTGTGGTTGCCCTCCTTTCCATGAACATCATCAGGAAGAAATTCCAGAAGCCTCCAACGATCAGCCCTCCTGCCGATCCAGCACCACCACCAGGTCCATCAACCATCAAGCCCAGGGTAAAACTCCATAGCCTCCTTAGTCCTGTCGAGGATATGGAATTGCAGAACCTCCCTTAAAAGTCGATGCTGTAGCATCAACTTTTTTATATGGATGGGAGTTGTTATATAAGTTATTCCATCGACTTATGTGAAACCATCTGGCAACAGTTCCCAAGCTGAGTCAGTATCCACGTGTCGTCTCAGGTTACCTTCGACGACGTACATCCGTGAGAACAGCAAACGCTGCGACAGCTTAGTCAGCATTCTAATGTTATAAATTGTTCCATTGCCTTATGTCTGCATTTATTATTACTTACAGATTTGTCTAGTTTAGTTTAACACTCATTTTGTCTTTTTAATTGTTATATAAAGTTTTATTATTTTCATTGTTATTTTCAAGTTATTATTTTTATTAAAAGTATTGTGCAAGTATAAATAAAGTTTTTTTTAAAAAGAGAAATTTTGAAAGTGTGATATAACATATATATATATATATATATATATATATATATATAAATATATATATATATATATATATATATATTATATTAGTAGTCATTGATATCAGCACAGCTCTGTGTCTCCGTGCGGCGTACGAGAATCAGCCAACTACTCCATATAGTTTGCATTAGCTATCTTCTATCTCACGCTTTAAGGGTGTTGTATTGTATCTCGTAGAAGCTATATAAGTTTCACCGTGCGCTAGCCGATGTGCACGGTGAAATATGTTTTCAAGCGAATAATACAAGTTTGGATTAGAGCTTAAATTGTTTTTTGATAAATTCGTTGGTATTGAAATGATATTTATTAAACATTTTGTGTTGATTTTTAACCTTATTAAAAGCTTATTAAATTTGGTGGTTCAGCGCACGAGTGCACTCAAGGGACAGCCGCCCCTGGTTACCATCTTAAGCTAGATGTTAGTTAGGTACGACTACTTAATTGTTATTAACTTTATGTTGTAGGTATGTCTTTGGGGTTCCAAATTACAGGTTCATTCTAGTAAAACATTGAAAACATTCATTTATAGAGAGCGGCAATTTGTACATTTAACTGGCTGGGCGGCAATTGTGCATTGACGATTCTACAAAACGTGTGGAAGCCATTGGCCTTTGATTTGTGAACAAAAACCGACACCGATCCGATGTGACACAAGTGGTCCCGAGTTACTGCGAGTTGTGACAAGCCACGCCAAATGAGCTTTTTTTTCTGTTATTGACAAAACGGTTGGAAATAAATAGAAAAAAATGTATGGGTCGCTAATAGTAGAAAAAGGTCATCTGTGTGAAGTAAGTTATACCAAAAAAGTTAATTAACACTTATACTAAGTGCTATCCAGAAGAAAGCCATTTAAAAATACATATCAAAAATGGAAAGAAATAAGAGGAGGGATGAAAGCGCTGGTACAGAAAATGCAGTCGATAAATGAAGATGTAAATGGTAGTTTCGAAAACAAAGAAGAATATACTGCAATACCGATTATAAATAATTTATTTAAAATTTTAAATGAAAAAGAATGTGTATTTAAAAATATTAATATTTGTGTAATATTAATCGCAATGTAATGTTTCGAGAACAAGTTTTGCTATGTCATAACTTAGAAATGAACAACAGTTTATTAATTTCAAAATAATATAAATAGATGGAAAATAGTAAAAAATGACTTACCTATACTTAATTAGTATATTCTTCCGGTAATAAAGCAAACTACCATCATTAACGAGACTTGTCATATAATATTAACACTATTGACAGGTATAGCAAAATTTAATCTTTACCTCCACACTGAAACATTGTTTGATTACTTTGATCAATATAATTTTTTGAATGATTCTCTATTTGATTTTCACGCAAATCAGCAGTTGTGAGAGGAGTGAAGTTTCAGGATCTTGAAAAAGGTATTGTTAAACGCGTTTAGTTGTGTTTACTTTCCAATGCCTTTGACTGCGTTTCTTATATTCTGATAGAAAATTTCGTTACGATAGAGCATAATTTTATTTCTATGTCAGTCCTAGTTGACAAAGTCTTATAACTAATAATACTTCATACAAAACACAGGACTAAAGTTAAAGTTAAAGACCTATGGGCAATATTCTTCAAATAATGAAAATATGATTAGGATCAGTATATGTATTAAATTAAATAATACAATATTGATCTGAATCCACCCCCACCGATTCTTCAATTTCCCACCCATGTAAAATGCATTTTTACAACGGCATATTGAGGTGTTTATTGTTAAATTTGAATGAAAAAATAGATTTCAAACAGACATTAAGAATTTGCATCATAGTAAAAATGTAAATAATTAAAATATATATATATATTTACAGGTAAATTACACTAAGTAGTTCAATACAAATCTCAGTTCTTCAGTTCTATGATTACCCGCTGTAACTTAATAATTTATTTATGTTCCGTTTGTTTTTGTCTTTAGTATACATCTAGAGGCCCATCAATATATGTGTCGTATACTCTTTTCCATCCAATGTATTCTTTTGGATCTTTATGAAGAGTCAAATCGTTACCAATGTCCAAGTAAACGAAATTATTTGGTTTAACTGTTGGCCAGATGACATTTTGAAGTAATGGATCATATTCTGGAGTGGGATTTCTGGAAAAAAATTATTAGTTAACTTTTTTATATTCGAATGCATGTTTCATGTTGTTAATTAGACAAGAATAAACTAGACATTTAAGAATAAGCATTAAATACAATTACAATTATTTATATATTTGGCAAAATAATTGGTAATCTCAAATGAGTTCATGAAATATCCACAGCAGAGAATGTAGCAGTATTAGTAATTATAGTTCACGGCCTATTATAAAAAAATGTCTCTGTAGGCAAAACATTGTATACATACACATAAATTGGGAAAGAGATTCAGATACTTACATTTACCTTAGTCTCTAACGATACACTTTCGTAAAAATACAACCTTATGCATTTCAATATTTTCTTTTTAAAAATGATGTTTTGCAATATAAACTTTAATAAACCAACCATTTTGCACATTTAATCTTTGGAAAGAGTTCCTGAATCAAATTTTGGATTTGAAAACTTGGCATATCAGTTAATGTTAAGAACTTTATACTGTAGTGTACCATTGAATTATGAAAATCACCTTAATTAACACATTCTGTCACTAATTCCTAGCTTCGACATAACTGTATAAGTAGAAAGTTTCCGGAGTTTATTGTTGTTATTTGAGTGGAATTAATTTGTTAATCAAATTTGGTTTTGAAAAATTGTTTGTAAATTTAATTGTTTTTTCACATATGTGTCTATTTACTAAAAATAATATATTTTCTAGTGCTGGTAGTTTAGTAATTTAAAATCCATTTTAAATTTTACTGCTGCAAGAATTTACTATTTTTGTTAAAAGTACATATAAACTTATATTTCATGTATACATGTATATTTTAGATTAACATCTGTCTAAATGCTGTAGTGTTCAGCAGCTTGATCAAGATCAAAATAGAATATCTTGAACACTAACACCAAACATTTATTTTGAAGTAAATTAAATTAATTCAATGTTCAATTATACTGAATTTATGTCTCCACATAGATACTAATGAACACAATCCCTACTAATTAAAAAACAAACAAACATAATAACCATCAAATTTAAATTACAATAATCCTTAATAATGTTTTTAAATACCAAATTTTTGTATTAAACTCTTTTTATGTATGTTCATCGATTACTCTATAACGGCTTAACCAATTTTGATAATTTAAATTGCATTGTGTTAAGGGATATCATATAATTTGCTGTAATAGGAGATTTATTCCTTTACAGACAATTGGATGACAACAGTTATAGAGGGAGTACCGGTCAAGAAATCTTTACTGATTTCTCTGAAACGGATTAATAATTTAAATGTTTTTAAAGTGCATTAAGGTATATTCTTAGGTTATTTCATACAGTTTTCAACAATATAAAACATTCTATTTTTCAGAAAATCCGAAAAATAAATGCAAAAATCCAGAAACGTCAAAGAAATGTCACTTAAATTTTCTATACATACATTAAATTTAAATATATCATATATCATCTAAAGTCGGTTATTTTTTGAAAATAAATTATTATTTTATGTATTAGTTAACATTAAATGAGTCGTTGAAAAGGTTAAACATTACTTAAATACCAAAATCTAACTTTAAAAAATCTCAATTTTAGCCTTCAATACAAATGTCATTGACAAAACATTAGAGGAAATTTGTCTGCGAAATGTGGTGTTTATAGTTTATATATATCAATACAAGTGTGATATTTAATACCCTTTTGATAAGCTTGTGGTTGCTGACAAAATACGAAATGTGAACTTCAGGAGATATTGAACTACATGAATAACATTATCATATTTTGAAGACTGGTTTATTAATACAGTAATGCAAATAATTCCCATTAATTTATCCAAACTGTCATAGGCAAGAAGATAAAGCGATTATTTGGTCGTTTATATTACTCCTAATTTCTAGACATAAGCAATTGTTTTTGGTAATCTTTACATTTTGTTAGTTTGCCATTTTACACAAATTATATTTTATTATTCTCAAATTTGCCACAATAAAAAATGAACTTTATTAATTCTGAAATATTCTACTTACAGGTATTTAATAAAATTTGTCCACAACTTTATTACTCGATCACTGGTAAGAACATCTTCTCTGGGGAATTTATCAAAATTAGGAGTATCTTTTTCAAAGAAAATATAGGCAAGTTCTTCGGCGTGTACCACCATTGGCGGTCCTAAAACATTATACAGTTATAATAAAGTATTAAAATATCTATGGCTGCTTTACCTCTCCACATTATTTCAGACTTTCGGCCTAGTTCGCCAACATAAGAAAACTGATAGAAATAAACGTCTGTATGATGTGATTGTATATCTGCATGTCGGATTGTTGGAGTTGTGAATCGTTCCGACGAATAAAACTGAAAATTATAATGCTTATTATATTAAGAGTGAAACTTCTGTATTAATAATTTAAAGTTTAAAAAATAATTAATTGAAGTTTTTAGTTGATTTATTTTTATGTTCAATATACGTATTTGGGTGGATACCAATAAAATTATAACAGCTCTTGTATCTATAATAAATTAATAATTTTTTTTGGGATCCATTAAACACAATTATATTAAGTTCTATGTCCAACATTCTAGAAACAAACCAAATTGATATCATTGTAGAATTGCTAAGTATATGATTTTTTATATGAGGTGTCCCATTAATAAGTGCTGAAATATTAACCAAATATACAAATTAAGACATCTTTCCTAAAAACTCATTTTTTAATGTATTTCCGGTATATAAGAAATGTATAGAATGAAAAAAATATTTTGTTTTTGCTTTGTTAAAATTGAATCTTCAATCCCAAATTTCGGAGGGTTCTGAACCCCCGGACCCCTCCCCCCGCTGACTAAGGTATTGGTGAGTAGGTATATAGAAACTATGAATCTGTTATTACTATTGTAGTTATTTTCTGCATAGTTATTTAGTACATACCTACATAACATAAGTTTAATGTAATTTTGTTAGTTTTTAATTAAGTTCTAGTATTCCTCCCTCGAAATTCTAAAACAGATTGAAATACAGCAGCATTGAAGGCAAAGTCGCTAATGAATGATAAAAGACCAGTCAGGTAAAAAGAATGGGTTCAGAGCTCCAGCATATAGTCAAATGGAATATTGGATATATCGGAGAGATCATAAATATCAGCTTAATTCGATAGAACAGAGAATATCGTTGAAGTAGTTTCTTACAAGCGAGATGGTGAATGTTACATCAAGGTTGGGAGACAGTTTACTGAGTGTTAGTTAGTTCATGTGTGGTTATCTTGTGAGACCCAAATTACAGATAATGTGGGTTGGTTGAAACGACCATCGTGGATTCCTTCACTTCATGCTGCCACATCGGTGGCTATCGTCAAGCAGTTGTCCTGGTATAGCAGGCGTGCCAGCATATTTCTATAACGTCATAAACTACACCTTTCCACATTCTCTATTACTTCTCTGATATGTTCACTGAAAATAATCTTGTCATCTAACACAACCCCCACATACCTAATGACTCACGCGAATTATGTTAGTAAATTCCACACTGTAGATATAAATTATTGTTTATCTTGCACATCCTGTTATTATTAATCTGCATCTTGATGATTGTACAAAACTGATTATATTATTTTAATTGTTTTAATTGTCATTGTAAAAGTTGTCTTCTTACTGCCAACACGTTCTCAAATACAAAATTGGTAGATTTTGAGTTGTTAATTTTTATTTTTTTAAAAACTAACTTCCCAAACAAACAACCATTACTGGCGCAGTCAGCAGCAAAGTTCAGCAGTTTTTGAAAAAGAGACGAAAAACTGAGGTTTTTGAGCCAAATTGAACATCGCCTACACCCAAAGAAAACTCGAGGTAAGTGAGACTCTTTTCCAATCAAACCGATATTTCCTCTGACAGTTATCATTGGTAGTATCAAGAGTGTTATATTACACATAGACTAAGTTTTTCCAATTTTTGAAATCTTTAATTTTATAATATTCCATAATTCACTAATTGAAAGCGAATTATTATTGCAAATTACAATTTATATTTACAACTGCATTCTCACTTGAAGAGATAAGTTATATTTAGATGAGAATATAATAGCTCTTTGTATTCTATACCTTGACTTTGTTTTAAATCACTATAGCAGATTACTAACTGATATTTTTCATTTAGACGAAACTGCAATCTTGTGTTTTAATTGTTGAAAGTAAATCTTATCGCGATATACTTTCAATACAAACAAAAGCGAAAGTTAACAAATATTATATAGACTTGAACTTGACATTATTTATTTATTTTCTTGTGAGAAACAAAGAATTTTATTTTATTTCCCATTAATCCCCATTTGCATGATATTTATTTGATGACATGTTATTGAATTGATTTATTTTTGAAAAATTAATCAGTTCACAATTACAATTTTATTATTCAAGACAATTTCTTATATATTATTATTGTTTTATGTGTTAACAAATTTTTATTTTTACATCCTGTTATATAAAATTATATGAACGAATTTAGAAATCCCAAAAGCAATTTTGAAACTGATTCCAGTGACTCCGAAACCGAATTAAATCTTTCTTATTTTAAAAATAAATTAGCCATCATCATGAGTCAACCAACGCAATTGCCATCCGCGAACACTTCCCAAAGTTCACAGGTAGCAATTGATGTAAATTTAATTAAATATTTTGCTGAATTCATTCCTGAATTTGACGGTAACACTTTGGAATTAAGACAATATATTGCCCAGGTAGAAAATATGTTTGCAGAATTTCCCCAACCTACTCACAAATTTGTTTTTGCTCATGCGCGACAAAAATTAAAAGGTGCCGCAAAAATAACTTGTGCAGGAAGAATTGAACTTAATACATGGGACGCTTTAAAAAATCGTTTAATTTCCCTTTATTCATGTAATGATACGTTAGAAACCCTCGAAAAGAAAATGAATCAAGCTTTTCCTAAACCCAATGAATCTCTTCTAGCCTTTGGTTCTCGTTTGCAACATATGAGATCCCAAATAATTGATAAGATACACCTAACTGAAACAGACCCTAATAGACAAATATTAAAAATTGAATTTTGTGAAAGCAATGCAAAAAACCGCTTCATAACATTCATCCCCGAAAGATACCAAACTGACTTAAAATTATCTAACCCTGTTGCCCTTGAACAAGCCATCGATTTATTTTCTGGACTTGAACAGGAATATGAAAACCGTATCGCTCAAAGAAATCTAGGAAATCCACAACAGAGACAGACAAACTCTAAACCCCAATTTCAAAACAACAGAACTTCTCAACAAAATCATAATTTTAATTCCCAAAACTCTAATCCTAAATATTATCACCAAAACTTTTCTAGAAATTTTAGAGGAAAATCTTTTCCGAATCAACACAATCAACCCCAACAAAGATCTTTCATCCCTCAATTTACAAAAAGGCCCAACTTTAATAATCAACAAGGATCAAACCCAAACAGAAATGTTTTTACCCCAAACAGACATTTTAAACCTCAACCTCCTACCCCTATGTCTGGTGTTGAAAACTATGCTCAGAGAAATACTAATAATTTCCCAGGACCCTCGAAACAAAACTTATCTACCCCCATGTCTGGTGTAGAAAATTTTAATGTTGAAAATACCAATCCTGAACGATATTTTGAAAAAAACAGATATTCCCAGCAACAAAACACAGATTATTTAGAAGAATCCCCAAATTTTAACCAGGATATTCCAATCGATCACAATTCAAACAATCTAACTTAACATATGAATTAAACCAAATAACCGCAAACTCATTACCTTACATAAAAATCCAAATTAAAAATAAAATCTTTAAACTACTAGTTGATACCGGATGCTCATTTTCAATTATAAGACCCTATATAATTTACGAATATCACCCTGAATGTATTTATATAAACAGAACTGAACTAAAAACTTGTACTGGAAAAGCAATTGCTGAGTACAAAGCATCAGTACCACCCTTTGCTGAATTTAATACAGACCAAAACATAGAATTTATTTTATATGACTTTCATGACTATTTTGACGGACTAATAGGTTTTCGAGATCTTCAAAAATTAAATCTCTCAATTGATGTAGAAAACAATCGACTCGTAAATAAATACACTGTCATTCCCCTGTATTTCCGTGAAGACTTTTCAACCTATACATTTGATCTTAACCCCTTAGAAATCGTAACAAAACGTATACCAGTAAATATAAGAGAAGGACAAATACTTATTCATTGTTACAATAAAAATGGAATTTATATACCAGAAATTCTTACATATGCTAAAAATGGTTTTGCAAAAATCGAAATCCATAATACTTGTTCAAACCAAAATTTAATAACATTTACCAACCCTTATCCTTGTACCCCAATTACCGATGAACACGAAATTTATAATTTCAATTTAATTCCACCTGAATCTGATAAAGTAGATATTTCATCCCTTATCAGAACAAATCACTTAAACCACGAAGAAAAAAATGTTCTATTAAACTTATGCGAAGAATTCAACGACATTTTTCAAAAACCCAAAGACCAACTTAGTTTCACAAATATTGTTAAACACCAAATTAGAACTAAGGATGAAGAACCCTGTCATTCAAAAAGTTACAGATTCCCTCAAGTACATAAAGATGAAATTCATAAACAAATACAACAAATGTTGAACGATGGAATTATACGACCTAGTATCTCACCTTGGTCATCCCCTGTGTGGATAGTACCGAAGAAACTTGACGCATCAGGAAGAAGAAAATGGAGAATAGTAATAGATTATAGAAAAGTCAACGAAAAGACAATCGACGACCGCTACCCTATTCCAAATATTAATGACATTTTGGATAAATTTGGACGATGTAGATATTTCACAACTCTGGATTTAGCTTCTGGCTTACATCAGATAGAGATGCACCCAGATAGCATAGAAAAAACCGCATTTAATACAGAAAATGGACACTATGAATTTTTACGTATGCCCTTTGGTTTAAAAAACGCACCCGCTACATTCCAAAGAGTAATGGATAATGTTCTCAGAAATTTTCAAAATAAAATCTGTTTAGTATATATGGACGATATAATAGTATTTTCGACATCCCTTACAGAACAAATAAAAAACCTAAAACAAATTTTTCAAACTCTCAGAAATGCCAACCTAAAAGTACAATTAGATAAAAGCGAATTTTTAAGAAAAGAAGTAGAATTTTTAGGACATATTGTTACACCAAACGGAATAAAGCCAAATCCAAAGAAAATTGATGCAATTAAAAGATTTCCACTTCCCAAAACTCACCGTGAAATTAAAAGCTTTTTAGGACTTATAGGTTATTATCGGAAATTTATAAAAAACTTTGCTAAAATAGTAAAACCCCTTACACAAAAACTGAAGAAAGGTGAAAAGATAATCATTGATGACGAATTCGTGAAAACTTTTAATTATTGCAAAACACTTTTATGTAATGAACCAATTTTATCATACCCAGATTTTTCGAAGGAATTTCAACTAACGACGGATAGTTCAAATTTTGCATTAGGAGCAATTTTATCACAAAATGGACACCCTATCAGCTACGCTTCAAGAACTTTAAACCCTGCAGAAATAAACTACTCAACAATAGAAAAGGAATTACTTGCTATTGTTTGGGCATGCCGCTATTTTAGACCATATTTATATAATCAGAAGTTTACAGCCTTTTGTGACCACAAACCCTTAGAATGGTTATTTTCCCTTAAAACTCCAAACTCAAAACTTCACAGATGGAGACTAGAATTGGAAGAATTCGATTTCAAGATAAAATACAAGAAAGGAAAAGAAAATCAAGCCGCAGACGCTCTTTCAAGAATAATATTAGAAAACAACCCTAATATGAATGCCATTGGAGATGAAAATCAATCGATGATAGCGAATGATGGAGATGAAGATACCTATCGACAAATTTTAGATTTAGCAGAAGAAATCGCTGAACAGGAGAATCAACAAATGAACAAAGAAACATTAAACAAAAATGATGAAAATCAACCCCTAGATTTATACACGTCATCCCCTCCTACTCCAAATATTCCACAGATTTTAAATAATCAAGACGATGAACTTGCAACCCAACATACTTCTCGCGAAAACCCTATTTTAGAAATACGACCAACGGAAAGACCCACTAACTCTTACAAACGACAAATAATAATTTCTCTTAATCCAAACGCCTTGATGTCTAGCATATCAGCCAAAAGAATTTTTGAAAATTTTAGATACACTTTAACTTTAGCCAGATCCGCAGACGAACAAGAAATAACGAATATGTTTAAACAAACTATTGCCCCTGATAAATTATATTGCCTTTACTTTTTTAATGAACACGATAAAGCCAAAATCATAACTACCTTACAGAAAAACTTTACTTCCCTTAATCTTGTCACATCTTCAAAACTACTTCAAGACATAACAGATAAAGAAGAACAACAGACTTTAATAAAATACCACCATGAAGGAAAAGTTTCCCATAAAGGAATTCACGAAGTTAAAAATTCTCTTAAAAAATACTATTGGCCCTCTATGGAAAACGACATAAAACTTTACATAAAAACTAACCAAGGTAGAACTAAGACTAGACCAAAATACATTAAAACTCAGGTAGTCAAAGACAAAAACATTATTGCCAAAACAAAACTAGGACTTGTACATAAAAGTAGAGTAAAGAAAAAACGATTTATTCCAGGAACACCTACAGGAACACCCAGTCGAGACAAAGATGAAGAACAACCAACTACTAGTAATACTTAACTGTATTTTGACAATCCCTTTAATAAATACCCAAATAACTATAACCCCTATTAACAATTATATATATATACTCAAGAATTAGGTTCAGCTAGAATACCCTCAACATATCATAAGTTTATTCACTATATTAACCTCACTGACTTAAACGTAGAATTAGGAAATAATGAAAATATATTAATATCCTTAAAGAATATTATAGAAAATAAGAAATTAAAAAATAATTCTATTAACTTAAATATATCACTTAACCATATGGGATTTAATCAATTGGTAACCCATAATCTTAATCAAATATTAGAGATAAAAAATAGAATAGCCGCTTTTACTTCAAATCGCGTACGAAGAGGATTAATTAACCCCATTGGAAATATTCAAAAAATATTATTTGGAACAATGGACAACGAAGACCGTGAATCAATCAATAAAGCCCTATCGACCCTAGAAGAAAATCAGTATAAGATAGCAAAAAGAATTGAAGTCCAAACATCAATTACAACTAAACTTCTCGAACATTATAACAAAACAGTTTCAACATTAGCTTTGAATCAAAATATTTTAATGAAACAATTAGAAAATGCCTTGAATAAACTCAAAATGACAACTAGAGATCATAAAATTATAACAAAAATCCAAAACACATTTTCACAGCTTTATATGAATTTAGATAGAATAAAAGAATTTATAATGACTATTGAAAACGCAGTAAGTTTTGCTCATCACAAAGAATTACACCCAGGAATTTTACCAAAATCAGATTTACTTTTAATATTAAAAGAATTAAATACAATTTTCACCCAAAACCAAATACTTCACCTTAAAGACCTACGGAATTATTATAAAATGTTTTCAGTAAATATTCACACTGAAGAAAATTTGATCTATTTAATAATGTATGTACCATTATTTGATGCTACACAATATAATTATTTCCACTCGTTTCCTATTCCATGGAAAAACCGAACCCTTATAATTCCGCATCCATATATCCTCATGAGTCTTACTTCTTATCTAATACCAGCCGAAAATTGCCCAAAAATTGAAGACACATATATATGCCGAGGACAGCCACAGCCTATAGATGATAGTTGCGAAATTTCAATAATTTCCAAAAGTGACTCATCTCAATGCATCGTACGAACTACCAGGCTTTCAGCAAATATAATCGAACAAGTTGCCCAAAACGAAATTATTGCCGTTCCAGCAAATCCAATTAAAACCCCTTTTAACTGCAAAAATGGAAATGGAATTCAGTTAATCACAGAACCGAGTATAATCAATATTCCTGAAGGATGCCAAATAACCATAAATGGTCAAATGTTCGCCCATAGCCAAGAATTTCCGAAAACAACCAAATTTTCACTCCCAAAAATACAAATACCGGAAGATTATGAAAGTTCAACCCTCAATCACATACAGCTTCGCCAAATCAAGCTAGACGAAATTTCAGAGCTACACAAATTGTCTCATGAAATTCAACCCTTGGAAATCAACCCCTTGGAGAAAACTAGCCACCCAATTAGTATTACAATAATACTAATAATCATTGCAGTACTTGTAATCATTGCATTCAAATTATACAAGAAGTTCAAGCCATGGTCAAGAAAACCCAAGCCAAAACGCCAGGAGTCGTCAGAACTTCATGCCACCCCTGAAGTTCCATTTCGCCAGGGAGGAATTATGTTAGTAAATTCCACACTGTAGATATAAATTATTGTTTATCTTGCACATCCTGTTATTATTAATCTGCATCTTGATGATTGTACAAAACTGATTATATTATTTTAATTGTTTTAATTGTCATTGTAAAAGTTGTCTTCTTACTGCCAACACGTTCTCAAATACAAAATTGGTAGATTTTGAGTTGTTAATTTTTATTTTTTTAAAAACTAACTTCCCAAACAAACAACCATTACTCGCGCAATGATATTGACTCCGTATTTAAACTTCAATCTGATGGCATCTAGTCGAGACTGTTTAGTCTCCACTAGATGCCGACTTGCTTCAATCAATCCTCTTAATATATTTTCCTTGATTAACTAGTTGAAGTACTTAATATAATTTAATAAAAAAATAATGTTTTGGGAGATAAAAAGACCATTTACTTTTTAAAATAGTGTCTTTGAAACATTAGATTACAAAGGGCTAAAGTATACAACTTAATGCCTACATTTTTAACACCCTGATATGATTAAGAGTTTAAAAAATAAATCGTGATATCCAGTACCTTAGACTGGAAAAATATACTCCTGTTTACATGAAAAGTTCGATTTATGTTCGCAGAACATTTTATTATTTATCAGCACAAACGTATTGTTGCAAACGTTATTATGATACGAAATTATTGAAATATCTTGCATTTTAGAACCTGTCATGATTAACATTGCTGTTGCATTGATCCTTTACTTCGATATCAATTTACTGCTTTATGGATTTTATGATTTAATTGGTAATTTGGAACACGTTTGTTGATTATGCAACACAACACAATACACATCTATGCGTTTGGGTAATTGTGGCAGGAGGACTATGGAAATACTGAATGTCTAAGTACTTCTTGGGAAATAACACCACAGTTAAGAAAATTGCTGTATATTCCAAACGTTTCGGGGTCTAGGTCAGACCCCGTTGTCAATGGTTAAGAAGCTTGGACAAATAAGGCACAATTCTAAGATGTAAATTAAAATATTTGACAATATGTATTATTTGATTTTTGACGTAACTAAGAGAATTTTATTTGTAATATACAAGGTAGCACAGAAACTTCTAAATATCATATAATCATAAAGTTCCTTTCAAATTGAAGATCTCCTTTCCTGTATATTACAAGTAAAATTCTCTTAGTTACGTCAAAAATCAACTAATACATATTGTCAAATATTTTAATTTACATCTTAGAATTGAGCCTTTTTTATCCAAGCTTCTTAACCATTGACCACGGGGTCTGACCTAGACCCCGAAACGTTTGGAATATACAGCAATTTTCTTAACTGTGGTTTATTTCCCAAGAAGTACTTAGACATTGAAAAATATGCCACAAATATCATTCAGGAAACAACTATGGAAATGCTGTTAGCCGGGTCCATCATTCCAAGAAAAAGAAACACAGTATTGTGAAAATCTCAACCTGTTATGTTTCATAATAAGGGAGATGCCCTGCAATATCCTAGAAAATGGGTCATTGTGGACATATGTCTGTCTAACCAGTGGCGGATCTAGCCAGGGGGCGCGCTTCCCCTGTAGAAAAAATACCATTGATTAAAAAAAAGTTTATGGGAGCCTAGTGTGTTTCTAAGCAAAACGTTCAGTTCAATATTTTCAATGTAGCTCTTACAAATATCAAACAGAAAACTTGCATTAAATTAATTGATTTTGGAAAAACTACTAAAAATTTTTTATTCTGTATTAAGAAATACTGTTATAAAGTCCGTGGGTTCAATTTAAAATTATAAAATTAATATTCACTTTCGCTTTTCTAGAACTTTATTTACATTCAAACAGCTGATTCAAATACAATAACAATCCCATATACGCTAGTCGTCGCGGTATAACTGCCTGGCGATCGTGGCGTGCTTCTTTTATAACACCAGCGTCGAATTCTCCAGTAAAAATCATCATCACTCCTTCCGCTGCCGAGTATTTTCGAGAATCGTATTTTTTTATCTTAAAGCGTTTGTTGTCGTACTGAAATGACACAGGGTCGGCTTTGGGTAAATTTCGTAACACTGCCCCCCCATTAATTCTGATCGTCCCGATCAGAAACATCCCTTCCATGGTAGGGCGCGAGTCGATCTAAATGAACCACCTTCAATTTAGCCTTGGGGTTTCGACGGATCCGGTAGACGACCATCCCAGGCGGGTGTAAGCTTTGGGGATTTACCCTTGCTCCGTTGGGGGTTGTACAGCCAGACTTTGTCCCTCTCCTGGAATCCGACTGAATTGGCCTTGAGGTCGTATCGCGTCTTCATCCGGGCACTGGTGGCCAACATCTGCGTTCGGGCTAATTCGTGTATTGCCAGCATGTTATGTCGGAGCTGGAGCTGGTGGCATAATCGTCGATGTCTTGGGGAGGTTCTTCGGGGGAGCCAAATGCCAAGTCGCCTGGTAATCGCAGCTCCTTTCCGAATAGGACCCTGGCTGGGTCAGGCCTGTACTATTATGTACAGCAGAGCGATATGACAACAGGAATAGGGGAATATGCTCATCCCAATCACGCTGGTTATTGCTGATGACCTTGGATAGGTGTTGTTCCAAGGTCCTGTTGAATCTTTCCACCATTCCGTCTGACTGTGGGTGTAATGGTGTTGTTCTCGTTTTCCTGATCCCCAACATCGTGCAGACCTTCTGGAATACATTCGATTCGAAGTTACGCCCCTGGTCTGAATGTAGTTCCATCGGGACGCCAAACCTGCTAAATAGTTGTTCTACTAGCACTGTCGCTACCGTGGTTGCCTCTTGGTTGGGTATCGCATATGCCTCAGGCCATTTGCTGAAGTAATCCATTGCGACCAGAATGTATTTGTTCCCCCTCTCAGACTCGGGAAACGGACCGGCGACATCGATGGCAATTCTCTCAAATGGGACGCCCACATTGTACTGCTGCAATCTGCCCTTGGTCCGGGTCTTTGGGCCCTTACTGGCTGCACAGGTGGCACATTTGCGGCACCAAGCTCTGACGTCTTCGAAGTAGTTCACCCAGTAGTACCACGGGCGAACTTTGTGTAGGGTTTTATTCATGCCCAGGTGGCCTCCGGTAATTCCATGATGTACTTCGGTCAGGAGGGCTGGTATCTTTTTCTTCGGAACTACCAGTTGGGACTTGGTTTCTCGTCCATCAGCGCTTTCACAAACTCGCTTGAGCATTCCATGGTCTACTCTTAGAGAGTCCCATTGAGCCCATAACGATTTCAGCACGCCGGAGTATCTAGCTACCTCGTCCCATCGTGGCCTGGGTGCCCCTCTCATTTTGAGTGACAAGATTGGTTCGATGTCTGGATCAGCCATTTGGTCCTGGATGCACTGTTCCGTTGTCCAGTCTTCATTGGCCTGCACTCGGATCTGCCTGATGGAGATACCCTCTCGCTGTTCCGTCTTCAGACAATGCTTGCATTCCGCTCTACAGGGTCTTCTGGATAGGGCATCGGCATTATTGTGCAACCGGCCGGCACGGTGTTCCACCTTGAAGTCGTATTGCTGTAATCTTTCCATCCATCTGGCCAGTTGTCCGTCCGGTATCTTCATGTCCAGCAGTCATTTGAGTGCGGCATGATCTGTTCGGATTAAGAAATGGCGACAATACAGGTATTTGTGGAAATGGTCTACAGCCCTTATTATTGCAAGGAGTTCTTTTCTGGTGACGCAATAATTTCTTTCTGGCTTCGAGAATCCACGGCTGTAGTACTCGATCACCCTCTCTTCACCATCTTGCACCTGGGATAGGACGGCCCCCAAACCGGTGTTGCTGGCGTCGGTGTCTAAGATGAACTTGCCGGACTGTGTAGGAAAGGCTAGGATTGGGCTGGAACATAGTGCTGCCTTCAGTCGTCTGAAAGATGTTTCGCAATCCTGATTCCAATGGAAGGTCTCTTTCTCAGTGGTCTGCCGATGTAGAGGGGCGGCGATTGTGGCAAATCCCTCAACAAAACGCCGGTAGTATGAATAGAGGCCCAAGAAGCTTCGGAGTTCATGTTTGTCTCTTGGAACTGGCCAATCACAGATGGCTTCTATCTTGTCTTCGTTGTTGCGGATTCTTGACTCGGACACTACGTGACCCAAAAACTCTACTTCTTTGTGGAACAAGGAACACTTCTTCGGATTGAGTCTCAGGTTGGCATTATTAATTCTGGAGAATACTTCGTCCAGGTTCTTCAGATGGTCGTCGAATGTCTGACCCATGACTAGAATGTCGTCGAGGTATACTAAGCACGTCCTCCATGTTAACCCGCTCAGTACATACTCCATTAGCCTCTCAAATGTAGCGGGTGCATTACATAACCCAAAGGGCATGACCGTGAACTGAAACAGTCCTTTACTGGTGGAGAACGCTGTCTTCTCTCTGTCGTTTGCGTGCAGACCAACCTGCCAATATCCACTTTTTAGGTCTAGTGTGGAGAACCAACGGGAGCCTGCTAGTGTGGTCAAAGTGTCATTGATTCGGGGTAGTGGATAGTAGTCTTTCTTCGTGACATCATTCAGCTTTCTGTAATCCACTCAAAATCGGGTGGTTCCATCCTTCTTTTTAACTAGCACGACGGGAGCAGACCATGGACTGATGGATGGCTCAATAACTCTATTTTGTAACATGGACTCGATGTTTTCCTCGACTGCCTGTTTTTGCCCCAATGGTAGTCGTCTAGGTGGTATTCTGATGGGTTGAGCCTTTCCGGTATCTATTCGATGCTGGATGATGTTGGTGCGACCGGTGGTTCCGGTGGCGTGCTTCTTTTATAACACCAGCGTCGAATTCTCCAGTAAAAATCATCATCACTCCTTTCCGAGAATCGTATTTTTTTATCTTAAAGCGTTTGTTGTCGTACTGAAATGACACAGGGTCGGCTTTGGGTAAATTTCGTAACAATACGAATAAGCTCCATAATTCTAAACGGACTATAATTTGAACAGATACAATTCTACAGGTTATGTCCATACAGAATCCATACGATTACGGCATACATTAAAATCCCATTAATTTCAATAAAGAAAACTCGTTATATTGGACTAGCATATAGATTCCGATAGGTTCAAAAATGGTCTTTATCTGGCAAATTTTCTTTCCAGATAGACTGCATACAAAATATTACAGGTTCTATAGTTCTGTATGGGACTCTATTGGATGTGTTCAACAGGGCCCCCCTCTGAAGCTTTGTAATAATGGAAAAAAAATAATAGTGGTACACACTAGACTGTAGATTAATAAACTGAGAAAGTTAAATTACATGATCGTAAACAGTAGACAGCAATAACTTGTTAAACTGAGGGAGTATAGGTCCAAGTAATAACCCTTGGTAACTCGACTTATTATCACAATTTTCATTTTGCCCCCCCCCCCCTCACAGGACAATTCTAGATCCGCCACTGTCTATAACTGAATAATTCGTCTTCGATTTATAAATTTAGATACTCAGTGGCATGGAGGAAACCCTTTTCTTCTTTGAATTCACTACCATTTATTGAACTGAGTATTTCAGGGTTTATATAGCCAGGTATACAACCTTATAGCCTACAAGACAAATATAATTAATTAATTACAATTAATTTAAGGATTAAAAAATTATGTATTGATCTCGTTCTACAGTTAGTACTTTTCCTTAACCTTTTCGGTTTGGTCAGTTTATTAGTTATTTGTTTGTATGTTGATATTCATACATATACCCTGAAAAATACTTTTACAAAATAAAATTGTAACGTCTTTTTTCATTTAAATTAGTTTTACTTAATTCCAATACTATAATTCTACATTCACATTTGAGTATTGGGAAGGCTACAATGCATCTACGCTATTTGCGTATCGACAGTTATTATTAAATAATTGTTTATTGGATTTATTTTATTTATATTTATTATAATACTTACGTTAAGGAAAGCTTCGTAGTTACCACTGAAATTTCCGTTGGTATAAATTCTGCGAAGGGCTCGTCCCATGCTATCTTTATACTCTTCCCTCACATTTATTGTACTGCAAATCAAGAGAGCTGGGTTCTCATCATACCTGCTAGTTTCATTTTCGGGGATGGTTTGAGCTGAAAAAAATAATTGTGATTAAAGGAGGGAGATTTTGATTTTTATCTCCCAATTTGATCATTTTCACAGGTAAATCCTTGAGGGAACTCATGATTAGAGGATTTGGGTTGGAATGAGGTTTTTTGGAGGTTTAGTGATGCCGAATAAACATACTGGATATAATCCTGATATATATCTTACGATCTAGTTGTAGACATATAGGGTATAACTGAATAATTTCTCCAATATTTGCGTAAAACAATATAAAAAAGAAAACATTAAAGCGTAAGAAAATAACATTTTTCACGATGATAACAGTGCCAACTCTTTCATATCAAAGCAAGAGATGGAGCCCAACAAAGAGAGAAGAAAGTATAACTCAAGCACAAGAATTTTTTAATTGTTTTGTGAATGATAATTGTGGCATCCCTGCTTTTTATTTTTTCTGAGTTCTTTGGAAAACATAAACATAAACTTGAAAGTGTATATTTCAAAATTCTGAACGTTTCAAGGCCTAAATCAGACCTCGTTTTCAATGGTAGGAATGCAAATTGAACAAAAAATTAAAAAAATAAGAAGATTCGCAATGACGAATATCGAAATCACAATTTGACATTGAAACGTTTGGACTTTTTGAAATATAAATTTATGTGGTAGTTATTCCCAAAGAACTCAGAAAAAATAAATGAATTTTTTAGCTGTAACATAAAATCGACAAAATAAGGAACACGGATATAAGAAATAAACGGCATGCAAACATATTAAATGAATGCACGGGAAAAACATGGAAAAGGTCGGTATCGTAATATGAAAAGAACATAAAACGTGGGAAAAGAAGGATCTAATCTTTACGTAAATTATGCACTCATATTTCACCCCCAAAATTCAGATCATGGGAGGGAACGAGAATTAAGGATGTTAGTACGTATTATAACTGGGCCAAAAATCTCTAGGTTCAAGCTATTTTACATTAAAATACTGTTTTAACCTGATCACGAAAGAAAATTGACAAGTTGGTACTGAAAAGACTAATAGTAGATTGTGTCTAAGATCAACAAATGGTTGTGCCATAACACAACGTAAGACACCCAAGCCGTAGCCAATAATTGTTTCGGGGATAAGGATGGGGTTGATTATTCTAATATACTTCTAATACTGCCATATTCATTTTTGAATATGGCAGTATTCATTGGAACCGTAAAAGTTACTTTTCTATTTATGCATTTTTAGTATATTAGAAATCATGGTAAAATTTTTGAAATGCTTTCGATTGTCTTACGTATTTGCCATATTGTGGCAGTTCCAACAATCTACTGAGGTCATCAACGACTCTGGTGATATATTGTGCATTGTTCTCGATACATAGAAGTGGTGATTAAGACAATATTATCGGCAAACAGGAGAGTTCATGTGTGCGGTATTGATGAGAGTGTTAAGTATCTAAATGTAGTATAAAGTAAAATGCTGCACTCATATCTTTAGTGCCGGTTCGAAGGTTATGGGTGGCCATGCAGCCGCTCACGGGGCTGTTTATGTTTGTATCGTTTTAAACGTTTACTATCAGATAATAGAACTGAATTTTCTATGCAAGTGTTTGTCAGTTTGCACCGTTGGTATTTCGAAAAATCCTTTTACATATATTGGATAGCAGTGCTTTATAATTCCTGAAAAAGAATCACAATTCACATTCTTATACGTACTTATAAATTCTGCTTCTTCCTGCGTTACGATTCCCATCAGCGTCGGTACTTTGTTAAAATATCCATATTTAATATTATCATGCATAGGCCCTAATATAAAAGCATTCCTTATACTTTCATTTTCTATGACTGGTGCCCATACCAAACTGTTATTGGCGATGGAGTTTTTCATGTGTAGTGGAACCTAAAAAAAATTAAGTGATTTCTGGTAAAAATATTAAACCTTTGCTTTGCGTATTACTCACATCAATCATGAAATCGCGGAACATTGAAGCAGGTAGATCAATCAACATATTTAGGAGATCCTGTGAAGTATTCCTTGGACCAAAATCGGGACTCAAAATTTTTCCAACTTCATAAGCAAAATATTTACCAAATTTCTGTACCATACCAGGTGATATAGATGTTCCACTCTGCAGGATCATGGCTCGAAACAAACCTGAAAAGTGTGGGTGAATAAATTTAAAACAGAAATTATATAGAAAATTTGTAAAGTATCATTTAAAATTGTTGTCATTGAACAAGCAAAAGAAACAACACATTATAACATATGTAAAGTACCTAGAGAATGGTGTAGCTATGAAAAAGACAGTTTTATATTTGCTTATCGTTTTTTAATAAATATAGTAGCGGGTGTTAGTGAACGTAAATGGTATACTTTGTTGACTTGTCGTTGATATCTAAATGTTTATTTCGACTGGGCAATATATAAATGGCTTATTTAAAAAATGTGTATGAAAGTAGATATTGCTTCATCTAGATCATACATAGAAAAGTAAGAAAGAAAAAGAGATGTACAAGGAAAATTTCCTCTTTAGCAAATATCCGGTAATGGTATAGTGTTACGTCCACTAAACTGTTAACATATGTTGTCAATAAAGTTCGAATAGCTATGATAATCGCAAACATCCGAAATGGATAAGGTATGAGCAGAAAAAGAAGGCAGAAACATTTTGATGAAATAATCAACTTTTTATTGTTATTAGCAAATATTTACGTTTGGATGATTTTGCCTAGCTAGAGTTGGAAAGCGAAATTGGCATATATTGTTCCCAGCTGTACTAGTTTACATAATTTAGTTATAAATAATGTGTTGTGCTTACTTCCTCATATTTCATCAAAGATAGATATAGAACATGTGGACCATAATGAGGAATTCTAATCTCCCTTTTGGTAAATGGAGTGCTTTCATGACCCTGTAGTAAGCAATTTCCCATCAGGCCTTTCGATAGTGTGCTAAAGACCGATATCATTGAGCTAAATACGGAAGTGTCCAATGAAAAAGAAAAAACAACAATTTTTTTGAGAACATAAACGGGGCGGGTATTAACGAAGATACACCCTCTCTTAGTATAAGAAAGGTAATTTCATTTTCCCTGCATGTTAATTGTTTTTTGTTTATTTTCGGAAATGGGCACTTTTATAAACTTATTTTAGTAAGAATCTGTTTATTTTTAAGTAATTTATTTGCCCACTTCTCAGAGCTAGAACACGGGTGAATTCCAACTATACATGGTGTCCCATAACTAAAAGACAATACAGAATATGGACAGAGGTGATAAAAATTGGTTGATTACCATAAAAAATAATGGCAAATTATTAACAGTAATTGTGAGATATAATATTAGTAGTTGGGGAACAGTTGAATATATTGAATTAAGTAAAATCTTCAAGGATGAAAAAAAAACATCTTTTGAAATGCCATTTGCGGGAGTGCATTTTGTTATTGTTGTTATTTTAACTAACGTCTTAAACTTATTTTCTGTTTTATCAATTTTTGCTAAAAGTTAGCAACAGTTCAATTCTGGATAGCGAGGAGGCCAAGGGCCTTAATACACTATCAGCGCCCAGGTTATCAGTGTATAATGTGGTGGGTGCAGTAGGGCTTAAACCATACATGTTGCCTTACAGTTACAGAGACTTCCTGATTTTCAAAAATTTCTAATAATTTTGAGCATTTAATGTTGTTAGAATAATTACACATCTTTACAGAGATATTGTCGTGTGTATGCATCAATTTAAATATGTAATAATGGACTTTTTCATTATGAAAAAAAAAAGATCAGTTGCAAATTGATGTAGTTTAAAAGTAAATTAACGACTTGTCCTGATTTTATCTACTATGATTGATATCAGAATTATTATTTGTGGGTTTATAACTATAACTGTAGTAATTAGTAAACCATGTTCTTACCTGAACTTTCTCTACTATGTAAATGGTAGGAAGCAGATCCAGCTCCAGAACTGTGCGCCATTACAGTTATTTCTGATGCATTGCCTCCAAATATTTCTATATTTTCATTGACCCACTTCAAAGCGAAAAGCTGATCTTTCAAACCAAGATTTGGAGGTATCACGTTGTCTTCAGTAGTTAGAAAACCTGTTGAACAAATCACGGGTGTGGTAAACAAATTTTTACGTTAATAAGGAAAAATATATTGTATAGTGAATAGGTTCAGAATATAGATTTTAAAAGAACTATATACGTGTTGTTACGTGGCTGTTCCCACTTTCAACCCGACGAATCATCGTTACCCAACCGGTTACCTAAGTAGTGACGTCATTGTTAATGTTACTGTACCGTTTATCCATCAGGTTGAAATAAACGTATAGTGAAGGTAACTTGTAAAAATAAATTGTTTTACGGCTATTTTGCATAATATAAAATTATATAATTAATGCCATACATTGATGTTTTCCGTAGGATGCATGGCATGTTCTAGTTGTTATTTATATATTGTTTATATATAAACAAAAAGTTTTGGAGCAAAACCAAAACTCAGTTTTGGTTTACTCCAGATGATGACATCTTAGATGGTAAAACGTGCGTAGATTAAAAAAATAAAAATTTGGTGTTAGGGCAGAAAACTTTGTGTTTATATATCTTTGACACACCAAAGGTTCCACAGTTTTTCCAGTATAGATTGTTTGAGACTAACTGTAGGTACTACATATATCTCAAAAGATCAAACATTCCAATGTCTGTCTCAATTTATATTATATTTTAAAAAAATGCTATTGATAAAAGAAACAATGTTCAACATTTTATTAATAATGGGTAACCTGCCATTTTGTGTTCGTGTGTACAATGTGTAATTATGGGGGACATTTTACTTCTTTTCTGTTAATGAGGATGTGACGTATCAAGAATTTAAGAGACCAAATGACTTCGGGGCTTGATATCATTCATTGTTTATAATAAAAGATTCTGCTGGAGCATATCTAGAGTTTTTACCAAAATATGCAATTTTTATCTAATGAATACATTTCTTGAGGCCAATTTTTACTACATATCAAAATATGCAAACATTTTGCAAAATCCGGAATTCTATGAGTATAAGGCTCGAATCTCTCACGAATTCATGTTTAACAATAACATAAAAATTAACCTTACAGCTAAATGCAGAAAAGTGTAAAGTTGTGAACTATTCGAGAAACTTAGTGGCTATAAGAAATCACGATCACTATTGGCCCTGTGTACCTGCTTCAGTTTATTGTTTAGGACATCTCAACTTTTACAGATAGCATATTTATAAACGTATTGTATCCGTTAACGAATTATTCAAATATAGTGAGACATTGCCAAAAATATATTAATATCACAATTGATTACGAAAGTATTATTTGGCATCCCTACTATGATCTGAACAGCAAACATGTGTAAAAGTTCAACATGGAATTTTTTTATTATAAATATAGTAATAATTTAATAGAAATATTAACGCTCTTATGCCTCTAGATAATATAAATAAGTACTCTTTGTTTACATAATATAAACTCTTTATTAAAACATAGCAATCACCTGCTGTTTGGACATTGTTATTCATTTGTTATGCATTTATAAATAATTCATGTGAATAAAAATACTTTTATTACAGATAATAAATGTTTTTATATAAAAAATTATTGTAATTTACATCAGAATATGAATACAAAAATTGATGGTAGGTTTGTACCTCCAAAAAATGCTGGGTATTAAAATCTACAACGCTATAAAAAATTTGCTCTGCCAAAAAAGCTTCAAGGTGTGTACAGCCTTTGTTTTCTACTGGTAAATAAGTGAATATTTTTATTGTATAAATGTATGTAAGATCTTCAAGGAATTGTCTTCAGTGCAGTGGCGGATTTAGGGGGGGGGGGTTCGGGTTCAACCCCCCCCACCATGGAGATCGTTGTGAAAGATATATATAGATTTAATTGATTTACTCTACCACGTAATGATATTTAAATTAAAAAGTGAATGTAATTAAAAATCCAAAGCCTCCTCCATGGTAACGTCCTGGATCCGCCACTGCTTCAGTGTGACTTTTAAGCGCCATCGCCACCTTATTACAGGAAAAGGTTTCCTTCTCAGATGTGTGAATTTATATTGATATATCATTATGGAAAATTAAGATAAATCTCTCTAATTACACCACGCCACACAAAAATTATCGGATTCAGGTGTGTGATAAAAGGTATCCCGTGTATGTTTGGCCGCTAAACACAAATTTGTTATAAGTTTTCTCTAGCTCGTATCAAAAACCTCAGAAAACTAAATAAAAAACGTTGTGGTCTGTGATTCACATGCGACTGAAAAGCCGGAAACCGTTTATCGTATGTTTGTGTCTGATACTTTTTTAGTGGTATACAAATTACACCACTCCAGAAAAAAGGTATCAGTACCAGACATGTGATAAATTGTTTCTGGCTTTTTTAGCCATTAAATACGAATCCGTAGCCCGTATCAGCATGTGAATCAGGCCACAATGTTTTTTCTTTAGTTTTCAGAAGCTTCTTTATAGATTTCCTCAAGACTGATACATGTTAGAGCAAAACTGATCATCGATTTGTGTTTGGTGAGCAAACATGCATCGGAAAACCTTTGTCATATGCTTGGATCTGAGCCTTTTTTTCTGGGGTGGTGTTTTCGGTTATCATGGACGATTAAACTGTATTATAAGTTGAATACAATAGCTTCTTATTAACTTAATTGAGATGTACTTTTTTAATTTTCTTTTAACATTACGGGTACTTAATAAGGTGAACGCGTCTTGAATCTGCTTTTATCATCTAGGTCCGAGGCATGTTTGTAAGTTTTTAATTTATTGTACTGTCTTTTTAACCGACTTCCAAAAACGAGGAGGTTATCATATCGGCGTGTATTCTTTTCGTATTTTTGTTACCTGATTTTTTTAATAATGTTAATAATTATTTATTTTCTTAATGAAATTTGGAATTGAAGACAAATCTATAGGTATATTAGTTAATTTCTCCCAAAAGCCCTTACCAATTTGTTTAGTTTTCTAAATTGCATTCTACTAAGAAAAATCCTGAATTGAGTTCATATATTTTTCTACGACTTCTAAGATGAAGTTTTTCTGAAACTCCTCGAAAAAACTAATATATCAAAAACACCATCGAGATGTCCTAACTGATAGTTCCTCATAAATATTTAAATTCCATCGTAATAGTTCTGGAATTGTAAATAGTGAAAGTTTTAATCGCGAATCATAGTAGTAGTAGTGTTGTATAGTAAGTATATCTGTAAACTATCGATTTACATAAATAATTTCAATTTTGCGATGACAGGTCTTTTAGTCACTGACACCCTGCCTAATAGAAAATTTAATGACAACATCTGTCAGAATACTCTAACTTGCTATATTATATATTTATTTTATTTATATTTTTATTAAATTTAAACGAAATTTGTTTTCCTTTGTTGAAGGGGTTTTTGTTGTTTTATACGCAATTTTCTTGAGTATTGAATTACTTTTTTTGGTTTGGATAGGACGGGTGTCCAAAAATATTGGATACTAATCTTAATAAAACGAAAGAAGAGAGCTGTATTCACAAACTAATTATTTATTGCTTTTAATAATACTCGAGCAAACACCGATTCTTATAAGCATTTTCTGGTAGTCAAACTTATACTTAAAGTCCATACGTAAACAATCAAATGCAAAATATTGTGTTGAGAAGCCCCCAATGAAAATTTGGTCTTAAGTCGTTATTGAGGAGTTACATAAAAATAGTTGTTAACTTAGTACTTCAAGATAGTATAAAACAGTTCAGCCGTATCCTATAATGCTACAATTCATATGTTCATATTTAAAATAGAGAAACACCTTTCGAGAGAAGGTATATTTTGTTTGCAACAAGGGCTGCTTCTGAGAATCAGCAATTATAACATCTTCAAGCAACAAAATATTAACTTGACCTCTTATTCACGTCTGCCGTCATGTCTTAAATGGGCACGCAACTACAGCTTAATACTTTCAATATCTATTTTTTCTCGGAAATTGATGAAATTAGCAACAAAATATGTGCCTGCTTCATTCGCAGAACGTAAAATGGCTACTGTAAGTTAATAGAAACTATTATGTCTCCTACCTATTTCTAGTCGTTATGACAGACTTTCTGTATATGGATTAGTGGTTATGGTAATGTGGTTCAGTGGGGAATTATTTTGTGTTTAATTCCGTATACAATTTATTTCTGAAACATGTTAGAGAATTTGCAGAAAATACAATATTGTGTTTTCTCTATATTTAATTTATTTATGACCTAGTACTTTTTGCAAAGTATTCTCGGTGCAAGCAAGTCACATGAACTTAAAAACTATTTTTTATATGGAAATTTGTTATAACTAAAGACATTGTTGAATAGGTACTTAATCAATTATTTCTCTAATACATTAAATAAATTAATTAGTGCTTTGCTTTATTATTGCATCTTTATTTAAATGTAGTAAGTTTTTCTTTACTTTATACAATATTTTGAGTTCTTTGTTTGCCTTTGTGGGCCTCCCAGTATAATTCCGTTATTTAATTGTGGCCGAATTATTTTGTTACATAACATATTATGTCCTCGATAATCTATACCTATGTTAGAGTAATGGAAAGTTGTATTTATACGTCACTGAATATTAAAGGCAATCAATTTTAATTATTGATAGAACACTACCATTGTCACAAAACTCATATATAACATTTATAAGATTTTTAGTTAAAAAGTAACGACTTACCTAGAGCACCTGTTCTATAATTGTGCGTAACTACAATGACACCTTGGTCCATAAATAATTCTGGTCCATAAAAGTCATAACCACCATGTCCTGCGTTAAAGGCTCCTCCAAAAATGTAAAACATTACTGGCATATAGCGGCATTCACCACGTGGGGGCTGAAATTAGATAAAATTATTTCTTTCACTCAATATTTTTGATCAAATCTATTACCTTCGGAACGTATACATTTAAATGTAAACAGTCTTCCGTTTCTCTATCATCTTTGTACATTCCTCCTTGGTGACATACTTTGGTATTGTTGGTCGCGTCTAAAATTCCACGCCATCTTCGCACGGGTTGAGGTTCCTATGAGGATAATAATATATCATCATCTTTTTATGCAAAGCAATATATGTATTCATCATATGAAACATTTACCTTAAATCTTAGGTTTCCCATGGGTGGAGCGGCATATGGAACTTGTTGAAAAGCATAAAATGTATTTCCATTGGGAGTTTTCAGAACGCGACCTCTAATTTTTCCAGCAGGTAGCTGAACAATAACTGTCGAATCCTGAAAAGAAATTTTCTTTTATTATTTTGTTATGTTGTAGTAGTTAAACAGTAATAATTTATCATATTATAATTGTTTTACTTCAAGAGCTGGAGAACAAATGAATACTAATTTATAAAAAATATAAATTTGTTTCCTTGTAAGGGGTAACTTCTGGAACTATTGAACCGATTCTAAGAACTCTTGCATCAATAGAAAGCTAGGCTATGTACGACTAATGATGATCAAACTGTATTCACATCTACAACTCAAAATTGTTAGAAATATTAAAAATTTCAAGAGATAAATAAAGATATGCAAGAGTCTGAAAATATCGATAATCTCAAAATGTATTATTATTATCATTATTAAACGTCTTCAAAAAAGAGAAGGATATTAAGTCGCCTGAATATTTTTTACGTAGGTATTTTACGCGAATTCGCCCTGATTGCGACTTGATTTTACTAACTAATTATTGGTTTAATAGCCAATACTTCATCTAAATATGAGATCTACATTTATCTAAGCAGATATTAATTTCATACTGAGCTGTTATATGACTTAGATACTGGCGCATCCACCAAATAACACAGACTTGTGTTATTTTTGTACCTTGTGACACTTTCTATCAAAACTTAAACAATAGCAATATCTAAGAAACGAAAAAAATATATAAAAAAAATTCCCCAAACTACTTTCTAAAATATCCAGAGGGAACTAAAATGACGTATTAAGTATTCCCTATTGCCTCCTCCTTGCCCAAACTACTCCTACTAAGTAATGTTAACTAGATACCCCCTACTTCTGATACCAAATGCTAATTAAGAAAAAATTTAATTAAAATGTATTATTTCATTATCATTTAATTGAGTTATTTGATATTAATGCAACAAATGTCGAAAATCATTTCTATTACTGTACTGAGAACAATACTTAAGATCCTAGACATTTGCAAAATATTTTTGCTTATCTGTAATTTTTCGTGAATTTTGAATAAACAGAATGTTTAAAATGCGACTTTAAATTTCTGTAGGTAGGGGTCTAATTTTACAGTTTTGCTTGGTGGGGTTATTTGTAAACAACAATCCTGATAATAATAATGGGTTATAGACATTGGAAGACTGACCGAGTACCAAAGAAGGGTTAGGAACAGCAGAATAGAAAGACTCGTCAAGACTATCATGGACAATAACCGAATACACTCTATGTGGGATGGAGAAAATACCACATGTCAGCAGTGTCTGAACAGTCTACGACAAAAGCTCTCCGTCTACACGAGCCGATTGAGAAGGTACAAAACCAGTAACCAACGGAAACTAGACAACACACTATTCCGGCAATCAGAAAAAGGGTTTTATGGAAAACTCAACAACATCAATAATAATGAAGCCCCTAGCTATCCCAGTAACACGGCTATCGAACAATTCTGGAAAACCCAGTTTTCCACAACAATTACCCATAACTCTAGAGCCAGCTGGATTAACGAGGTGGAGGCTGCATTTCAAAATTGTGATAAAATGCAAAACCAACCATTTACAATGGAAGACATAATGAAACACCGCCATAACTCGAAAGCACCAGGACCATATGGTGTGTAGAATTACTGGATAAAGAAACTTTACGCCACCTACGAAACATTAAAAGCCCGTATAAATCACATAATTAACCATCCACAAAACATGTCTAGTTAAGCTCGAAATCACTATCCAAAGAGCTCTGTCGAACGTACAACTTTGCCACGGTATGAAGGAGGGAGAGGATTGACCGATATAAGCAAATTATTAGTTCAGCAAGTTTCTAATTTGCGTAGTCATTTCCAGAAATTCGCAGAATTCTCTGATCTACACAGAGTCATATGCCAGGTTGATGACTCAACACCACTGCGACTAACAGAAACACAAGTCCAATTGCACCACCAGTCAACTGATCAGAAACTGCTCAAATGGAAACAGAAGCCATGGAAGAAGAACTACTGGCTGATCTCTGATCATATGTTTCCTGAAACGGAAGGCTTTATATAGGCAATCCAAGCTCAAGTAATTCCACTAAGAACTACCTAAAGTACAATGTTTAATACCCTTCTATTAACAACGACAGATGCAGATACGGTTGTCAAACGTGTGCATATATCCAGCATATCACAGGGGGTTGTCAAGCGTTTGCTACAACTGAATACTAAAATCGACACGATGCTGTGGCAAAAATACTGCATCAGGAACTGAACTGAAACTTGAACTGTTGCAGTCTGTAAGAGTGCTATAATATGTATACAAATCACAATCTGTTTTAGAAGTTAACAACTGCAAGCTGTACTAGGAGCGCACGATACTGACCGATCGGACTGTTGCTCACAATAGATCAGATATAATTTTAGTATATAAAGTTTAGAGAAACAACAGTAATTGGCATAGCAAGCTCTAACAACAATAATATAAGTATTAAGCAGGCTGAAAAAATAGCCAAATACAGGGATTTGGAATTTCAAATGAAGACACAGTGGGACATGAATAACGCTCGAACTGTGCCAATTGTTATGTCAACAACAGAAGCAGTCCGAAAACTTCTAATAAATAATTTAAAATACCTCGGTCTGGACGAACAGCTTTACCAACTAATACAAAATCTATCTAGAATATCTGGGGTTTAGTGAATTTTTCCCTAAGTGCTGGCATTTAACATTATGGGTGGTTGGGGGTGAGGGGATTAGTTAATAAATCATTTTAGGGCCTATTTGATGTTATAGAAAGTAGTTGGAGGACTTTTTCATATTTTTTTTTCACTGTATATATATAGTAAGTTTTCAAATTGTCTCCCAGTATTTGCAGGTTTCTCGAAAATGACCTAGTCCAGTTGTATAGTTTAAACTGTTCTATGATCGAAAGTTCCACACGAATTTCTATTATTTGAAAAAGTATCATGTTGCAGAAAATTGGAAAAAAAATATGATATTAGTTGGTTATTTAATGATCTCTCGAAAATGGCTTAGTCGATTTGAATAGCTTAAACTGTATTCTATTAACATTTTTCAAGCAACCGGAAAAATAAATATAATCAGTCGTGAAAGTTAAAGGAGTGTTACACAACTTTTCTTTAAAAACATCCAAAATTAAGTTTCACTAAATAACAGGTAATAATTATTGACAGTTACTATACGACGATATTTACCTGGTATTTGCTAAAGGTAATTACAAAATAATAAACAATAAAAATACAGAATAACTACGTGCCTACATAGGTAAGTACGTACTGAAACCCCTTAAGCAAAGTGATAAGAAATAATCGCGCATCCACAATTCTTGGGTAGCTATACAGAAAGAAGTGAATGTATGAAATTACTCTGAACAGAATTAAATTATATTTTCAAGCAAAAGTCCTTAGAACGTTATTGCGTTGATTTGGTCATATGGATGTAGGCATTTACTCTCATCCGCACCGCCAGGACGGTCCACTGTAATATATTTTGACCTAAAATTGTACAAAATTAAGTAGTTCCTTGTACAAATAACTTACACTAAAGTGGATGTTGTAGGTAAGATGGTTACTTTTCAAGTAGAAGCAAGTACGGTTAGGTACTTGAAAGACTCATTGTAGATATTATTGTACTTGCCAATAAATTGTTAAACATTTTTAGGACCAGTAGTTTCAGAACGAGAAAATCAAGATCTGCATGAAAATAATCATTTCTATCACTGTAATTTAGTTTTACTTTACTTAAACGGATTAACTATTAACAATTAATTTTCTGGGATACAACTCAACAATAAAAAAGAAGGTCAAAAAAGTTTATTTAAAAACTTGTGTATGAGTTTCAACATATATACGAATACATATCTAAAGAATTTATATGGTTGCCCTTAAAATACATTACTAAAATTATAGTAAATATAGATTTAATATGCTTTTAACTACTACAATGAAGCAAAAGTTGCTGCTCAATAGTGAGGTTCGATTATCCTATGCAACTCATCCATTTATTAAGTTTACCTCGGAGCATCCTATTTGAGTTAATAGTCTTTAGTTTCTGAGGCAAGAAATTCCAATAATGTAGACCCAAATGAGTAAAAGGGCGCTGTCATACTGATTTTGAAGCTAATAATGATGATTTATATTATCCATATATTATCTCTTGTTATTGAAAAAGTTCAGTGTATAGTTGTCGAAGGTTATCACATTTGTTTGAAACGTTAGCCAGTCGAGAACCTAAGTTGCTTCTTATTCACTATTTTTGGAAACCTTTTTTGCATTAATTCAAGAGGCCACAAATGCGATCTTCTAATGCCACCCCAAACCAATAACTTCATATTGAATTATCGATTCAACAAGCGCATGATATGATTTTTAAATGTTTTGTCCAAAGGAAGTTTTGAAATTCATTGAACATAATCATTATACCTAATTATACGTATGTACCCAGTAACTCGTATTAATAATTTGTTTGGTTTTTCATTCTGTTAGGTATCCAAAAAAATGTATCGATATGTCAATATTTTCGACATTATAGCAATTTTTTGGATTATCATTAAACTGTCAGAAACATTTTCTATGAACAAATTAGAGGTATGTACTATTATTTACTTCCCACATTCCAATAGTTTTTAACGAATTTCTGTTTTGGTAGTTTTTGCGAAAGCGTTATCGCAAAAACTTCTAAAAAAACTAAAACATTTTTTCCAATTTTGCAAACTTAAAATCGTTACAAGTTCGGTTCTATAGTAGGTAGATATTAGGTAGATACATCTATAAAAACTTAACTATAGATTATATTTTATTTCATTTCATTTAATAATATGAGATAAGTAGTAACTTTTATTATGTTTTTGTATGCCTCAGGTGTAAATAAACCTAAAATACGAGTACTATGTTTGTGTATTTTTTTCTAGGAGGTCCAACTTAATTCTTACAATTTTAGTGCGGCTTGACAAATGCAGAATCGGCAATCCGTCAAAAGTTGAAAAGTATTTTATAATTTTAAGAATAAAATGAAAATCTACTCGTAACCATAATTATCATAAAAAATATTATTAGAACATAAGAAAACTTCCAATGTAAAAATTAGTTTAGTTAGTTTATTAAATTATATTTTTGATAATCTCTTGTTTTTTTTCTGATGTGCCTGTAAAAAGTATTATAATTTCTTGTAGCCCTTTTGTGTATAGGTGTTTACAAGGTACCTACCTATTGAGTAGTGTATGTTTTTGTTAATAACTGTTTTGTTCGTATGAAGTAGTTAATTTATTAAATAATGACATAGACTTTGAAACGTTTGGCACCTTCTAGAAAAGTGAAAGTGAATATTAGTTTTATAATTTTAAATTGAACCCAAGGACTTTACAACAAATTTGGTGTCAGAAGTAGAGGATTAAGTGCAGTTAAAATCGTAATTTGATTTATGGAAACTCGTAGTATGGAAAAAACCGACGAAACTACCAAAAAAAATTATCAAACAGGTTACGGAGGGACTGGATGAAAAAATAACTCGGATTCTGGAAAAACGAGACAAGAAGGAAATTCAACAAAGGTTAGTAAAATCTTTTGATGAAAAAACAACAAATCTTGTTTCCACGATGGAAGAAAAACAACAAAATTTATTGGAAGGATTGTTCTCGAAATTTGAAGAAAAACGAGAAAATGATTTTAAAATATTTGAACAAAAACAAGATCAAACTGAATTAAAAAGACAAATGCAATTTGAACCACTAATGCAAATAGTATCACAAGTTAACGAAACAGTTAATGAAAAAATGCAAATAGTAGAATCATATATAAAAGAGATAAACGACGACATAAAGATCCTAAAAAATAATATGGGGGCCCTTGAAACTAAAGTAGATGACATCGATTCCATACAGAGCCAGGTGAAATCAGTGCTATTCATAACAAGGTAGAAACAGAAATCAAAAAAATGCAACAGGACTTACAGCGAGGAAAATACCAAAACACCGTGAGTACCAAAGGTTCCTTTAGTAAACCACCCACATCGACGGCAGTTCATCTTGGCCCATGTATAAACGGCAATTTGAAGCTGTGGCTACAGCTAATGGATGGGATAACCAAGAAAAATCCACGTCTCTGGTAATTTCGTTAAGAGGTCCGCCCCTAGAACTCCTCCAGAGCATTCCAGTCGATGAACAAGGCAATTTCGACAAGATCATCGCCATCCTGGATAAGCGATACGACAATCAAACCTTAAGTCAGGTATACCAAGTCCAACTGAGTGGAAAAACTCAGAAATCCGGTGAAAGCCTCCAAGAATTCGAAGCAGAGATTAGACGGTTAGTACACTTGTCCTACCCAGACCTGCCAGAGGAAACGAAAGACCAGTTGGCGACACAAAGTTTCATAAACGGCATCAGAGATGTGGAAGTACAACGAAATCTAAGACTAAGTGGCGTCAAGAAAAGTAATCAAGCTCTACTTCGGGCTTTGGACGTAGAGGCCGTCATGAACATGTCCAAGCCCAGGGTCCGGGCAGTTTCCTTCAACCAGGAAGAGTCAGAGTCACCATTTCAAGCGCTGCTGGCTGGCCTGAACAAAATATTAGAACGGTTACAAAGAACTGGCACCAGAGGGGCATGTTACCGCTGCTGACGGACAGGGCACTTCCAACGTGATTGTCGAGTGAGGCCACCTGAAAGATCACCGACCAGGGGTACCCACAGGACAGCCACATGTCCAGGGACCGTCAGCCAGTCAGCATAAGACTGACCCTCCACCAGTCCCCAAAATGTTATCCATCCGGGTATTTTGCCGAGATAGCGGCAGCCTAGTCATCAGAGGCACCATCAATGGGCGAGCAGTTACCATCACCATCGATACCGGCGCCGCTGTGTCCACTGCCAAGTCCAGGGTTTTCAGAGCATCAGAAATTCGGCCAGTTACCAATAACATCCAGCTCATAACAGTCACCGGCGAGTCCATGTCAATACAGGGTGAGATGTCGTGCTACAGATAGGGGACAACATGATCCGGCATAGGGTCCTGGTAGCGAATATTGAGGACGATTTTATACTGGGAATGGACCTAATTAGCCGGCATGGATTTATGTTCGACCCGAGATATGATGTTCTTCGGTCCCTGAATGAGGAATTTGTATTGACACGGCCCGTCAACACATCAGTCACGCCCATAAAAATTGTGGCCAAAGTCTTCAGCCAGAATTAGCGGTCGAACGGAACAGATTATTCATGGGCAGCTAGACAGCAATCCTGGGAGCTGCGTTGGAATGGTGGAGCCCGTACACTCAGCTCATGACTACTTGGTTGGACGGGCTATAGTTAAAATCGGACGAGATATACCAATCAGAGTCCTGAATTTGTCCAACAACGACATCAGAATTACCAATGGTCAAGAGATAACTTGTTTCTAGCCAGTAGAGACCATCATCAATTGCGAAGAAGAGTACCAGACGTCGGTGAAGGAGACAGGGCCCGATAAAGAGTTCCTACAACAGTTTGCTGACCATTTGACACACTTGACACCAGAGAAACAGAAGAAAGCCAAGCAATTTATCACAAAACACTGGCAAATTTTTAACAGTAAAAATGGAACCACCGGTCGCACCAACATCATCCAGCATCGAATAGATACCGGAAAGGCTCAACCCATCAGAATACCACCTAGACGACTACCATTGGGGCAAAAACAGGCAGTCGAGGAAAACATCGAGTCCATGTTACAAAATGGAGTTATTGAGCCATCCATCAGTCCATGGTCTGCTCCCGTCGTGCTAGTTAAAAAGAAGGATGGAACCACCCGATTTTGCGTGGATTACAGAAAGCTGAATGATGTCACGAAGAAAGACAGCTATCCACTACCCCGAATCAATGACACTTTGACCACACTAGCAGGCTCCCGTTGGTTCTCCACACTAGACCTAAAAAGTGGATATTGGCAGGTTGGTCTGCACGCAAACGACAGAGAGAAGACAGCGTTCTCCACCAGTAAAGGACTGTTTCAGTTCACGGTCGTGCCCTTTGGGTTATGTAATGCACCCGCTACATTTGAGAGGCTAATGGAGTATGTACTAAGCGGGTTAACGAGGAGAACGTGTTTAGTATACCTCGACGACATTCTAGTCGTAAATCAGACATTCGACGACCATCTGAAGAACCTGGGCGAAGTATTCTCCAGAGTTAATAACGCCAACCTGAGACTCAACCCGAAGAAGTGTTCTTTGTTCCAAAAAGAAGTAGAGTTTTTGGGCCACGTCGTTTCCGAGTCAGGAATCCGCACCAACGAGGACAAGATAGAAGCGATCCGTGATTGGCCAGTCCCGAGGGACAAGCATGAACTCCGAAGCTTCTTGGGCCTCTGTTCATACTACCGGCGTTTTGTTGAAGTATTTGCCACCATTGCCGCCCCTCTACATCGGCAGACCGCAGAGAAGGAGACCTTCCGTTGTAATCAGGATTGCGAAACATCTTTCAGACGACTGAAGGCAGCACTATGTTCCAGCCCAATCCTAGCCTTTCCTACACAGTCCGGCAAGTTCATCTTAGACACCGATGCCAGCAACACCGGTTTGGGGGCCGTCCTATCCCAGGTGCAAGATGGTGAAGAGAGGGTGATCGATTACTAGAGCCGTGGATTCTCGAAACCAGAAAGAAATTATTGCGTCACCAGAAAAGAACTTCTTGCAATAATAAGGGCTGTAGACCATTTCCACAAACCTCTATGGTTGTCATTTCTTAATCCGAACAGATCATGCCGCACTCAAATGTCTGCTGGACATGAAGACACCGGAAGGACAACTGGCCAGATGAATGGAGAAATTACAGCAATACGGAACACCGTGCCGGCCGGTTGCACAATAATGCCGATGCCCTATCCAGAAGACCCTGTAGAGCGGAATGCAGAAATTGTCTGAAGACGGAACAGCGAGAGGGTATCTCCATCAGGCAGATGCGAGTGCAGGCCAATGAAGAATGGACAACGGAACAGTGCATCCAGGACCAAATGGCTGATCCAGACATCGAACCAATCTTGTCACTCAAAACGACAGGGGCACCCAGGCCACTATGGGCGTGCTGAAATCGTTATGGGCACAATGGGACTCTCTAAGAGTAGACAATGGAATGCTCAAGCGAGTTTGGGAAAGCGCTGATGGACGAGAAACCAAGTCCCAACTGGTAGTTCCGAAGAAAAAGGTACCAGCCATTCTGACCGAAGTACATGACGGAATTACCGGAGGCCACCTGGGCATGAATAAAACCCTAGACAAAGTTCGCCAGCGGTACTACTGGGTGAATTACTTCGAAGACGTCAGAGCTTGGTGCCGCAAATGTGCCACCTGTGCGGCCAGCAAGGGCCCGAAAACCCGGACCAAGGGCAGAATGCAGCACTACTATGTGGGCGTCCCATTTCAGAGAATCGCCATCGATGTCGCCGGTCCGTTTCCCGAGTCTGAGAGGGGGAACAAATACTTTCTGGTCGCAATGGATTACTTTAGAAAATGGCCTGAGGCATATGCGATACCCAACCAAGAGGCAACCACGGTAGCGACGGTGCTAGTAGAACAACTATTCAGCAGGTTTGGCGTCCCGATGGAATTACATTCAGACCAGGGGCGTAACTTCGAATCGAATGTATTCCAGAAGGTCTGCAGGATGTTGGGGATCAGGAAAACGAGAACAACACCATTACACCCACAGTCAGACGGAATGGTGGAGAGATTCAACAGGACCTTGGAACACCACCTATCCAAGGTCGTCAGCAATAACCAGAGCGATTGGGATGAGCATATTCCCCTATTCCTGTTGGCATATCGCTCTGCCGTACATAATAGTACAGGCCTGACCCCAGCCAGAGTCCTATTCGGAAAGGAGCTGCGATTACCCTGCGATTTGGCATTTGGCTCCCCCGAAGAACCTTCCTAAGACATCGACGATTATGCCGACCAGCTCCGACATAACATGCTGGCAATACACGAATTAGCCCGAACGCAGATGTTGGCCACCAATGACCGGATGAAGACGCGATACGACCTCAAAGCCAATTCAGTCGGGTTCCAGGAGAGGGACAAAGTCTGGCTTTACAACCCCCAACGGAGCAAGGGTAAATCCCCAAAGCTTACACCTGCCTGGGATGGTCCATATGAGGTGATCAAGAGGCTTAATGACGTCGTCTACCGGATCCGTCGAAACCCCAAGGCTAAATTGAAGGTGGTTCATTTAGATCGACTCGCTCCCTACCATGGAGGGAATGTTTCTGATCGGGACGATGAGAATTAAAGGGGGGGGGGGCAGTGTTACGAAATTTACCCAAAGCCGACCCTGTTTCATTTCAGTACGACAACAAACGCTTTGGTGGTGATGATTTTTACGAGAATTTTCTATGCTGGGCTTATAAAGGAAGCAAGCCACGATGGAGAGTTCAGTTATACCGCGACGACTAGCGTATATGGGAATGTTATTGTCATATTTGAATCAGCTGTTTTAATCTAAATAAAGTTCTAGAAAAGTGAAAGTGAATATTAGTTTTATAATTTTAAATTGAACCCACGGACTTTACAACACTATTTCTATACCAATAATATAGTTTGGAGAATTTGGGTTTCTATGTTATTCATAAAGATTTCGTCCAGCAATATTTCCAATAATCAATCCGTCGTATGGTATAAAAACTGCTATTAAATTGAATATAATTTTGCTTCAGGCAAGTTTCCAATGCAGGCAAATTATCCGTTTTTAGTAACGGTTTAGTATTAAAATGATAGTATCTCAATTTAATTGTAAACATATGATTTTAATTTTCACTATTAGATTAACATAATTTTACATACTAGAATAATATCTACCAGTCATAATTAATGAATTAAGTTAGGGTCATCTGGAGAAGTTTCAATTGTAAAATGCCTTTGAATATTATTGTATTTTGATGAGATAATTTAGGTTTTCTCTTCTCGTGAAGATTTTTGTAAAATAGATTAATTAAACAATTGAAAAAAATGTCAAACTAGGGCAATTTGTGATAATAGTTCGCCAGTTGTTTTCCAATATTGTTTGAAGATTATGAATGTTTCGTTGTTGTTTAATTGATTTTGAAGTTTAGTTTGTGTTGTTAATTCGACAGGGTCTGTTGCCAGGTAAATATAGATTTGTTCATTGTATGACATATACAGAAAAAGTCTTTGCTTTTTCGTTTCTTAGTGTGCTCTTCTCCAAGAAATATTTTTTCTTTTTCCAGTCCTTTATACCATAATCAGTGAGTACATGGTTTGCCCATTTTCATCTGTGCGTATATATATTTTTTCCTTATTATATGTGTTCCCGCAAACACTGTACACAAAATTTATGGTACTTTGGCAAACCATATACTAACTGATAAAGGTATAAGCAAAACGGACTGGGGCAAAACAAATAATATTTCTTAAAGTCGTAAAGAATGAATATTAATCAGGAAACTTAAAAATCACTTAGTCAAGAACGAAACTTAAAAATCACTTAGTCAAGAACAAAACATTTAAAATTGTCAAACAATATTTACAATGGCAAGAAAATGAGGCGAAGTAATATCATAATTTGCTTCTAAAAACCCAGAAAACTGTTCCATTACACACAGAAAAGTATTTTGGAAACATATTTAAACATATTGAATGGAAAAACTAGTTGACCATCCCACTTTATCTCAGTCAACCCGGTGAGAGATTTTTTCTATAGGAAGGCAACTATTGCCTCGAGCAACTTCCATAAATTGGATTCTCTATACATTGATTTCCAACGATTTAACTTACCTATTTTTCAGAAATGACTGCGAGGAACTAAATTTCAACTGAACCATCAAAATATATATTTACACCATTCATAGTTCAGAAAATTGTAAAGATCTTTATTGCAAAAATTGTTTTTGAAAAAAATCTGTGCAGGTTTTTGTGGAAAATTGAAAATAAATTAAATTTGAGTTACGTTTATCATCACGCGTTTTAGATAACTCTATTTGTTTAATAGGTTAAACAGCTAGAATTGTTTTATTCAAAACGTATTAATAGGGTACCACTTTTTAAGCTATACATATCAAGATATTGACACTTATGCAAAATTTTAATTGGTAGTTTTAAATTAATTCGTCTCGTTCAGTTATGAAATGATCTACTTAAAGATTTACTATGTGAACTAGTTGTTAAAAAATATTCGCTAGATATGGTTGTAAATGATATGCGCATAAAGGAAAAATCATACTGGAAGGCATTGAGTATAACGTGCTGGTAAGTACCTACCTATAGGTAAGTGTTATTTTCTTCACATTAAAAGTTGTGCAGTTTAACCTTGAGTGTACTGAATTATGTAATAAGATCAAGTAAAATCTTTTATTTTGCAGATGGTTTTGAACGTGTTCAATTAAATCACAAATTTTGGGGGAAAATCATTTGTGGTAGATATTGTCGATATAAAGAAGAATATAATCGATATAAAATTGGCACTAAAAAAGTGTGTTTGAACTACAGCTACAAACAATATAAGAACATCTATAGATAAATAAAACTAAAGTTGTCTGTTTGTTGGCAAACATTATAAAAACGATTTTGATTAAACTTTTTGTGCTGAAAAAATTATGTTTAGACTTAAAAGGCAAATGAATAGATGATTACTTTGAGAATATTCGAGTTGTTCTTTACTGACAGGCTATTGGATGTATTTTAATATAAAAACTTCATATGAAGATATGTTCTAAACGTCTTAACTTTTGAATATTTGGACGAGCCGGGAATATTTGAACGACGGCTCAATTCCATACCTAGATGGGCGGATGCATATCTACCTATCCGGAGAAGGTGGTCAGTTCCAACAAATTATATTATCAATGATAGTATTGCTAATAATTAATAATTAATAAATTTATGACTTAAATATGAATGTACTTTCATAAAATAAAACTCTTTGAATTCCTGAAATTTTGATGTAATAATTGGAACTAATTTTTTATTTACAGTAAAATAGACACTTACTTTTGAATCAATGAATAAATAATATTAAAAGAACTCAATAGCTTGAAACAATATTATAAATAATTTCCATAAAACCATATCCGAATTTTAGCAACTTCTCCCCGAACTAAAACGATGTGACGTGAGAAACATGTATCTTAATGTGTATACCAAGTGTCACTACATATATAAATACCACTTTATCTTGGTAATCAGTTCACCTAGTAATTCACTAATTCGTTGTACCAATACCTAGGAGGATGATCCAAAGGGATTTTGTTGTGTTATAGATGAAATTTTATGCAATAACACTCATAAACTGAATACATCGTTAATTCATTAAGATAATTTTGTGTTTAAAAGTTTCTTAAGTGAATAATTGATATATCTTTTATCTCGCTAAGCTGACGGTAGCCGAAAGTGTAACAAGTATACTTTTTTTTAAACCAAGTGTAATCTATAAGAGCTGAGGTCACATTGCAAGTACATTAAATGTCATACGTGGTCGTGGTGGAAGCTGGTAGTATTATACATGTTGTTCGCAAAGCAAAATTCATTTATTGACAACTTGCAAAATGTAAAGAGAAGTCGTCTTACCAAAATCGTGACGTAAAAGATATTTGTGGCATATTTTTTCAATGTTTAAGCACTCTCTGAAGGATAATTGTGGCATATTTTTTCAATGTTTAAGCACTTTCTGGGAAATAACACCTCAAGTCACGAAATGTCCATTGAAAACGAGGTGTGATTTAGACCTTGAGACGTTTAGACTTTTGAAATATACAGACTTTCAAGTTTATGTGGTGTTATTCCCAAAGAACTCAGAAAAAATAAAAACCAGAGATTTCACAATTATCATTCAGAAAACAACAACTTTTTGGTTATGTTATCTTTTTAGTACTATTTTGTATATCAATCTAATTATGCTACAAATTCCCGAGTAACTTATGATGGGCTTTTCATAATTTCATTGATATAGCAGGTCACGACAATATCAGTCGTTCAAGAGGGATGCCCAAATTTAACTATTTATGAGGCTCATGTTATAAACTACTTCTATTTTTAAATTTTTCGACATCATACTCGTACTTTAATGCTTTGATTGTGCCTCTAGCTATTATGCGAATAATGTGACAACTAGAATTTGCTTTTACCATTTTAATATTAGGACAATATACATTTATTTTTTGGTACACAGAACTCATTGTATTATAATTTACACTTCAGAGAATAATGAGAATAATGTTGTAGGTAATTTAGGAATATGCATACAATTTTCAATGTACTCAAAAAATGAAAGGTCAACACTCGAAGATGCATCAAGTAACCTTAAGTAAACTCTTTGTTTAAATATGGAATGATTATTGAAAATATTTATGGGGATTTCTTATTTGAAGTGTCAATAGTTATAGTAAAGTGAACATAATTTTCACATATGTATTTTTTGTATCCTGTGTGGTTGACTCTATAAAGTTTGGCAGTGGATTGGTTTTTAAAATTTAAACTTTATATCTCTTATTTGAAATACACAATGCCAATTCAGTATAATCCCCAGAAAATATACGCAAAAGCAAAAAAAAAAGAATTAGAAAATGTCATAGATGAATTGAAGGAAGGCACTTCTGTTAGGAAAACATCCATCAAGTAGGCAATTGGTGGAACTGCACTCAGACGTTGTGAATTGGATGAAGATAAAATATATCAATTTGAAGAAAAACTCTCCTTTTTATTTTGACTGCTTATTAGGGATTTGTCTCTTTACTTCTATTCTCTAACTGACAAGCATTAAAAAGTTGTAATGGTCAATGTAGTAGAAGCAATTCCGAAAAAATGCCCGAATCACTGGTTGTCTTTTACAGAAAGTATTCCTCACAGACGTTCTGAGCGAAAGAAATCTTTACAATATGATCAATCAGTTTTCCTCTATACAAATATGTGAATTGATATTTTGTCTACTTATCTCCAACTTCAACTCAGGGGTTGTTGTCAATAACTGTATGTTTTAGTACTCGTTTATTTCATGGATTTTCGCTTAGAAACAAAAAACAAATTTGTGCACAGACTGGTTCATAATATTGTAGAGATTTCTTTGAGATCTTAATCTATGTCAAACTTTCTATTGTGCCAAACAGTCAAATAATGTTCTGTTTTTCCGCTTACTTGTATATAATTTGAGTTCGCAATGGCTTTTTGATTGTACAGTTGTCTCATTTGGGACACTGTACATCAAAACTTTTCATAAAAGTCTTTTCCCGACAATAACTTCAAAATTTCCTAAATATAATGAAACTTTTTTTAGCATTTTTATTACGAAGTAAAACGTACAAAAATCATTCAATGATTCGTATGGCGGAAATATAGAGTGACTAACTAACCTCCTAGCATCACTGGGAAACGACAGGATATACCTGAAACGATAGGGATGTCTGATACAACAATGAAGATTAATGTTGAGCTCAAGATCAGGAGGAGAAAGTATTTTACCTAACTTCGACCAGTTAGGTAAAATCGTATATTGTTTAAACAATATTCGAAAATGCCAAACAAATATCTGAATTTGTTGGCCACATTTGTTAAACGTTGCACATTAAAATGTAATTATTTAAGAATAAACATCCCTCTAAAAAATCTTTATAATTTATCAAATCATTAATTTTATATAAGATGTTAGTGCTGTAATCACCTGACAGATGCTGCTATGCGGTTAATCTAAATTTATCACTACTAGTAATAATAATGAAAGATGGTAAAGGTTAAATTAAAAAGTAAATTAACATAATGACATAAGGACATTTATATAAAAGTAGTATTTGGGGCTTCCTTGTACAGTTTAAATTGAAATGATAACAACCACTTAAACAGTTTGTTAACAACACCGCTTTGGAAAAAACGTTTACTAATTTCAACAATGCTGTCTATTCAGAATCCGGAAGTCATAAAATTAATTACAAATATCGATCAGAAGGTTGACTTTACATAAACACAAGACACGAAAGGCTCCACCCAATCAGGTTCTATTAAATCAAGTAATATTTCGCAAATCATTCTTACTACCGATTTTAACGAATAGAAATTATTTTATTCATAGAATGTACTACACTATAATTAAATTCTTATGAAATATTTTGTTTTTCAAGTTACATGAACATGAAGACTAATGCGAGAATCAGCAAGAAGTTAATAAATCACTTGTACAAACTGAAAAAGTTTCTACTGATTTTCTTTACATTCAAGATACTTAGTTGGTAAAAAGGGAATTAGAAATATGCCATTAAAATTTCTGAACGATAAACGAGTTTCATTACAGATATGAAAACATTTCTTTTTATAATATAATTTATTTATTTAAGTTACCATCTACGTTTAATTTAAATTTGAATGTTAATGTTATTGAACACGTTTTTGATGTCAATATGTAATCACTGATATCCTGTAATTTTTAAGGTACTAACTAAAAATAAAATATTTAGAAAACTGAAATGTATGTTTCACAAATTACTTTATTCACATTATGATTTCTAACGTTAAAATAGAAACGTTATTGATTATGAAATTATTCCGTGTTATGATAAAGTGCATGTGATATATCAGTTTTTAAAATCAGATTATTTTTTTCAGAGTAATGCCATTTTAAACTTTCAAATTAAAATATTTGTTATTTATATTGTATTTGCATGATTAATATTGTATTAGAGTTATAATACTTAAATAGATGTTCAGAATGCTCGCCATTGTTGATAAGACAATGGTAAAGTCTCGAGTTCCTCCTGCACTTTTTGAAGCATCTGCGGTGTAATCCGCTCACACTCCTCCACTATTCTACGTCTAAGTTCAGGAATATCATGATGTTGAGTTTTATAAACCACAGTTTTTAGATGTCCCCATAAAAAAAGTCAAGCGGCGTTAGGTCGGGTGATCTTGCTGGCCATTCTATAGCGCCCGTTCTACCAATTCAGTTATCTGGAAATGTCTCATTAAGCCAATTTCGTACAGGCAAGGCATAATGTGCAGGTGCTCCGTCCTGTTGAAAAAATAGGTTTTCGTTGTCTAGCAACAAAGTCCCATCTTGATCTATTTGGTTTTCTAAAGATTCCGTTATAAGGGTTATAATTTTCTTCCACGAATAAAGAACCAATAATTTTATTTCCGAGAATTCTGGCCATACGTTGATTTTTTGAGGATTGGTATTGTACCAGTATCTTCAAGTATGTTTATTGGCAAATCCATTTAAAAAAAATCTGCTTCGTCAGGAAAACAAATATTTTTAATAAAATTAGGGTCAGCATTTGCTATTTGAGTCATTAATTCGCAGAATTCTAACCTTCTGTCATAATCATCCTCAGCAAGCTGTTTTAAAAGCTGTATTTTGTAGGAAAAGAATTTATTTAGGCGAACGTTTTATGCACAGAACCGATATATTTCTGCGTACAAAGCGTTGTCCTTCCCCATAAATAAATATTATTTCAATTCTTTCTTGTAAAGAATAAACCATTGTCGAATTTGTATGGTCAGTATACAACGAAACCATTACTACTAATAAATTGTTTACATTTACAGTCGCAAAAATCTTTTCCAAAAATATTTCAGGATTTATTCTCACTTGTTTATCTGGGTATTTATACTCATGCTTTTTTCAATTACAATTCAACATTTTAAATATTTTACGGTTTTAGGGTCATTACTCTGTAACAAATAATCTCATTTAAAAAAAAATGATGTGTCAAAGAATTGGTAAAAAGAGACCTTTAAAAAAAGGCATTACATGGTAGCCCTTTGTATTTAAACTTGTAGTGATATCCACCCCCGCTTAGGGGTTGAAACTGCAGGATGACCGATACGTGTAAAATGTTTTTTTTTGCCTTTTTCTTTTAAAGATATTTTAAAAGTTATTTTCTGTGGCTAGTTTTGAAATGAAAGCCCGTATATATATTATCGTTTATCAGAGACAACTTTATAGATTATAGTAATGGTGGGTTAAGGAGATAAGTTACGAACTGTTTTCCGATGAGGCTAATTTTTGTTTATATGCTGCAGTAAATGTTACAATTGCGGATATGAGCCTCAGGACAATCTTCCCAGGGTACAAAGAGCACACACCGAGAATCCATAAGAAATCCATGTTAGGCAGCCTTGTACACAGCAGATTGATAAAGCCCACGGCTGTGTCTCACGTAAACGTGACTTGCGCGGCACGGGCGGTGCGATACGTCAATGTGACAGTTATAAGCTTGAAGTAAAAGCTAAAACAAACCTATTAAACAATACAAAATCGCTTTAATCGCACGAATTTATTTTCCAACAAGAACAAAATGAATTCTTTTTATGTGTTTGATACTTGGCGGCTGTCACTTTGACGCAACGCACCGTCCGCACCGCGCAAATCCCATTTACGTGGGACACGGCCTTATTTTTTGACAATTAGACAGCTGAGCTATATGAAAATCTGCAGACATCAATCCTTCATGACTTAATTCAAGCGTTTCCAGATCCCAACAATGCCGAACATTTAAATCGTCGATTATTTTTCCAACCAACTGGGGATTCGCTGCATTATGAAAATATCCTAAAAATTGCGCAAGAACTGGAACTGGAGTACAGAATCAGTATTACAATTAACAAGAAGAAGTAGAAATGATAGCATACTGTCGAAAAATAGGTAGGCGATGTAAGTCGTCCTAGACCATTCAGACGAAATGGTGGGACCGTATGAGAGGAAAAATCTATGAAAAGGTGGGTAAAGGTATTCTATAGGCATTTAAAGATTTCTGGAGTTACCCTAATTATATAAAAGAGGTACCTTTGGCCCTAGTTACAGAAAGTAGCGGAACTATATCAAAGGTTGTATATGTATTAGTTCACATAGAAATTGAAGAAGAAACTTGACGACGGTGTGCAACGTCTTCATAAAAAATTGCACACAAGAAATAAACTGCTTTTTCCCTTTTTGCAAAAAATGTTTAGACAAGTATCATATTTAGTTTCACTAAATATAATGATAAAATAAACGTTTTGATAAATATGACTGTTTGTTAGTTTTGATCCACTTTGTACTGGATATATATTTGTACCATTACCCCAAACAGTTATTTTCAAAAATTATGGTTGGGTATTCAAACACAACTCATATGTACTACTATACTAAAACCCGATTAAATTAGTTAATTTCCTCAGCCTGAATGAATCAATTAATATAATGTTGGGGCTTTCTCTGTGCTTGGAAGGAGCACATTTGGAATTCTAAAATGTTGAAGTGATCTAGGCGAAAATTGCTAATGTTATAATTTTTACAAAAATTATGTGGAACGAGGATGTTTCAAATTGAAAGGTCCCGCCAGTTGCTATTGTAAGAAATGTTAGTGTATGCTGGCATATCTTAATTCTATAATTTGTTTCCTCTAATAAGTATAATGTAAAGTGTTTGTTAACGAAGATTTATAGAAAGGTCCAATATTTTGCTATTTATGTGTACTGAGAGCATGTTTAAAAATAAATCAATAAATTAGCAACTCTCAACTAGTAGCTTCAAAAAGACTTTTTTCTCTACATGGCGTCGTCAGAGAACTTACAATACTTGAAAACCGGTCATCTCTTTGTCATTTCATTTAACTACAACTGATTTCTCTACATAGTTGGAAAAACCTGCTGATATCCTTTAAGGTGATTAAATGATAATGTACCTTAAGATCGTACTTAAAATTTCCTAAAGGATAGTTGTGGCATATTTTGTAACTGTTTAAGCGTTTGGAAATATACAGTAATTTCGTACATAAAACATTGTAATTTTAAATTTTAGAATTGTGCTTTTTTTATAGTTTCTTTGCTATTGACGATGGGGTCTGACCTAGACCCCGAAACGTTTGGAAATATACATTCATTTCGTGTATTGTGGTGTTATTTCCCAAAACAGTGCTTAAAAATTGTACTTAAAGGTTTAATCAAGGGGTAAGAATTATTATTTGAAGTAATATGTTTATTGTTTCCATCCGTTCTTGAACTAACTTGTATTTCTTTACCTTTTGATTGATATATAGCTGACTCAGATGTGCTAGCATGATTTACTTGATAATAATCTATTAAGAAAACGTATATATTTAATAAGTTAATGTTAATAATGTGACAAATAAATCAGGTAATTAATTAACTGTTCCATTACAACATTAGGTAACAATAAAGCTATTTTTTGTGTGACATAGAAATACTGTAATCATTGTTTTGACATTCACTATATATTAATGTTTAATTATTAAATATTATATATGTAAGATCTAAGGGGAGAGGGAAGTGGTATTAGCAAAGCAACGCAAATTCAGATAATGTATTGCCTTGCTTATTGATATTTAAACTGGGGTTGATTGATGTTTAAGTGTCACTGTTTTCTTTATTCATTCTACCTAAAACTTGATTACTATAAAAATAAAATGCAGTATACGGATTTAGAATTCAAATAAATAAAAGTGTAAATAAATGACAGAACTCAAGGTCTTCCAGGAACTAGATAAAATGATGGATGAATGAGGGATGAACGGCGGATAATAGATGTCTTTCCTGAGTACGCCAATAAAATTTTCATGTCTTAAAGTTAGTTACATAAAGTGTAAAAACAAAATAAATGGTATTTTTCGTTTATCATTTTGTCGTGGTCTAGAATAGAATAACCTACGCGCATTGTTCAGAACTGAAAGTGAATAATTATTAAGCACTCCTATCCCATTCAGAATGCCATAAACTTGTTACAACTGTGATATGGAATTATCAACCTTAGTAGCCTTTAATGAAACAACAATTAAATGAGAAAATACTAATTTTACAAATCTGTAAAGTTCAATGTCTTTCTTAATAGAGTAGTAGGTTTGTCTCGGACATATAGGATAATATATTAGAAGGCATTTCTACCCAATTAAAATACTATTCTTTTCCAAGCAGCATTTTGTGAAAATATTTCTGATTAATTATTTGTTCATAAACAAAGTAATTTCATTCTTAACGTTTAACTTAATTTAACTTATGACAAAAAAATCCATTCTAGAATTTTTTAAATGTAAAGTAATAGTGGAAAATTATTTCTTCTAAGAAATATTTATTAATTACGTAAGTAAAATGTATTGATAGAGTAATTTTTTGGTTGAGAGAAATAATTAGTCATTGGGCTTGGTTAATTTCCTAAACCTTGTACGCTAAAGGGGGGAGGGAAAGGGGTTATGTTGTGATATATCTGCCCCACGGGAATTAAATCGCATTGCGAAAAATAGGCTTGTGAGTTACCCTAATTATATACAAGGAGTACCTTTAGCCCATAATTGCAGAAAGTAGTGAAACTATTTCAGTGGTAGGTGGTTTACAAATGGAAAAAATGTAAATGTATCCGTTCACATAGTAATTGAAGAAGAAATTTGACAACGGTGTGCAAGGTCCTTATAAAAAATTGCAAAATTTGGAATTAAAACGAATGGCGAAAAATAGGCTTCTGAGTAATTGAGTGGGACACATCGTTATTTGTACGCTATTCTTTTCTTTCAGTTCGATTGATGGTTTATTTTATTGATGAGAGGATATAAATTTTTTAATTATGTTTTATAAGCTATAAATGTCCAAAAGTACTCGCTCACTTTATTTCTTTTTGTGACGACTTCTGAAATCAAAAAATTATGCCATCGGGACTGGATCCTTAGAAGAATGACGTAACAGTATCACTATTGCTACATATAGATGCGATGAAATTTTAAGTAGTTGCTGTACTTCTATCTGGCAGTGAAAAGCCAATATATATTCAAAATTTAATATATACTCACAAATAAATTGATTATTTCGTATTTTCAATTCTCCACAACGAATAGTTCAGATTAAAAACATCAAACGCAATTTTAAAAAGCCCTTCTTACCCCACATAACATATCCTATTTAAAAACTAAGGTTGGAGACCAATGCATTTAGGGGTAGCATTTATAACAATGGAATTAATAGGTCCGACTGAAAACTAAGGTAGATGGGTTCGTGATTCAAAACGTATGTATGTTCACCTGATTAAGTAAAAACTCAATAAAATAACAAGTTCCTGACCCAATTGTTCCTGAGACCAATGCATTTAGGGGTAGCATTTATAACAATGGAATTAATAGGTCCGACTGAAAACTAAGGTATATGGGTTCGTGATTCAAAACGTATGTATGTTCACCTGATTAAGTAAAAACTCAATAAAATAACAAGTTCCTGACCCAATTGTTTTATTATATCTCCGCTAGCTCTGTTTTTCTACTTTATTTGCATGAAGGTAGAGATCTTTAAGTAAAATGCGACAAGAAAACTGGTTAATGTAAAATCTAACTGTTGAAAAGTACAGTAGCAATACTTTTCTCTGACCTAACATGATTACGGACTGGAAATTTAACCATATCAATTGGGTTTAATATCCTAAAAAAATTGTATTCATGTTGGAGATTAATTTCAAATACATCACAAAATCTACGAATTCTTTCCATAAAGTTTTCATCATATTAATAGTGAGCAACTGTCAATAATATCATTGCTATATTTGACAGTAGAAAAATGACGTGAACTTTAAAATGTCACTTCTTATCGGAGAAAGTCGAAGAGTGGAGTCAGCGGTCAAGAACATATAAAGTGGTGAAGAAGCACGCAAGGACAGAACAACAGTTGAACTAATAAAGTACTCCTTACGCTAGTCAAGAGAGTGCAGTAGACACTCATGGACATAAAACATGACACAAATTCGCTTTTGCCATCAATTCAGTTTATAAAAGATAATTTACATGACATCACAGCAATACCATATAAATAAATTATTTAACCAATAAAAACCCAATTAATATGGACCCTTTTTGTTTTTTGGTTCACTTATAAAAATTGATGAAGGGTTCTCAATGCTTTCTACGGTAAAGTTATAGAGAATCAGAAATACTCAAAAAATGAGCTTTGGAGTATTTTTCAAGGAAAGAAGTCGGAAAAAGTGTTGTTATGAATAAAATTCGTAACATTGTTTGAAAAGTCATAGCTTAGGACGTTAGGCGTAATTGGGCTCAAATGGTTCAATATCAATTTCGTTGATTAAATAGTATTTGCGAAAATGCAGTTTAAGTCCTTTGCGGATATGTTCGCTAATCTTCGATAACGGAGAGAACACAAACAGAAGAACAGAATAAGTTTAAGTCATTGAGAAAAATAATTTGTACAATGCACAGTATTAAACCTGGGTTATCTGATATGGATATATAAAAATATTATGCACAATGCACTTCACTTGGTATGTTTTTTGCTATAATGCTTATTTTTTAGATTTTCTGATATTCCCTTCCACTGATAGCATTATGTTCATCATTTTTGACAATAATAACTAAAAAAGAATAAAATTATCGCCATTCTTTATTGTTTAAATAATTTAGTTCGACTGATTTGCTATTAATCCGTTGGATATATCACTTAAAATTCTCTATTGACCGAAATAACCAGAAATAGATTAGAACAATGGAATAGCTCCCTCACAAAAGTATTGTTTCACAATACGTTAGTAAATAAGACATTTATGTTACAGATCGATAAGTACGAAGTATACTAAATTTCGATCGAACATGTCAAAAACAGGCGAACAAACCAAATTCCGTAAACGCACACAGACTTTGAGAAATTACTAAATTAGGTGCATATATGATATACATAGAAACATTGGTCATTATTTACAGAACAACTATTCATAACAGGATTAAATGGTAACTTTTGGAAGTTAGACAAGAACTACAGATAACTGAAAAAACACGACAATTTCTTAGATGCAAAATTTCGGAGAAAATGAGCAGACAATTATTGAGCTATATACTGTAAGCAATGCAATGGGACTAGAAGTCATATATTTCATATTAATAGACTCTAAGAATATCGCAATGAAATGTAAATAATACCTTTGTGTATTATTACCCATATTCCCCATATAAGGTACTCTAATGCTAATGAGGAAATAAACAGAGGAACTAGATTTGCTTGGATGATATTAGCAACTAGCTCAACAATTATCAAGCTTTAAAAAGAAACGTTACTGCACTCAAAAAATTGTATTTTTATTGTGTTCTGCTACCAGTACTACGTTCGGTTTAATTGCGAAACCTGTATTTTGAAAACGAAAATTAGACGAAATTTTCAAGTTAAACAAAGGTATCTGAAAAAAGTGAATGACAATTTGGCATTACTGATATGATGTGAATTTGTTCTTAAGTATAAATATATTTCGTATTTCAAGTGTGAAACAAATTCGGGAAACATTTTGTTCTTAAAACGAGCAACATAGCTGTCTTATTTTAGTTGATTAATTTCTTATATCAGAATAATTTAAATTTAATAGATATTTAGTATGTAAACTAGTTATAGACAACTGTTATTAAAAGTTGCCTTGTGAAGTGTTAATAAAAAAACTTGTTATACAGACGGCATCGACTTGTACAATACTTGACTTTTCGGAAGTTGTGAAATTAATTAGTACATTGATTGACTAGAGGTTGAATTTAAAAAAGCATTAAAAAATGTTACTCCACCTAATCTGGTTTTTGGTTTTGTTAGAATGCACGTGATTCGTAAACAATAAAATATTAACTTAATAGAAAATGTTTTTGTCGGTATTCGCTTTTTTTGTATTCCTGAATAATATCGAAATATTATGTTTCTGGCAGAGACTAAAACTGTTTTCAGGTTGTAGAAAAATTCATTATTGTGAACTTTGAGTTTTGGAAACACACTCTGTGCTAAATGAAGTAGTTGTCAAGTAATGCCTTAGAAGTCTTTGTTTTAGTGATGGAATGATAGTTGTGTTTGGGATGTGGGTGTTAAATGCCGTCTTTTTTATTGAATATTCTTTTTGATTGTCAGTTTCGGTGACTTCTTTCACTATTCTTGTTGAATAGGTGCCATGATTGTCGTTGCTCAAAAGTGATTTTGTGTCTATTATTCATGATTTTGCATTAATACTAGGGCCCTTGTTTATGTTCACCTGAAGTTTGATGTTCTTTCCAGAGGGTACCAAAATATCTGTTTCTTGTATGAGAATACGATAAACTGCAGTCATTATTCTTATACCCTTTAATCTTGCAGTGGAACTTTCATAGGAGTATCAATTTTGTTTTAAATTAGCATTTTTAATTTTCGTCTGTTGTTTCTTCTACGAATCGTGTTTTGGTTCTAACTGGGTATCCTTCAATTTTGTGACTACTAGTGTGAGGTTCTCGTTATCAGTTAGAGGGCTTAATTTATAAGCCACAGACATATACTAAAATACGTACGAGTTTACCGTTACCCAACAGGCACAACTAGATATAAATAGTAACAGGTATCGAAATATAGATTGTCCTCAACCTACTGAATAACTATTTAGGTTGTGAAAACCTTTGGACACAGATTACATAACTAAACAGACGAAGAAAACTCAGCCGAAATCATAATATAGAAGGACACTCATATTAAACCCTTAAAAATAAAACCGTTTATAGGAAGTACTTACAAACGTACAAAGGCAACACCTAAGGAGAAGGAAAAGCCGAAACGCATCAAAAAGGTAAAAATTGTTAAAATTCGTAAGTGACATTCAACATACCTTAAAGTAATTAAAGTGTTCACAAATTACAAGTAAATACTGCATTAGGTATGTCGGATAAAACAAACAACAAATTTACTGTACCCCCAAGAAGATCAGATAAAAATCCGAAAAGTAAAAGACAACTCTTCCAGAATAGTTCAATACACCATAAATATCATAGGCTTAAGTTACAATTATGAAATTTATGATGAAAATATTAAGATTGATTAAAGCAAATAGAATCCCTTTAAACAAAATGAGCTTTTAACACTTATTACTCTTCTGACAAACAGCACTCACAGGACGCCTTGTCCAAAATACGCCACACGTCCCTGGAGTTACAGCAACGTTTTCTAATATGAACAATATTGTCTTTATATTGTTAACAATTTCCCGAATTTTCGGTATTAATTATGGTATGATTTGTCCAGAACATATCTGTCAGCAGGCCGTTGATTGAATAATTCAGACATTTCACGACACTATCCAGCAGTTACTGAACCCATCTTACCTGAGTAGAATTGTTTGCAATATTTCTCACTTTTCAAAAATTAACCATTAAATCAACTAAAAGTTTAAAAAATGATTAAAAAGTTATTATCTTACTAACCCGTTGACCGAATTTCGAAAGCAAAGTAGCATTGTTTCGGGAACCAAAAACATTTTTCTCAGGAATATCACTTGACTATATTTCCGTTTAAAAATTGTAAGAAGATTACCTTTCTCCATATACAATTTTCAAATAATTATCTGTTTCAGGATAAAAAATGAGTAGGGAAAACCCAATGAATTGGCAAAATAACCTCGAATAGTAATAAAGCTTATCTGCTTATATCTAACAACTGCTGAGAACACGCAAAAATGTATGGAATGTATACAGCAAATTGTTTTGGAAATGAATTCACGCAAAAACAATGATAAAAATGCTGAAGAAAAGTGAAACATTAAATACTGAAAATGTGATATAGAGAAAATAACCAGGGAATACTTTAAAATAAAAATAGAGACGAAATCTCAACACAAAAATTTTAAGAGGAATTAGAAAAGTCAAGTAAACATTAATTACTATATTATAAAATCCGTACTAGCGTCGATGGCAATAATTAATGCCGGAATTAAAAGTAGCTGATACTTTGACAGTATTGGCGATGTACACGAAATATTGATAGAAAAACAATTACGGATTAATATAGAATACTTTCTATACTTGTGAGAAAGCAATTATGCCAAGAAATCTATATATAAAGTTTTCACTAATTTTTTTTCCACAATAATTGTTTTTCCATGAGATTGGCTTCTTTAGAACAGAAAAAATAACAGTTCTACTGTGTATTCTAAAGACACCAGTCACCTGGTGAAACAAACACAGTTACCAGAGTAATTATCAAATAAAACAGCTTGGTAAAGATATATGGAGAGAGGTTTACAGGCAGATCAACACAGACTTTGTGACGATGATTATATTATGAAAGAAGAGAAAACAGAGAACTTAACCACTGCATTAAATATTATTACGACAGAGAAAGAAAATTTTAAAGAATTAACAGAGATCCCATTTTAGCATTAACAAATGTTTCAGGTAGTTACTACACCCTTATCAAAAACCTACATAATAAAATGTAATACAGGGCAAAGTATGTTAATATTCCTGTAACTCTATTTTAAAATTATGTCATTACTTGAAAGCGAATTTCCTGGAACAGCTCCAAAAAACTTTTCACTAACAACACATTATCTTTCCGAAATTCACTTAAAACAGTAAGATGGTGGAAATTGGATATAAGTTCTAGTATTAATTTGGGAAAACCTACCTTACCATCTTCAGGCGACTTGGATATTGCTGCAAGTAGACACAAATATTTGAACCACGTATAGTAATTATGCACCATGTTTCACTCACAATGGACTCAACATCACTATGAAGAAAGTCCAAGAGAAACTGCTATTATCAAGGCTGACAAAGTTTATATCCTTGTTTGAAAATATGTAGCAAGGTTAATTTAGAGTGTATTGCACTTACACATTCTGAGCTGTTAATCATTGTACATCATTAAGAGTGGTAACAATTGGTAGGGTGTATACAATTCTGTTTCCTTTGCGTAATTAATTTATGCAAAATTACCTATATTTTATTCATGTTAAATTATTAACTACATACGATACAAATTTCAATTATAACTTCTAGTTTTGCTTTAGAATATGTAAATTTTCTGGAAATAGTACAACCTTTGAAGATTTTTTTATTTGTTTTTGTAATATTAACTGTAAACAGATTAATGCTTAAAGAGTGTTTTTTGCCGGTTGTTATTTTGATATTGTGGAAAAACTGTGATTTAAAATATTTCATGACAGTTTATGTATTTTCAATATTAGTAAATTAACTTTTCACCTATGGGTCAGTTTCACCGTAAAATATGGCAAGGGATTTTTTTGGTAAAATACGTCCTATTTGGGCCGCTAGGTGCCACTGTTCTTGGCTCAAGAAAAACGTTTCGGAAAATGTATGTCAAGAAATCGAATATATTTTTCCTTTTCCATAATTTGTTCCATATTAAATTTATTAACACCAGATTGTAACACTATCTAACTTTCGAAAATTAATGAAGGGAAATGTATACGTAGCACAACAAATCCTTCAATAACCAACAAAATTCGAAATAACTAATTCTTTTAATTTCTAATTAAATTATCCGTCTAGGTAATTTAAAGATATTGGTAAAATAAAGAAGTATTATAAAACCATAAAAAATACGGTAAAATAAAAGGTCCATCCTTATCTGGATCTTATAGGTGGTAAAAGATATGCTAGTTTTCAAACATCAACTCCAGAGGGTAAAGTTGTCGTAGCGACAGAAGCAAACCCTGGTATTGACGAAGAAACAGCCTGAGAATTGGCAAAAAGGGTTTCAATTGTACATAGCTAAGACGTATTAGTTACGTCAGAAATCAAATAATACATATTGTCAAATATTTTAATTTTATATTTTAGAATTGTGCCTTTTTTATTCATAGTTTTTTAACCATTGACAACGGCGTCTAACCTAGACCCCGAAACGTTTGGAATATACAATTTTCATAAACGTGGTGTTATTTCCCAAGAAGTACTTAAACATTAAATATGTTAATATTTATATTTAGATATTTATGCATTCCTTACGGTTAATGTCATTTAGTAACAAAAGAAATCGGGTATTCTGTAAACGACTAAATAAAGCTACCAACCTGAAGCTGTTTCGCTTGAACAGTTTTGTAAAAAAATGTTTTGAGACAGTAGTTTTTTAAGTGGTCAGAACGTCACTATGTTTAGAATGAAAGCAATCCTGATTTAAGGGTAATACAAACCAATTGTCTTACATGCTCTATGTATTTTATCATTCTTTAATTGTTAAGCGACACTAAAATAATTTTGAAGATATGTCACTGAATACATTTTTAGGAGAGAAAATTTGTGAAAAATGGGTTGTGAAAACCCTTCACTCAGCTAGAACATTCGTACATTTATATAATCACTTCGAATAGGTTATCTGTATGTTTTATGCAGGTATTTTAATAATTCTTTACAAATATGTAGAAGAAATGACTAGCTACATAGTGGAGTCGTATCAGGCTTAACAACTATAAGTTTATATTAGGTGCTGAAATAAAATTTCTTTTGAAAATATATAAGCCGATAATAGTGAGGTAAAGGAAATCTATAGAATTACTTAAATAATATTTTTCGTTTTACTAAATCTCAAACGTTCTTTAACACTTTAAGGCGACTGACAATATTATACGACGACCTACACATAAATTTTCTTAAAGTACGTACTATTATAAAATTGTAGTTTGTTTGTTTGTTCCGGCTTCACGTAAGAATTACTGAACAGATTTTGATGAATCTTTTTTTTTGTAGCAAAGCCTATAATTTGACTTAGAATCTGGTATATTATCTCCCCACATTGACAGAAACGGTAGATGTAGCAAAAAAAGTACTACGCTCTTGGGTAACACAATTACATTTTTGGTTCCACCGCACACACCAAATATTAGATACTTCTATTAGCTTAGATTTTATTCAGAATTTGAAATATGTCAATGTAACTTGTTTCGATTGAAAAATATTAACTGATATATCAAGCGTAATTTTACAGGGTGTTCCATATATACGGTTGGTGAAACATAGAGCGGAATAGAATTACATGGGTTTACAAAATCTTTAAAAAATATATACAATATAGTTGAAATAAGAGGGGGTGGAATTAGTTATACGGGGTGGTTCAAAAGAGTTGAACTGGGCAGGCCATAAATAGTTGCAGATACTAGGTAGTTGAAAAACGGGTTGAGAAGAATTATATACAGGGTGGATAACAAAATGTTATATTCATTAGCTCATAAATAGTTGCCTATAAAATGTGGTTGAAATAAGGGTAGAAAAAAATATTTATACAGGGCGGATAAAAAAATCGTCGAAAAAAATGTGTTACATAAGCAGTTAGAATATTTGAATTATGTTCTTGAGTTATTACAGTTATGAAACGGGTTCAAAAAATGTTAGAACCAGTTGCTTATAAAATGTTGTTGATATATGAGATCGAGTGGAATTATAGTTTATGGGGTAGTTAATTTTTTTTAATATCCACAAGTACTTGCTTATATAGGATGGTTGAAATATCTAGCGGAGAATAATTACAGTTATAGAGGTGGGTTTAAAAAATATTACAAATAAATGTTATGATCTACAAACTGTTTCGTATACACGATGGTTGAAATATAGGGTGGATTAGAATTCTAAGTATACAGGGTGGTACGAAAATGTTATATTGGGTGGCCCATAAGTAGTTACATATACAAGATGGTTGAAATATAGGGTAGAGTAGAATTATAATTATACAGGATGGGTAAAAAAATGGTAGAACATTTTTATTTTATAGGGTAGAACATGAGTTGCATATATGGAGTACCTGAAATATGGGGCAAAGTAAAGTTTAAATGAAGGGTGGTTAAAAAATATGAGTAGAATTTGTTAAATAGCCATAGCTCATAATCAGTTGCACAGATAGTTAAAATATAGGTTGAAGTAAAGGTATAGTGAAGTATTTAAAAAATGATGTGTTGGGTAAACAATAAGAAGCAGCATATTCAGGGTGCTTGTAATAAAGGTTGAAGTAGAGATATACATACGAGGTGATACAAAAAAAAAGTAACAAAATTGTTTTATAGGGTGTCCCATAAGCAGTGAAATATGTTGGAAATTGATGGACTTATATTTATAGTTAAACATTGTGGGCCAAAAATTTTTATACTGGGTGGCCGATAAGTAATTGCAGATACAAGGTATTTGAAATAGAGGGAAGAGTAGAATTATAGTTAAATAGGGTGAAAAAAAATTCTAGGATAGAACATGAGCTGTTACATATATGCAATATCTGCAACATGAAGCGAAGTAAAATTATACTTGTACAGTGTGATTAAAACAATTGCATATAAGGGTGTTTGAAATGTAAGGTGGAGACGAATTATACTTTCTAGTGCGTTTCAAAAAATATCAGAAAAATGATTACATAGCGTAGTCTATGAGCAGTTGAATGTATAGGATTCAAATTCAAATATAGAGTGGAGCAGAGTTATAGTTAAGTGTTTAAAAAAATATTTGGTGGTCCTTAATAGATGCATAATTTTGTAGATTAAACTTATAGTTATATGGGATGGTTGACTAATTGGCAGCAGTATAAACAGGATGGTTTAAATATAGATGGAAGTAGAGTTGTAGTCATAAAAAGTTGTTCAATAAAAATGAAGGAATAAAATTGTTATATCGGGTGGCCAATAAGCAATTGCAGTTTGGGGGAAAGAAGTTGGGGACTGGGGGATTTATAGTTGTGCAGGGTGGTACAAAAATGTTAAATTGGTGGCCGATAAGTAGTTGCATATACATGGTAGTTGAAATAGAGGGATGAGTAAAATTATAATTGTACAGTGTGAGTAAAAGAATGTTGCATATAATGGGTGGTTCAAATATATGGTGGAGACAAATTAGACTTTCCAGGATGGTTCAAGAAATAGGAAAATGGATGCATAAGAAGCTCAAAAATTGCAGATATAATTGTTACACAGCATAGACCATAAACAGGTGCATAGCCCACCCTATAAGGTATATTTAGGTGTTTAAAAATGTTATATTGGGTAACAAATAAATAACAGCATATACAGGATGGTTTCACTATAGGGTGAAGTGGAGTTACAGTTATACAAGATGGAATAAAACTGTTATATAGGGTGGGCCATAAGAACTTGCAGTATGGGTGAAATATATTCGGGATTGGTGGATTTATTGTTATGTAGCGTGATTCACAAATGTTAGAAAAAGTTGTTATATAGGATAGCCCATATGTTTCATTAGTCATTTCTTGTTGCACTGAATTGTTCACTCCATACGCAGCTGAAACGGAGGGTAACGGCTAGTATTTAATAAATCAATACTTAGTTTATACACTATCACGGCAAATTATAGCATGTTAAGAAATAAGGTAGACCAGACAAGCCAGCAAAGATAAGTTACGCCGATAAGCAATTATGGAAATAGGTGGGTAGTAAGATGGAGATTATGTTTAATCAAATTAAAGAATATGGCAGTCTATTATCCAAAGAACTTAGCGGTTCGTCAGTATTCCAACAGGTTTTATTAGGTTATAAGTAAAGAGATTTAAGTAAAAAGAGCTAACCGTTTTTGTTTAAAATTAAATCTCGTTTAAGTATTTAACATGTTATTGGAATTTTTTAAATTTCCATTCACGATAGATTTACCTTTAGCATCCATTAATTACATGAGGTGTTTTTTTTGCAAATTTGGGAGCTCCTCCTACCCCTTTTTGAGATTTTATGAGATGTGGTGAACCTCCCCTCACACAGTTAACATTTAATTTATAATTTTTAATAAAAAAAATGTGGTTTTTGCTTCATATACTGTTAATCAGTTACTCGTTATTATAGTATCTATGTTTTAAAAAAACATATTAAATTTAAACATCTCCTTCTGGGTGATGCCATTTCTTTGTCAGTGAGTATATATCTTTAATAAATCGTTATAAGTTAATGATTTACAAAACCCTCTTGTAGTAAGCAGTTTGACAATTATTCTTTAAATGTGCTGCAAATATAAAACCAAGCAAATCTACAGATTTGTAGGAGTAACATCCACTAACTAAACTAAAAATCAGTCTGGCAGCACTGAGTCGTCAGGGACTTCTATTCTGATGGATGACCTTGCTGCTCGGCTTAGCATTTTTTGGCGCGGAAGCTGCGCACAGTTGAATGTCTTTTAGGAGAATACTACTAGAGTTGTTTATTTCTTTTTGACTGCTATTGTATTTTGCCTTTCTAGGAAAGCATTTACAAGGCACTAGGGGAAGCTGGAGAGGAAATAAAGATTGGGAAGTAGTGCGACTCTAATTGTAAATTTTCGTGGTAGAAAATGAAGAGTATAGAAAGTAACTAAGGAGAGTTGACTAAATACATAATGTATAATTTTATATATTAGTTTTACAGTAATACGGGATGGTGACATATTTTGTCGATTTATCTTAAAAGTGAATCCCACAAGAAAAAGATGAGAATCATTGGCAATTATTTTTTGACCAACAACGCATTTTTATTCTTTGTATAATCCGATTTCGCGCTTTCTGGAAAGTTCACTGGGGCCAAACTAAATGTGAAGCCTTTATTTTAAAGTTCTCGTAATAAACTCTATAGAGTCAACTAAGCCAGATCTCAAAAATACTATTTCTGAAAACGGGGTTTAAATTTTACTAGATATTGATGCTTATGTTAGAGTTTCCAAAAAAGGAACCCACATGAATTAAATAATAATGTAAACGGTAAAAACATTTTGTGCTATCAATATTTTATTCTGATATATATTAACTTTAAAATTTTAGTAGTTTGTCTTTGTTCACGTTTATGATTTATTGTAGTTTTATTTCCTTAACAGAATACAGTTTAAATACATAAAAAATAAAAAAGATTGGGACGTATTTTAAAAATTATATGCAAAAAAATAAATAGAACTTTATTTTTTTCATTATCTACCGCGGTTAATCATTTACCACAAATTATTTGAAAAATTATCTTGTTATGAAAATCGTAACAGTAAAATGCAATTGTTGTGTTTTTTATAATGCAAGGGATTTAATCGGGTATACTGTTATTACTCATGCGTAATTTGTGTAAGATATGCATTCCTTCTTTGAGAACTTGTGAAAAGATGAGGGAAAGTGCTTATCAGTCATTGTTAAATTAGACTATGTACTTAAAGTATCATTTCTCAAAATTTATTCAACATCAGAGCAGGAAATATTGTTAAATTTGAAGACGGGAGATGTAAAGACCGACATCTAGGATTTTCGGGGAAAAGAATGACACCTCGACGAGAGTAAGAATTATTATTAATAACCAAGCTAAATATGATGCTGTATTGAATTTAACCTAAATTAGTATAAAAACATACTTTAATAAAAATGTCATCTACAAAATCTTCGGTTTTGCCTTTTTTGAAAACTGGTAGACTTATCTCATGTGAAAATTGTGCAACATTTGATAGGAAAACTTGTAGAATCAGTTCAACCAAGTGAATAATTAACAACAATATGCAACCCTGAAATAACTTTTAGGTTAAGTAACAGAAAATGTCATTTGGCACTTAATACATTGAACATTTGTTCATTTAAATATAAAAAATATATTATGTTTCCTTAATAAATATTTTTAGTTCACGTTCTAAATAAGTGACCAGTAATCGCCTATAAGAACTTTGGTTTATAGTTTATTGAGAATTTCATTAACGTCAGTCATCAATTCAATGGTAATTTCAGTTCACATATACGAATCATGATAAAGGCATAACTCACAAACGATTTTAAACAAAAAAATTGACCATCTATAACCAGATGGCAAAAATTTTTATGTGTGCTAGCCAACTATTACAATAAACATTAAACATTAAAAAAACCTACTAAATTAAATTTAGGAGTTGGTTAAAAAATATTTATTAAAATTCAATTATCAATGACAATTTTGTAGTACTTCGACTGGGGGCCTTATGGTGCATATCAGGTTCGTAAATTGTTACTTTAAGCAATGTCCTGTTTCATATTACTGCAAATTGTCTGAAATTATGAAACATTGAAGATATTCCATTATCTTTTGTCTGAATTATTCCAGAAAAGCCTGTGAATTATTATGAATATTAAACACAAAAAAGATGAACCCAATGCACGATAATGAATCAATAAAGTTTGGAATAGTGTCACAATACGTATAAAATATCAATTTCTAAAAAACTGTCGCTCAAAATTAATATTATTAGCAGTTAAATCCAAGTATCTTATTTTCAAGTGCTAACTGTAAAAAACTAATTATTGTTTGCTATTATCAACTTCAAGTGTTTAAATAAATACTATTTTTGTATTTATTTTGCTAAAGCCATCAAGTAACTGAATAAGAAAGAACAGACTGGTCGTTTGAAGTGCTGAGTAGTGAACATCAAATCAAAAAGTCTAAAAAATTGGAAAAAAATTGTTTACAAAGTAATTCTGTTTCCAATATAGTTGGCTAAAAAATCTTTTGGTTTGTGAAAGATGTGTGGTAAATAGAAACAACAATTAGATAAAGTGAAAACGAAAATCCAGATATATTCTTAAAAAGCTATTTGTTTTAAAAGACTAAATAATGAATGGGAATACTGGCTGGTATCTATAAATTTGGGATCGAATAAAATATAATAAAATTTAATGTGAATTACAATGTAATTATTATATTTTTTTATTTCTTTTTTACTAATAAATAATATTACTAATAAATTATATACGTTTCATCTGGTGTAAAACTTTTATAACACTTACTTATTTAAAATTGTCACCTATTTACAGTTACATCGGGCCTATCTAAAGATTTTCGTTCAACGAGTTGTTTATTTTAAATTTTGCACTAGGAATTTAGAATACAATTTGAAAATTGACAACTTGACAAAAAAATTTACAAAAACGCCTGCCATTAGTTCACCAACTCTGATCTATAGAACCAAACATTTTCTCCATAATTTGATTTAAATTAAGGCTGCTAATCCACCTAAATACCCATCTATTTATACCAAATGAAAAAACTACTTTAAGAGATTATTGAATATTATAAACTGGAGGAAGATGTGTCAAAGAAAGACCTAGAAACACAATAATATAGAACTGATGAGAATTTACAATCAGAACGAATACTGAATATTCTGAGAATGGTACATGTAAGTAAAATGCGCTTTTTGCCGCGTATTTCAGGTAAAAGTTTTATATTTTGAAATAAGAATTTACTTGGTTTTCATAAATTATACAATTTTTTCAAATAAATTATATCGATGCGAATTAAATTTGCACACTAATCAGAAATGAGAAACTACATATATGGCCTTAAGTAATAAATTATGTAAATCAGCGTTTAAATTATGTTTAGACTTATTAATTTTTACTTTTTTAACATCGATACTTTTAGGTTGAGGAACATTACTTCTACTGATTTAAAATAGTATGTGACCAATTTCGCATATTGCAAAGAAATCTTGTATTATCTATCGTACATTTTTCTAATATATACAAGTTATGCACCAGTTGTGTACATAATTATATAAACCCGTATATTAAAATATTTCCTAAAACAAACAAAGTTGCCGACAACTGACAACTTGATTATATGTAATTATTTCGGTATTTTAATTAATTTAAAAAAGTTAAATAATTTCATTCAAATTAGTAAAACACTATGAAAAACTTACCTTAGAATCATCGGGAGCTTTACTGATTGCAGCAAGCACACAAAAATATTTGAATAGCGAATAATAATTTCTATTCCACATGTTTTTTGATGTACATGTTCCACTCACACTGAACTCAACATTAAAAGTAAGGCAGAAAGAATAAGAGAAACCGCTATTATCAAGGTTGTCAAAGATTTATATCCCTGTATGAAAATGTCCAACAAGGTTAATATTGAGTGTATTGCTCTTAGCTTGTAGTCCTATTAACTAATCATCGTAGACACATGCCCATATGAATAGTAGAATTAATTAGAACGATTGAATATGAATTAAATGCGGATATCTGAAAGCCTTGATATCAGATAAAAATCATTTTATTATATATAAAATTTGAAGGGAGGAACCGTTTTCAGATTTGGTGGGAACATACCTGATTGAGTTAACATTGCCTCCGGCAAGGCCAAAAAATACCCTTTCCGAAAATATTTCAATGTGAAAGTAACAGCCTTCGAATACAAAAGTATTTCGCGGCGGCCGAATTAAATGATCCTTACTATTAGTGGTAAGTACTAATTGTAAATAAACCCGCTAATTTACATATAACATGTAATAGAATAGCACACGTGACTCACCCTTAGTGAGATACCAGTGTTTGTTACATAAATCATATAACATGTTCGCAAGTATCGGCTGACGGGTTGGGTGGAGCTATTACGAACTATTATCTAATTTTTCAGATATGATCACTGATCTTCTAAACACAATAATGAGGATACAATTAAAATAAATTACAGAACGCTATTGCTAGACGTTGTGTAAGTGAACGTGGGGGAGAATGAAGAGGGCGTTTAAAAATGAACTATTTTTCTTAATAAGAGTTCAGATCTGACATACAGGGTGGCTTATCGCAGATCCGTTCTGCAAAGCTTATGCCTTTACATTGGATCCTTATACTTTTTTTCAAAATTTGTTTGACGGTAGTCTAGCAACAAAATTTTTTTTATGGAAAAAAGTTTATAAAGTAACAATTATAAACCGAATTTACCCTTTACCTTGAGTAAAAATGTTGCGTGGGATATTTAGGGGTTTATGTTAGATATTATTCTTTTAGTTCAAACGATATTTACAAAATGGTACACAAATATCTCATTCATACTAAATTCTATGCATATAAAATTAATTTCATCAAGAATAAAATGAAGATGAGAACTGCACCAGTTTTCATGGTTTCATTATATGATGATGTGCACTCTTTTCAAAATGGCCCTGTAGATTGACGTAATTGTGGTTATTAGCGCTGAAGTTTCTTCAAGATGCAGTTCCACCTCACCATTTTAACAAAGTCGTTGAATTATACTCGAACAGATGATCGCTACAATGCCATTTACGGAACCTGAAATAAAATGTTATTAGGAGCTTCAATAAACATGCCAAATTCTGGCTAATGAATTTCGAACTCTCATTCATTATGGAGAGGGGTATTCTTGGAGAAACTAAACCAATTCGAGTCATTTATTAAATTTACCATACAGGTCAAAGAGAGAAGCTAGTCAGACGACTAGAACCGGAATTCAGACAACAGTTTGCAGGAAACTTATACAAACAGGTTTATGTCTCAACTACCTTTACCTATCTTACTGCAACAACAAAAACTAGCGCCTTAAAAATACTAGTCATCAAAGCAAAGCATCTTTAGCACAGCATATATATTCAAGCATGAGGAAATGAATCTTAAAGTACGATTTTTGAGGATCGTATATTCCGGAACTATTAATTAATAAGACATTTGAGGAACGCAACAAACCTGCAAGGCAGGAAGAACATACTACTGTGATATTATACTAAACTAGATGCTTTTCAGATCAACTTAGGCACCACTTTGAGAACCACTGAATATATGCAATACTTTGCAAGTGTGAAAGTCTCTACATTAGTGAGAATTTGTACACCAGAGTTATGGAAGATCTTGTGCATAGATTGAACACTATAATATTTACTGGTAGTGGTTCAAGGAAATCTACCAAGAGGAGACCTGGTAAACGAATATAATAATATCCAACGTCATTATTATAGGATCTTCGCTAACTTCAAAGCAAGTTCCGCGTACTATAGTCTTTTCAACTGCATTTATCGTCGATATCTAAGAGAGGGATAGGGCGTAAATAGATGACATCAAATATTTGATTCCCTAAAAAGTTGTTTCAACCTGGGGCCATCCAAATTAACATAATTGAATTGCTCCATTTATTTTATATTTTGATGAGTTATAAAATCACGGATGATTAGAATTTCATGTTTGAATTTGGTAACGAAGGGTTCGAGACGTTTTAGATGTGTTTCACCCGTTGGTCTCAGACAGTGAAGCCGTACAGTTATATCTGTTTGGGTATATTGTTATACATAAGGACTGGTTCCTGAAAATAAGTTGGGAGTCCCTGAGAGCAAAAGGTAAAGCATTGCTTTGATTTCATGGATATTTTGAATACTGTACACCCAGTTACTTAACTTATTTATCCCATTCAAGAGACACGTTTATAATATTTATTTAGAATATTGTTCGGGGTAAATATTGTGTAGTTTGTTTTCACGTTGAATCAGGTGTGGTTTGGAGTATGTTCACTCTGGCTATGTGTAAGCTTGACGTGCACTTGACAAGTGCAATTGCTCAGTGGTTGCAGTTTTTTTCGTTTTTGGAAAGAGCCTTTTTTCACAAATTAATGTCGCCTTTGGTCACACGGTCTTCGTGTAGCTCAAGATATGTGAAATTGAAGATAATTTGTTGTCACTGGTTGTTTTTGTTGTTGACAGTATATATAACATTTATAACGGATACAGGATAGGTGAATAACTGTCAGAAAGTTCAGCACAAACACAGTTTAATTAAAGCAGGTAACAATATTTTCGTTATTCATGAAACCCAACGACTCCAATAACAGAACATCATAAAGATTTCTTTCATTAGATACCTTTGAAGAACAATTATTAGAATACATCTAATAATACATGCATACATATTCTTTTACCGTATACAATATAATAAATTTAGCAGAAGCGTTACTAAAATACAGAAATATAACAGACAGTAGACATTTGTATAATTTTATGGTATTACATTATTTTCGATGATGGTACAAAATAAATTAACATGGAATGACTTTAATTGCGTTTTGCAACTTCCGACTTTAGACTTTAGACTTTTGTGTCAGGATTCAATTTGATGGATATAGGCAAAGCATTTGGCGATAAAACTGCCTCCTTATATATCTATACACAAAAATTACTATGCTTAAATATTCCCTACGGTGGTAAAGATTAATACATAAATTTTTCATATTTCGTTCTTAATGGTTTAGATAGTAAAAGAAAACTGATTTCGGTATTGACGGTGGACTATGACGGAAAATTCAGAATAGAACCGAGTAATGGGCTTACGAAAAATAATTAGACAATGTGGTGCAAAAGCTTTACGCTTATATTGTTTTGTTATATTATTATTATATTATGTTATATTTTTTATACTGAAAATAATGTTTCACACCTAAAATGCACAATCCATACTACACTAATTTTTTTTAGACAAATACTTCTAGTGAACATTACAACGATGAGTAAATCACACATCCTACGATTGAACCACTACTCTTGCTCCTGCTGTGCGGCCGCATTTATACCCTAGTCCAGTTACTCTTGATTGTTCTCGTAGTATCCTTGTGTACCTGCCACATATCGAAAGGATTGACACGTTCTGTACTTTTGTTTATTCACAATCGTAAAGACTAGAAATACGTTTTTGCTGAACGAAACGTTTTGGTTTATTAAACGTTGTAACAATATATTATCGGCCATCAGAACAATGGCATACAGTTATCAACTTCTAATGACAGAAGATCGTCGGGAGTGGGAATTGTAAACCCAGCCAAGATCCACTCAGGATTGTAGATATATATAGTAGTAGTAGGAGCTGGAAAGTACAAATACCATATAGTGAGCCATTCAAACAAAAGCTATTTTGGGTCAGATCAAGTTTCGCAATAATGGAGACTCAAATTACGTATCTGTATCCATAACCGTAATACGATACGTTCACGTATACTTTTGATTTTAGTTTTAGTTAGCACATCTACACATTTCACATTATGATTGTTTTGTGCCTATCTCCAAAGAACAACGGTTTATTGAGTAAAGAGAAACAGATTTTCTTGTTCTGTGGTGCTTCATTTCATAAAACGATACGGGATACGTAAGGCGTATTCGTAGAAAGATGCGTAATGCGGGAGGAGCTAAACGTGGCGCCTTACGGTTAGAGATACATAATACGTAGTGCTTGCACTAAGTTTCTAATAGTGTTGAGAACATAGAGGTAGGTAATACCTATCCTTGAGGTATGGACGCCTATACAAGTGGAATCTTAAGACATAAGAGAGAGAAAGGAAACCTAGTTGACGTACCTGTCTGTGTCTAGAGCTGTATATATATATATATATATATATATATATATATACAAATATGTCTCCTTTACTTAATCTTAATATACTTACATAATACAAAATTCAAAATTATATTAATAACATTTACCTTCACTAATATTATACAGTAAACATATTGTGCTTTCTACCTATATACTCATTATTATCTTACAACACTATATAATGTATTCAGATGTATAGAATTTAGTTTAATATTTAATTCTGAGGAAGCCTGTCATCAGGGCGAAACAATTGTCAAGAAAATCATAAATTTGTGAAAATTACCACAGTGGTTAGTGTTTTAATACAATTAAAATATGAATTTTCACCAAGGAATGACCGAAACAATCATCAACAATCAATTTTTGAGTATCAGCAAAAAAGTGTTGTGACATTTCTTTTTAATTGTAACCTTCAAAATTAAATGTATATCATATACTGGGCATTAATGGTTTTTCAACTACGCCCCAATCTACAAAAAGTTGTAATAACAGCCAATGATTTGTTATAAATTTGGCAGAAACATTTGCCGTTTAATGTTTGCTGTCTTCTAATAACCGAAATACTAATGAGTTAAAGTATTTTTTTCAGAATAGAAGGAACAATATCAAATTTTCGCCTAAAAAAGAGCAAATCCTTGGGTTGAAAAATATGTAGAATTTGATTGAAATTAACAGTGAAATAGATTACAGTACATTATGTATTAAGAATTAAACATGCTTGGGTTTGCTGTTATGAGTAGTTTCGGGTAAATTCTTTTCGAATCGTTACTGTTACCTTTCTTAAAGTCGTTCAAATAGGATTGCGGAAATAAATCAAGTCTTTCTTGCTGTCATTCAACATTGACTCGTTTTAGTTCTTGTAGCCTCTTACCATCAAAAATTAATTTGTCCTATGGATACCATGAAAAGGTCAAACGGAACATTTACGTAGGTACTGTATAGTGATTATGTAATAATTACGGCAACACTGGTCTGTTATTCTAAATGCTAATGTTATCATTCAAGTATGCATTTCAAAATGTAACATACTTGTGACATGGAATGACAAAGCGATTTCAGCATAACGGCTAAGGATAATAGATTGTAAATCATTTCAAACGGGTTTGTTTCATATAGATAGACCTGTTTTGTTTCCTTTTTTTAGTCGTGTCAATCTCTGCGTTGATTTCAGTAACCACCTACGCCAGATATTGTGCGTTAACCTCGTGGAGTTTAATTAGATCAGATGTACACGAAAATATAAATATTAAACGATGCTTATAAAAATTCAATATTATCCCACATCTTACATATATTGTTTTGCAACAAATGCTATTTAATATATACAGTGGTATAATAAAGTTCTGCGTAAAATCGATAAATTGGACAATTCTCAGTTTTTCGAAAAACGTAATAATTTTGGAGAGCGAAATAAATTTATCCATACACACTTTATAAATTAGACCAATTTATTGGTCTAATAATAAGTAACTTTTTGTTCTTAAATTTCTTGTACTAACACAATGTAATTGACTAGTGGTAATTACTTGATTAGTAACTACATACAAATTATGTTTGTAACAATTATTTTGGAGAGTATGTTTGAGTTATAAACAGTCAGGTTGGCAGGCAACGGGAGGTGGCAGAGAACGATAATACCAAATTAAATGCTTGATTAATGTAACAAGATATCCTAACAACAACAACTCGGAAATTGTAAAATATTAAAAACATTAAATTTCAACCTTACAAGATGATCTTGATCGACTATTACAATTTTGTAGAATTTTTATGTGGAAAACTGACAAGGAAGCCTAATTTTTAATTCAAGTTTTATTTTCCGATGGACTACTTTTTGTTTAAATGTTATAGTAAATTGTCACATTGTCGATGCTGGTCTCAGAAAAACTGCCACTGGGTATAAATAGTAAACACCCCCAGAATCCACAAAAAATAATTGTTTAGGTAGACATAGTAAGCTTTACTTACTTTTTTAACGCTAAGTTCACAGCTAAGCGATATTTACATCTTCTGTGGACATCCCTGACTAAATTTAGGCGTTTCCAGATCCCAACAATGGCAATATTTGAATCCTAGATTATTTTTTTAACACCGCTGCATTATGGTGGCGAAGTAAGAAAATTTCTGACCAAGATCTGGATTTCCTCCTTTCCTCTTGTGGGGCTATTTGAAGAACCGAGTTTATAACGAGGGGTCAGAAAATTTGCAGGATTTGATAGAAAGCAGTAGTCAAGAGGCGAATGCCGTGACTTCCGAAATGGTTCAAAATTGAATCATCACTGAATTTTTCATTATGTACAATGAACAATTTGAACAACTTTTGTCAAATACACACATTCATTATTTATTTTTATTCAGTGAAGTGCATTATTACTAAAATCATTTGAACTATTTTCGATAATTAGCTTCTATTAACAAATATTATTTAACCCCCCTGATTCAAGTTAAAAGTCATTTGAAGAAAATGTCCTTTTTTTAATGGCGCAATAGCAATTGAAATGAGATTTGATGACGTCATCATATTGACGAACATCCTGTTTTTTACATGGCATAAGGGTAAAGTAAATTTTATGCAGAACTTTGTCATAATACTATCTACCACAACTGACAGAGATATTTTGATGGAATATTAACAACAAACTACCTTTATCATGACTAAACGGTTAATTGCTACTGATCAAGGGAATTGTTTTGAAGCAAATAAAATGTCGAAATATTACATTTTGAATATATGGAAAGTATGGAATGGATCGCATTACTTTCAACTGAAAGTACAAATATAGAAAATTATAAAATCTACATTATTTTTTAAATACCCTCGATTGGACGATAAAAAAGCGAACAAATCTTTGAAAATAGACATTATAAACATCAATATTTGTGGTAAGTAATTGTCAAGCTGAAGGATAAGTTTTCTAAAAATAATTGCTACATGCTACATTTTAAACGCCCGCGGTATAAACTTTATCGTCTTAATAGAATTTGAATTCCCCTGGATGAATTGGGTAGTTCAATGACTCTGTTGCCGGTGCCAACTCCGGATAAAGGAAGGGGAGTCTTTAGGCCAGGTTAGCATCTATGTAAGGACTAAAACTAACTAACTGACTAAACGCTCATAGAACCAACATTGTACCTCGTATATTTAGGACTGAACCACAAATGACAATCAACGCAAGTACTACTGCAACAAAGAATACATTAAGAATAACTACCTGGAACGTCAAATCCGTAAACACAAGATAATGGGAACTTACTTCAAATCCCTAACCACAAAAGAATGGAACTTACTAAAGAATTCATCATTGCAAAGATATAAATATACGCAATTCAAGAAACGAGACCAAAGGGCAATAGCTAAACTTTGTTAGACAACTAAGTGGGTTATTAAACCAAACAAGAACCAAGGAAGCACTTGCGCTGTTAATTCAGAGAAGATTAATTCACCAGATGAGTGTGAGTACATATTGGAGAGAATTGCGAAAATCAGAATCAAACTGGGTGTAAAGTATCATATGAATATATGCACCGGAACAAAATACAGAAAAAAAAGATTAGAGAAGGATTCTGAGAAGACAGGCAAGTATAAACCAAATAACAAAAACAAATATATGATTATTCTGGAACACTTGAATGTTCGAGGTGGTAACGAAATTATTCGAGGGATGAAACGAGTCAATAAAAATGTAAGGAACGAAAATGGGGATTTTCTTACGAACCTAGGCAGCACAAATGAATTAACATGTTTTTGCACCCAGAGAATGATGTAGGAACACCTTTGGGAAATTATAGACATAAAAGTATTAACTTCTGCAGAAATAATTTAGTAACGAGAAACATGTGAATAACAAATTATACTACGAATTGATAACCTCCCCCTTTTTGGAAGTCGGGTAACAATTATTTACAACAAAAGTACACAACTAAAACACGCCAGTAAGATACAGGTTGAAAGTCTACAAGAAAAATTAATTAAGTACTTTTATGAGAACAAACTAACTAAAGCAATCAATAATAGTCGCATGGAATGACGGAGTACAGTAAGGCTGCCTAAAAATCAAATGGAATATCCTAACCGAAGAAAAGAATAAAAAAATTTCAAAATAAAACACTAAAGAAGAAAAGAACAAGGAAAAAGAAAAACACGTATCTGTAATATTGGGAACGATGCTCAGAAGACTACGACTTCTACGGATTGCAAAAGGAAATCTGCAGATTAACAAGAGGTCAGTGGCTAGAAGTGAGAGAAATAATAGAAGTTAACCATGTAGAAGCAAACACCTGGAAAAATTGCTTGCAAAATAATATTCAGATGATCATGCTCCACCAAGAGAACCAGATACACCGGAAATCACAACCGAGGAAAGAGACCATAATAAGGAAGTCGGGTAGCACAAAGAAAATAGAAAAACAGAAAGGCTACAAGCAAGAATGTTATAGCAAACAAGCTATTAAAATATTGTGAGACGGCGATGACGGACCAATTAACAAAGTATTGCCGGTGTATTCACCTTCAAGTAAAAAGACTGATAGCGTTGCTTGACAGAATAAACGTTACTTAACAGAAAAAGTATTTTCACTCCATGGTAAGGATAATCTTACTGTCAGTGGTACTTACTGGCAGTGTAATTTACTTGACAGATTGACTGACAAGTAAGTATTTGCTTGAAACATAATATGTCAGTAATTATGTAAAATTGTATGATTTTTTAGTAAGAATTTTTGTTATAACTTTTGATTAAAATATTATTGAGGATATGCTTCTCGAAGACGAGATTATGGTTGCTGAAGATACAAGATCTGTTGAAAACCATCCTTTACTTTTTAGAGATAGCCTGCAGTGCACAAATGTATTGGTAAGACTAAGGAGAAAGACGGCAATAGAGAGGACAAGATGCTATTTCACTCGGTTGGGAGCTGCTTCCAATGAAATTCATTCAGCATGTTGTTCATTGGCTGCATCCACCCACTAAGTGAAATAGCCTCTTACTGTCTCTATTGCCCTCTCTTTCTAGCATTGCCACGATTTTATGCTTGACAGGCTAAATCTAGATGGTAAATGATCTAAGGCTAAAAATGGTGAGAAAACTCCTTACTAAATTAATAGGCCAAATAATATCATTGGGAAGATCGACGTGTTGTACAGATGCACTATTCGTATCGAGATAAGTAACCGACCTGGAGAAAGCCTTACACAGAGTCAGGTTAAAGGACGTAGTTCATACAATTGAGAAATGTCGTGAGAATGGTTTATTCCATGAAGATGACAGTTAGATATAAAAACGGTTTGGTGTTAGGGTACAAACTTTATGTTAATACATCTGTAATAGACAAAAGGTTTCATAGATTTTCCAAAACAGTCTATGTATTAAAATCATGATTAAAGCTTATTTAATTTATTATCGGGTTCTAATTTTTCATTATGAATTATTTTTAAAACAATATGGATGGCTCAAAACGTTCTTGAGCATAAATAATTATTTTCTCCTAGTAAATAAATAATCTTTGATAGGATCAATTCTTTACAATAAAACATAAAAAAATATAAACGACTTCCACCTATAACTAAAAAGCTGAAAATAATTATAACAAAATACAACCCTAGCAAATAAATTACCATTCAATGTTGTTAGATACCGCCCAGAAAGTAAAATATGTAAACATTAAAAGGTGTTCATTATGTACCAATTAATTACCTACCAATCTAGTACATTTTTGAAGTCGGTGCCAAGCAAATCTAAAATCCTGCATTGCGTACTTATCCACTACTTCATCAAACTTAGTTGCTACTTGGCACCGACTTCAAAAATATACTAGATTGGTAGGTAATTAATGTGTACAGAATGAACACCTTTTAATGTTTACATTTTTTACTTTCTGAGTAGGTACCTAACAACATTAAATGGGTAATTTATTTGCTAGAGTTGTATTGTGTTATAATTATATTCAGCTTACAGTTATAGGTGGAAGTCGGTTATATATTTTTAAAAAATGATTTATTTTCAACTTTTTAGTTTTCATTCTTTATTTTTTATTTTGTATGTATCACCTTAATAGACAGGATAAGCTAACATCGAAAGTCCCCAACATTATTCAATGATACATTTTCATTTAAATTGACAGGTAAATGTTTACAAACAAAATGTAATAGTAGGCGTTGACATAATAAGCCCAAAATATATTTATACCTTATGGACCACGCCATGTCACCTTTTTTCAACTTTCTTTTTTTGACAACCTTGTATAACTATAGATAATTCCACTCCACCCTATGTACATACAATTGCCCACGGACAAGCATAAATTTAATCCCATATTTAAGGAGTCAAATCCGCCATATATTTCAACCACCGTGTATAACTCCTTCTGGGCTACCCTAGAAATTATTTCATTTTTAACATTTTATTTTATCGCCCTGTGTACCAATAATTCCTCTCTACACTTTATGCAACTTCATATGGGCTATGAAATAAATAATTTTTTAATTACACTATATAACTATAATTCAACTCCAGCATATATTTCATCCATCCTGTATATGATTTGTTTACGTCCACATCATATAACAGTTTTTTAATCACCCTATATAATTTTAATTTCACATTTTTTCCAACATTTTTATACCACCAAACGTCCACTCCACCCTTACATTCCAACCATCTTGTATATACAGCGGCCTATGGACTCCTATCATTCTATTCCGTCCTATATTTCAATCATCATATAAATGCAACTCCTTCTATCACTTTACTTTGTGATTTTGTTTGCTATAAATAAACACCCTGTGTATAAACGCACCAAATAGCAGTTTAGGGTTTGACATTTGTTGTCACTGAATTTTCTATTAGGCCGGGAGAATGTGACACCAAAAGCACCGTCTTCGCAAAATAGAAAAAAATTTATTTAAATAGGTATTTGCCTGGTATACAAATAAAACGAGCTCGGTACGCATGGATTTGAGGAGCCGAAAATACTATGCTTTACTACCTATATGCTTGAGAAGTACATAGAAAATTTTCAAATTTGCAGCTAAACTTCTAGTGCCCACAATTCCCGCACTATAATGTTGGAATTAAAATATTTATGAGAAAATGTCCATTTTGTCACATCCATAAAATTTTTGAAAAGAATATTGGAATTTTCCGCGATTTTCTGCAAAAATGCAAAGTGCACGTCGCAGAAAAGTATATGAGATCACCTAGGGATCTTCCTTAATAGATTAAACGTTAAAAAATTATACACATCCATAAGGAGTTTTCGAAAAATATGTTAGGGATACTGGTCGATTTCCTTTTACCAAATTTGAAGTTTTCCGTTTTATTTGTGGAACGCTGGTTCTGTCAAGGCCGTAATTTATATTTGCTGTGTTATAGATTAAAATTTATTTATCCCATAAAATGGAAAGAAAAACATTAAACCGAAAGTGCGGTGTACTTGATTGTGAAAATACACAATGAAAAAACCCAAAATTACAAATATACCACTTTCATGAATTTCCATATAAATTAGAGATGAAGAAAAAGTGAATTGCAGCAGTTCGATGGGTAAATAAATTTGATTTCCACGTTGTTAGTCATTATTGTATGAATAAAATTAATCATAATTGTTGTTCTATTAACTAAACTGAGATTTTTTAATTACAGCAGTGGGGCAATCCACCTCAACCAGAAACAAATTCAATTATTTTCAGTGGTCAAATTGTTTGGAAAAAAAGTAAACAGTGCACATAACAAAAGTTACAATCCAACTATATTTCCTGCAATATATATATATATATATATATATATATATATATATATATAAATTAGTTGAGTGTATATTTTCTTGATTTGAGGTCGTTAAAAATGAAAGGATTGTATTCATTTCATATGTTTTAATGATAAAGTTTCGGCCATGTTTTTGGCCTTTTTCAAATCTATTCTAAAATTGTTAAAATTATTTGTACATTTAAGAATTTATAAGATTATAATTTTGACTTACCTACAGCGTTAGTATTTGTAGAATCACATTTTTTTATAAGTTAATCATTTTACTACTTGACACAAACTAAAAACTAACATTGTGTGTCCTTTCGGAGACAACGATATATACTAATCCCAAACTGACCTGTTTGTTCTTTTAATAGATTTGAGGGATGATTTCCGGAGTATACTGAATGGTTATTTGTAAAAGTCAATTTACTTCAATTTTAAGTATCGGTTATACATCTGGGCTTTGTACAATGATTTTTTATTGAGTTTCTTCTGTTCGTATGTACCCCATACAGTGTGTTGTGCGTATTAATATTCATTGGTGTAGAACTATTTATATAATGGATGTGTAAATTTTACTTAATTTGTTTATGTCTTTTTTGTCATTTATAGCAGTATTGCTTTTGTGGATATTAATCATTTCTAAAAATTCTCTCTTTTTTAAATTAGTTTCTGTTGTAAGTATTTTTGTGTTTTTATATTGAAATTTATGATTTTTGGATGTTTCGTGGTTAGTTAGGGCTGTTTTATTCTTTTTATCATACTGATGACCTTTTAATCTGTTTTCTAGATACTGAGATGTTTGTCCAATATAGGTGGCCTCGCAGTCATTACATGGAATTTCATATATGATGTTACTTTTTTTGTTTTTAGGGTTTTTTGTTTTAAGATTACTGAAATGTTTGGCCAATAAATTATACCCTTTGTGAATTGTTGTGATATTGTATTTTCTTAAGTAACTTGATAATTGGTTTGATAGTCCCTCTATATATGGTAATGAAATGTATCTGTTATTTGTATTATCTTGGCTTTTTTTGTTAGTATTATTATAATATTTATGTATTCTTTTTTTAAAAATTTTATTTATCATGTCTATGGGGTAGTTATTTTTCTCGAGCGCAAGTTTTGCTTTTTTTATTGCTAAAGTTCTAAATTCAGGGTCTGACAGCTGAATTGCCCTATCTGCTAATCCTATAATAACTGATTTTTTGTGAGCATCCGGAAATCATCCCTCAAATCTATTAAAAGAACAAACAGGTCAGTTTGGGATTAGTATATATCGTTGTCTCCGAAAGGACACACAATGTTAGTTTTTAGTTTGTGTCAAGTAGTAAAATGATTAACTTATAAAAAAAATGTGATTCTACAAATACTAACGCTGTAGGTAAGTCAAAATTATAATCTTATAAATTCTTAAATGTACAAATAATTTTAACAATTTTAGAATAGATTTGAAAAAGGCCAAAAACATGGCCGAAACGTTATCATTAAAACATATGAAATGAATACAATCCTTTCATTTTTAACGACCTCAAATCAAGAAAATATACACTCAACTAATTTATATAATATAAATAAGGTCGAAGAAAACAGCATACAATACTATATATATATATATATATATATATATATATATATATATATATATATATATATATAAAAGTAAAATTTTTATGCTGGTTTTTGGGCTGAAAAATTACGAGTACCTACAACAAAAAAAAATGCATCTTTAGGAGTCGATGAAGCTCCAATTGAGATTAACAATAGTAAGTAAATATATATAAGGAAAAAAAACTTTATTCATTATATATAATTTATTGCTAGAATTCACTGACGATGAAGTTTTAATGGATCAAGATAAAAATTTTAAAGTTGGAACAATGATAATAAAGCAACAACAGATGCAAGTATACATGTTAATTCTCAAAGAAATGAATATTTATTATGTATTATTTATAGCTTTTGTAATAACTAATAATAAAAAAGCGCTCATAAAAAAATAAAGATAATGAATATAAAAAGTGTTATTTATTTAAAAGAGCTAATATTGATATATTACAGGAAAGATAGTTGAATTGTAAACTATGTTATGTATCTACATTTTTTGATTTTCTTGCTCCATCAAAATGAGCGCAGCAAATCCTTGAATATGTTCCTTGTTGCCATGACTTCTCATCCCTCCAGTAACTAAAAAGTTATTTTTTGTCTTTATTCGTAAAAGAAAATATTATTAATTAAAAAATTAATAATTATGTTAACTGTAAATTTCAATTTATTTTGGAAAGAAAAATATTTACATGATTAGCTTTTCTGATTACAATAGTTATTGAATCTTATGTTTATTAACAGAACAATAATTGTGATTAATTTTATGTATTTGTTAATGACTAAAAACGTGGAAATTTAATTTAATTCCTCTTGACGACGAACTGCTGTAATCCATTTTTTCCTTCCTCTCCGATTGCTATAGAAATCCAGGAAAACGGTAGAATTGTAATTTTTTATTTTTCCTTGATGTATTTTCAAAATCAACTACACCGCACTTTCGGTTTGATGTTTTTCTTTCCATTTTATGAGATAACTAAATTTTAATCTATAACCCGGCAAACATAAATTACGGCCTTGCGCAAATGCCTGTTGTCAAAGATACTTTACTAGCGTATAATATATGGAGGGTTGAATGTAGGAGGACAAATTTATATGGGAATAAAACTGAAAAAGTGTCCAGCGGACGTTTTCAAATAAGAAGTTCAAGAATTGGCCATAATCGCGCAAGTGTGACGACAGGGTATGTTAGGAAGTTAGGAATTGTCAACGGATTGAAATGCACAAATCCTACATTTAGAAGTGAAGTGGCTCAAAAACGTGAGAATGATGTGAAAATCTGTTATGTGAACTTCTCTTTGTAAATGGTTGTCTCCGTTTTTTGTAATCTCTGCAAGTGATATGAGTTTATAGTGTGTTAATTGTGATTTAAATTAATAAGTGTGTGCCCCAGTTCTAACTTTTCATGAAACTCATTGATTTTATAGTTCTTATTTTGTTATGAAACTTTTTGGAATAGTTAAAGAATGGAAAAAAATTGTATTTATAACATTTTTATACTTGTTAACAAATAGATGGTGAATTGATGTAAATAAAATTATTTATTTTTACATTATTATGTTCGTATTACTTATTTATTTTGAAAAGTGTCCCTTTATAAAGTTGGTGTTTCTACTTTCTTGTTCAGCTCTCTCTGGATAAAAGGTAATTAACAATTCTTTTCATCACTGCAATAATTAAATTATCTCTTCTGTTATCATTATGGAACAAATTTCACTTGTATTTTAGTCTAGAATAGTTTCTTTTCCAAGGATTATAACATTTTCACACACTGGTTTTCCATATATTTTTTCTTATCTAGTTGAACAAAAAGTTCCATTAGCTACTATTAAATGAATTTTTGGCATCTTTCTGCTGTAGTTGTATTTTAAATATTTCCAAAGGTACGCCTGGTGAATGCCCCTGGGAAAATGTCTTCAGAAGTTTGTAAAAGTTCTCGAGTTGGTGGACAATGCCATAATCAGCTTAGAAATTATGTAATAATGGGACCTCCAGAGTTTAATTTATGTAGGATATTTATCTTGAAACCTAAAAAAATGTGCAAATAAAATTTTGCTTTTAAGTCATTTTTATCTATGTACAAGGTATTTCATTAACTTAACACTTTATTAATGTTAAATATAAATCTGGTTGTTGAACTGTGATGGTTAAATTTGCATTTTTTGAATGTGAATTCTTCACTTTAACCTAATTTTATTCACATAGGTTTGTTCGTAGAAAACTGATTTCTACGAACAAATTACCCGGTGGGTACCAGTGGCTCCCCCAAATTGAAACCATTTTGTGGACACTTTTTCTTACACTCCTTTTACTCAACACTCCATAGTATAATATGAGCAATGTTTGTATGTATATATATATATATATATATATATATATATATATATATATTTGTAATTGAGTTCTGGAAAACGGCTCTAACGATTTCCATGAAATTTTCCCATTGGAAGTTCCGATGGATAGAAATCGATAGATGAGGGTCTCATCTTTGGAAAAAATCGTTTTACTGAGAAATTAAATTATTAAAAAAATTATGGACAGTTTGGGACAATCAAGGCGGCGACTCTGTAATTTCAAGGCGTTCAAAATAGGGTGATTTGGTAACATACGTATGAGTGACTCCTGTTGTAAAAATTCTTTTAATACAGGGTTATTTGGTGACCTATTTGAGAGTGAAACTTTCTTTAAACATCATTCTTTCAATAAAAATTGTGTTTGTATATTCCGAACATGTAACTATTTTATGCCTCGCGTCATATTTTCCTAGCATTATATTTTTATACCTAGACATTTCAAGTTTTCAAGGTGAAAAAATTAGCACGGTAGGCAATTTTTTTGGATTAGTAAGATCTCATGATTTCGCATGTTAATTTGATGCATATAATATGAATTGGTGGTGTAAAATTATAATTATACAGGGTCTTTCAAATATATTATTTGGCCCATAAGAGTTGCTATGCAGGTTATGGTTAAAATACAGCGTCAAATGGAGTTATAGTAAAGTTATCACAAAGCGAGAAGAAGTAATTTTATGGGGCACCCCATAAGGAGTTGGAAATTAACGATAGCTGACATACAGACATACAGGGCGGAGTAAAAGTATTGTTAAGCAGGGTCGCTAAAAAACAGTTAATAGAATGTTATACCTATAGGGTAGCTTATTAGCATTTGCATTTACTTATAATTATATATTATAATATAGCATTTGGATGTTCCGAACATGTAACTATTTTATGTCTCCGTCATATTTTCCTAGCATTACATTTTTATAACTAGACATTTCAAGTTTTCAAGGTGAAAAAATTGGCACGGTAAGCAATTTTTGGATGAGTAAGATCTCATCATTTCGCATGTTAATTTGATGCATATAATATGAATTGGTGGTGTAAAATTATAATTATACAGGGTCTAACAAAATATGTTCCATAAGAGTTGTTATGCAGGATGGTTAAAATACTGCGTCAAATGGTATAGCTAGGAATGAATATTTATTATGTATTATTTATAGCTTTTGTAATAACTAATAATAAAAAAGCGCTCATAAAAAATAAAGATAATGAATATAAAAAGTGTTATTTATTTAAAAGAGCTAATATTGATATATTACAGGAAAGATAGTTGAATTGTAAACTATGTTATGTATCTACATTTTTTGATTTTCTTGCTCCATCAAAATGAGCGCAGCAAATCCTTGAATATGTTCCTTGTTGCCATGACTTCTCATCCCTCCAGTAACTAAAAAGTTATTTTTTGTCTTTATTCGTAAAAGAAAATATTATTAATTAAAAAATTAATAATTATGTTAACTGTAAATTTCAATTTATTTTGGAAAGAAAAGTATTTACATGATTAGCTTTTCTGATTACAATAGTTATTGAATCTTATGTTTATTAACAGAACAATAATTGTGATTAATTTTATGTATTTGTTAATGACTAAAAACGTGGAAATTTAATTTAATTCCTCTTGACGACGAACTGCTGTAATCCATTTTTTCCTTCCTCTCCGATTGCTATAGAAATCCAGGAAAACGGTAGAATTGTAATTTTTTATTTTTCCTTGATGTATTTTCAAAATCAACTACACCGCACTTTCGGTTTGATGTTTTTCTTTCCATTTTATGAGATAACTAAATTTTAATCTATAACCCGGCAAACATAAATTACGGCCTTGCGCAAATGCCTGTTGTCAAAGATACTTTACTAGCGTATAATATATGGAGGGTTGAATGTAGGAGGACAAATTTATATGGGAATAAAACTGAAAAAGTGTCCAGCGGACGTTTTCAAATAAGAAGTTCAAGAATTGGCCATAATCGCGCAAGTGTGACGACAGGGTATGTTAGGAAGTTAGGAATTGTCAACGGATTGAAATGCACAAATCCTACATTTAGAAGTGAAGTGGCTCAAAAACGTGAGAATGATGTCATTATTCGCTAAAATCGTAAATATAACGTAGAAAATCTGTTATGTGAACTTCTCTTTGTAAATGGTTGTCTCCGTTTTTTGTAATCTCTGCAAGTGATATGAGTTTATAGTGTGTTAATTGTGATTTAAATTAATAAGTGTGTGCCCCAGTTCTAACTTTTCATGAAACTCATTGATTTTATAGTTCTTATTTTGTTATGAAACTTTTTGGAATAGTTAAAGAATGGAAAAAAATTGTATTTATAACATTTTTATACTTGTTAACAAATAGATGGTGAATTGATGTAAATAAAAATTATTTATTTTTACATTATTATGTTCGTATTACTTATTTATTTTGAAAAGTGTCCCTTTATAAAGTTGGTGTTTCTACTTTCTTGTTCAGCTCTCTCTGGATAAAAGGTAATTAACAATTCTTTTCATCACTGCAATAATTAAATTATCTCTTCTGTTATCATTATGGAACAAATTTCACTTGTATTTTAGTCTAGAATAGTTTCTTTTCCAAGGATTATAACATTTTCACACACTGGTTTTCCATATATTTTTTCTTATCTAGTTGAACAAAAAGTTCCATTAGCTACTATTAAATGAATTTTTGGCATCTTTCTGCTGTAGTTGTATTTTAAATATTTCCAAAGGTACGCCTGGTGAATGCCCCTGGGAAAATGTCTTCAGAAGTTTGTAAAAGTTCTCGAGTTGGTGGACAATGCCATAATCAGCTTAGAAATTATGTAATAATGGGTCCTCCAGAGTTTAATTTATGTAGGATATTTATCTTGAAACCTAAAAAAATGTGCAAATAAAATTTTGCTTTTAAGTCATTTTTATCTATGTACAAGGTATTTCATTAACTTAACACTTTATTAATGTTAAATATAAATCTGGTTGTTGAACTGTGATGGTTAAATTTGCATTTTTTGGATGTGAATTCTTCACTTTAACCTAATTTTATTCACGTAGGTTTGTTCGTAGAAAACTGATTTCTACGAACAAATTACCCGGTGGGTACCAGTGGCTCCCCCAAATTGAAACCATTTTGTGGACACTTTTTCTTACACTCCTTTTACTCAACACTCCATAGTATAATATGAGCAATGTTTGTATGTATATATATATATATATATATATATATATATATATATATTTGTAATTGAGTTCTGGAAAACGGCTCTAACGATTTCCATGAAATTTTCCCATTGGAAGTTCCGATGGATAGAAATCGATAGATGAGGGTCTCATCTTTGGAAAAAATCGTTTTACTGAGAAATTAAATTATTAAAAAAATTATGGACAGTTTGGGACAATCAAGGCGGCGACTCTGTAATTTCAAGGCGTTCAAAATAGGGTGATTTGGTAACATACGTATGAGTGACTCCTGTTGTAAAAATTCTTTTAATACAGGGTTATTTGGTGACCTATTTGAGAGTGAAACTTTCTTTAAACATCATTCTTTCAATAAAAATTGTGTTTGTATATTCCGAACATGTAACTATTTTATGCCTCGCGTCATATTTTCCTAGCATTATATTTTTATACCTAGACATTTCAAGTTTTCAAGGTGAAAAAATTAGCACGGTAGGCAATTTTTTTGGATTAGTAAGATCTCATGATTTCGCATGTTAATTTGATGCATATAATATGAATTGGTGGTGTAAAATTATAATTATACAGGGTCTTTCAAATATATTATTTGGCCCATAAGAGTTGCTATGCAGGTTATGGTTAAAATACAGCGTCAAATGGAGTTATAGTAAAGTTATCACAAAGCGAGAAGAAGTAATTTTATGGGGCACCCCATAAGGAGTTGGAAATTAACGATAGCTGACATACAGACATACAGGGCGGAGTAAAAGTATTGTTAAGCAGGGTCGCTAAAAAACAGTTAATAGAATGTTATACCTATAGGGTAGCTTATTAGCATTTGCATTTACTTATAATTATATATTATAATATAGCATTTGGATGTTCCGAACATGTAACTATTTTATGTCTCCGTCATATTTTCCTAGCATTACATTTTTATAACTAGACATTTCAAGTTTTCAAGGTGAAAAAATTGGCACGGTAAGCAATTTTTGGATGAGTAAGATCTCATCATTTCGCATGTTAATTTGATGCATATAATATGAATTGGTGGTGTAAAATTATAATTATACAGGGTCTAACAAAATATGTTCCATAAGAGTTGTTATGCAGGATGGTTAAAATACTGCGTCAAATGGTATAGCTAGGAATGAATATTTATTATGTATTATTTATAGCTTTTGTAATAACTAATAATAAAAAAGCGCTCATAAAAAAATAAAGATAATGAATATAAAAAGTGTTATTTATTTAAAAGAGCTAATATTGATATATTACAGGAAAGATAGTTGAATTGTAAACTATGTTATGTATCTACATTTTTTGATTTTCTTGCTCCATCAAAATGAGCGCAGCAAATCCTTGAATATGTTCCTTATTGCCATGACTTCTCATCCCTCCAGTAACTAAAAAGTTATTTTTTGTCTTTATTCGTAAAAGAAAATATTATTAATTAAAAAATTAATAATTATGTTAACTGTAAATTTCAATTTATTTTGGAAAGAAAAGTATTTACATGATTAGCTTTTCTGATTACAATAGTTATTGAATCTTATGTTTATTAACAGAACAATAATTGTGATTAATTTTATGTATTTGTTAATGACTAAAAACGTGGAAATTTAATTTAATTCCTCTTGACGACGAACTGCTGTAATCCATTTTTTCCTTCCTCTCCGATTGCTATAGAAATCCAGGAAAACGGTAGAATTGTAATTTTTTATTTTTCCTTGATGTATTTTCAAAATCAACTACACCGCACTTTCGGTTTGATGTTTTTCTTTCCATTTTATGAGATAACTAAATTTTAATCTATAACCCGGCAAACATAAATTACGGCCTTGCGCAAATGCCTGTTGTCAAAGATACTTTACTAGCGTATAATATATGGAGGGTTGAATGTAGGAGGACAAATTTATATGGGAATAAAACTGAAAAAGTGTCCAGCGGACGTTTTCAAATAAGAAGTTCAAGAATTGGCCATAATCGCGCAAGTGTGACGACAGGGTATGTTAGGAAGTTAGGAATTGTCAACGGATTGAAATGCACAAATCCTACATTTAGAAGTGAAGTGGCTCAAAAACGTGAGAATGATGTCATTATTCGCTAAAATCGTAAATATAACGTAGAAAATCTGTTATGTGAACTTCTCTTTGTAAATGGTTGTCTCCGTTTTTTGTAATCTCTGCAAGTGATATGAGTTTATAGTGTGTTAATTGTGATTTAAATTAATAAGTGTGTGCCCCAGTTCTAACTTTTCATGAAACTCATTGATTTTATAGTTCTTATTTTGTTATGAAACTTTTTGGAATAGTTAAAGAATGGAAAAAAATTGTATTTATAACATTTTTATACTTGTTAACAAATAGATGGTGAATTGATGTAAATAAAAATTATTTATTTTTACATTATTATGTTCGTATTACTTATTTATTTTGAAAAGTGTCCCTTTATAAAGTTGGTGTTTCTACTTTCTTGTTCAGCTCTCTCTGGATAAAAGGTAATTAACAATTCTTTTCATCACTGCAATAATTAAATTATCTCTTCTGTTATCATTATGGAACAAATTTCACTTGTATTTTAGTCTAGAATAGTTTCTTTTCCAAGGATTATAACATTTTCACACACTGGTTTTCCATATATTTTTTCTTATCTAGTTGAACAAAAAGTTCCATTAGCTACTATTAAATGAATTTTTGGCATCTTTCTGCTGTAGTTGTATTTTAAATATTTCCAAAGGTACGCCTGGTGAATGCCCCTGGGAAAATGTCTTCAGAAGTTTGTAAAAGTTCTCGAGTTGGTGGACAATGCCATAATCAGCTTAGAAATTATGTAATAATGGGTCCTCCAGAGTTTAATTTATGTAGGATATTTATCTTGAAACCTAAAAAAATGTGCAAATAAAATTTTGCTTTTAAGTCATTTTTATCTATGTACAAGGTATTTCATTAACTTAACACTTTATTAATGTTAAATATAAATCTGGTTGTTGAACTGTGATGGTTAAATTTGCATTTTTTGGATGTGAATTCTTCACTTTAACCTAATTTTATTCACGTAGGTTTGTTCGTAGAAAACTGATTTCTACGAACAAATTACCCGTGGGTACCAGTGGCTCCCCCAAATTGAAACCATTTTGTGGACACTTTTTCTTACACTCCTTTTACTCAACACTCCATAGTATAATATGAGCAATGTTTGTATGTATATATATATATATATATATATATATATATATATATATATATTTGTAATTGAGTTCTGGAAAACGGCTCTAACGATTTCCATGAAATTTTCCCATTGGAAGTTCCGATGGATAGAAATCGATAGATGAGGGTCTCATCTTTGGAAAAAATCGTTTTACTGAGAAATTAAATTATTAAAAAAATTATGGACAGTTTGGGACAATCAAGGCGGCGACTCTGTAATTTCAAGGCGTTCAAAATAGGGTGATTTGGTAACATACGTATGAGTGACTCCTGTTGTAAAAATTCTTTTAATACAGGGTTATTTGGTGACCTATTTGAGAGTGAAACTTTCTTTAAACATCATTCTTTCAATAAAAATTGTGTTTGTATATTCCGAACATGTAACTATTTTATGCCTCGCGTCATATTTTCCTAGCATTATATTTTTATACCTAGACATTTCAAGTTTTCAAGGTGAAAAAATTAGCACGGTAGGCAATTTTTTTGGATTAGTAAGATCTCATGATTTCGCATGTTAATTTGATGCATATAATATGAATTGGTGGTGTAAAATTATAATTATACAGGGTCTTTCAAATATATTATTTGGTCCATAAGAGTTGCTATGCAGGTTATGGTTAAAATACAGCGTCAAATGGAGTTATAGTAAAGTTATCACAAAGCGAGAAGAAGTAATTTTATGGGGCACCCCATAAGGAGTTGGAAATTAACGATAGCTGACATACAGACATACAGGGCGGAGTAAAAGTATTGTTAAGCAGGGTCGCTAAAAAACAGTTAATAGAATGTTATACCTATAGGGTAGCTTATTAGCATTTGCATTTACTTATAATTATATATTATAATATAGCATTTGGATGTTCCGAACATGTAACTATTTTATGTCTCCGTCATATTTTCCTAGCATTACATTTTTATAACTAGACATTTCAAGTTTTCAAGGTGAAAAAATTGGCACGGTAAGCAATTTTTGGATGAGTAAGATCTCATCATTTCGCATGTTAATTTGATGCATATAATATGAATTGGTGGTGTAAAATTATAATTATACAGGGTCTAACAAAATATGTTCCATAAGAGTTGTTATGCAGGATGGTTAAAATACTGCGTCAAATGGTATAGCTAGGAAAAAGCGAGAAAAAATAATTGTGTAGGGTACCCCATAAGCAGTGGGAAATTAATGATAGCTGACATATAGGGCGGAGTAAAAGTATTGTTATACAGATCGCTAAAAAATGTTAATAGAATGTTTTACCTATAGGGTAGCTTATTAGCATTTGCATTTACAGGATGGTTGCAATATATGATATACTGGAATTATAATTATACATGGTGGTTCAAAAAAATTACATTAGGCGACCATAAACAAATGCATATACAGGGTAGTTAAAACATATGGTGGTGTGAAAGTATAGTTATACAGTGTGATTTAAAATATGTTATATTAGGTAGCCGGTAAAAAGTTGCATATATAGGGTGGAGCGGAATTATATTTATACAAAGTGTTTACAATAATGTTAGAATATAAATGAGAGAATTTGGAAACAAAAGTTTTTGTAGAATGGCCAAAAGCGGTGGAATCGAGTGGAATTGTAGCATGCTTAAAAAAATGCTAGAAAAAAATGTTTGGAAGGGTTTTTTATAAGAAGTTTCATATATAGGGTGGTGGAAATATAGGGGGGAGTTTAATTTTAGTAACATCATGTAAATAAGAAATGTAATAAAAAAATATTATGTTAGGGAGTTTAAATTAGTTTACATAGCAAATGTCCGCTTATTTGTATATATGTACTGTTATGATAAAACCTTGAATTTACGAGTGAAGCTCGGTAACCCTGGTACTACTCTATTAAACAAGACCATATTTATTAAAAACGGTTCATCACAGGAGAAGAAATCAGGTAACATACATGCAAAAATTGTTAACTTGGAAGTCGGTTAGTAAGTTTGAATATAAATCTTCCTTAGTTGGTCAATGTTTTGAATTCTGTGCCATAGTTGTTCTTCACAAATTTTTTCCTGTTGTTTCCATAATGCAAGAAAAATGCATAATATTCATTTTGTTTTCTAAGGCTATTTTGACTATTTGGTAATTTAAATTTCAACCTCGATGATCTACTTAAAATTAGATTATTTAGGTCTGTTTTGTAAAAAAATATTGTGACGCAGAAATCCAAGCGAAATGTTATATACGTATTATTACGAAAAAATATATGATTTTTATTTGATATGACTTTAAATTTCATTATCCTGAAAAATTCAAAAAAATTTTATGTGGATGGGAATACATTTCGTTCATTCTCTCTATCAACCTTGTGGTGCATCTGTAAAATAGATATTTAAGTTAAACGGTTTTATTTAAAATTAACATAATGTTGATGTTAAGAATGTACTAAAAGCTAAACAATAATTTGGTAGGGTCAACCGCAATAGGTATCATTTGATACCCATGTTGAGGTAGTTGTGAAAGAATATATAATCCGTAAATACAAAATTTATTAAATTATATTGTCATCAGAACTAAAGATGTGCACCAAATATCAGATCAGTCTGCCAACAGAAAGGGGGTGAAATTTTAATTACTAGATTTGACCCGAACAAACAAACAGGGCAAGCTAAATAAAACCATTTAAAAAAGAATAATTTGGTCAAGTACGAGTTGGACTCGCATACTAAGGCTTCGGTACTACCTTTAAGATTCTAATATTCCAGTTTCAGAAAAGCAGGGAATAAGTGCATTTTCTTATATTTACACTAATATCTTTTAAAATTTATAAAAAATTAACATTAGAGTTTTATTTTACTAATACAAATTCAGGTAAGCCTTTTATAATCTGCTGGCTGGCTCTAGATTGAAAGATGTGTCAAACTTCTACATAGTGTAGGCTCTAAAGTGGGAATTAAGTCGATGTTTAATATTTTTGTTAATATATATTGTTATAAAGTCCGTGGGTTCAATTTAAAATTCTAAAACTAATATTCACTTTCACTTTTCTAGAAACTTTTATTTACATCGAATATACAACAGCTGATTCTAATATCACAATAACAATCTTTCATATAAGCTCTTCGCTCCATCAACTGACCTCGCGATCGTGGCGTGCTCCCTTTATATAACCAGCGTCGAACTCTCCAGTAAAATCAATCATCACTCCTTCCGCTGCCGAGTCTTTTCGAGAATCGTTTTTTTTATTTCAAAGCGTTTGTTGTCTTACTGAAATGAAACAGGGTCGGCTTTAGGTAAATTTCGTAACACTGATCGTCCCGAACAGAAACATCCTCTCCATGGTAGGGAGCGAGTCGATCTAAATGAACCACCTTCAATTTTGCCTTGGGGTTTCGACGGATCCGGTAGAAGACGTCATTCAGCCTCTTGACCACCTCGTATGGACCATCCCAGGCGGGTGTAAATTTTGGGGATTTACCCTTGCTCCGTTGGGGGTTATACAGCTAGACTTTGTCCCTCTCCTGGAACCCGACTGAATTGGCCTTGAGGTCGTATCACTTCTTCATCCGGTCACTGGTGGCCAACATCTGCGTTCGGGCTAATTCGTGTATTGCCAGCATGTTATGTCGGAGCTGGTCGGCATAATCGTCGATGTCTTGGGGAGGTTCTTCGGGGGAACCAAATGCCAAATCGCAGGGTAATCGCAGCTCCTTTCCGAATAGGACCCTGACTGGGGTCAGGCCTGTACTATTATGTACAGCAGAGCGATATGCCAACAGGAATAGGGGAATATGCTCATCCCAATCACGCTGGTTATTGCTGACGACCTTGGATAGGTGTTGTTCCAAGGTCCTGGTGAATCTTTCCACCATTCCCTCTGACTGTGGGTGTAATGGTGTTGTTCTCGTTTTCCTGATCCCCAACATCGTGCAGACTTTCTGGAATACATTCGATTCGAAATTACGCCCCTGGTATGAATGTAGTTGCATCGGGACGCCAAACCTGCTGAATAAGCCTCAGGTCATTTGCTGAAGTAATCAATTGCGACCAGAATGTATTTGTTCCCCCTCTCAGACTCGGGAAACGGACCGGCGACATCGATGGCAATTTTTTCAATGGGACGCCACATTGTACTGCTGCATTCTGCCCTTGGTCCGGGTCTTCGGGCCCTTACTGGCTGCACAGATGGCACATTTGCGGCACCAAGCTCTGATGTCTTCGAAGTAATTCACCCAGTAGTACCGCTTGCGAACTTTGTCAAGGGTTTTATTCATGCCCAGATGACCTCCGGTAATTCCATCATGTACTTCGGTCAAGATGGCTGGTACCTTTTTCTTCGGAACTACCAGTTGGGACTTGGTTTCTCGTCCATCAGCGCTTTCCTAAACTCGCTTGAGCATTCCATTGTCTACTCTTAGAGAGGCCCATTGAGCCCATAACGATTTCAGCACGGCGGAGTATCTAGCTACCTCGTCCCATCGTGGCCTGGGAGCCCCTCTCGTTTTGAGTGACAAGATTGGTTCGATGTCTGGATCAGCCATTTGGTCCAGGATGCACTGTTCCGTTGTCCAGTCTTCATTGGCCTGCACTCGGATCTGCCTGATGGAGATACCCTCTCGCTGTTCCATCTTCAGACAATGTCCGCATTCTGTTCTACAGGGTCTTCTGGATAGGGCATCGGCATTATTGTGCAAACGGCCGGCACGGTGTTCCACTTTGAAGTCGTATTGCTGTAATTTCTCCATCTGACCAGTTGTCCTTCCGGTGTCTTCATGTCCAACAGCCAGTTGAGTGCGGCATGATCTGTTCGGAAATGTTGTGGAAATGGTCTACAGCCCTTATTATTGCAAGAAGTTCTTTTTTGGTGACGCAATAATTTCTTTCCGGTTTCGAGAATCCACGGCTGTAATACTCGATCACTCTCTCTTCACCATCTTGCACCTGGGATAGGACGGCCCTCAAACCTGTGTTGCTGGCGTCGGTGTCTAAGATGAACTTGGCGGACTGTGTAGGAAAGGCTAGGTTTGGGCTGGAACATAGTGCTGCCTTCAGTCGCCTGAATGATGTTTCGCAATCCTGATTCCAATGGAAGGTCTCTTTATCAGTGGTCTGCCGATGTAGAGGGGCGGCGATGGTGGCAAATCCCTCAACAAAACGCCGGTAGTATGAACATAGGCCCAAGAAGCTTCGGAGTTCATGTTTGTCTATTGGAACTGGCCAATCACGGATGGCTTCTATCTTGTCTTCGTCGGTGCGGATGCCTGACTCGGACACTACGTGACCCAAAAACTCTTCTTCTTTTTGGAACAAGGAACACTTCTTCGGATTGAGTCTCAGGTTGGCATTATTAATTCTGGAGAATACTTCGTCCAGGTTCTTCAGATGGTCGTCGAATGTCTGACCCATGACTAGAATGTCGTCGAGGTATACTAAGCATGTCCTCCATGTTAACCCGCTCAGTACATACTCCATTAGCCTCTCAAATGTAGCGGGTGCATTACATAACCCAAAGGGCATGACCGTGAACTGAAACAGCCCTTTACTGGTGGAGAACGCTGTCTTCTCTCTGTCGTTTGCGTGTAGACCAACCTACCAATATCCACTTTTTAGGTCTAGTGTGGAGAACCAACGGGAGCCTGGTAGTGTGGTCAAAGTGTCATCGATTCGGGGTAGTGGATAGCTGTCTTTCTTCGTGACATTATTCAGCTTTCGGTAATCCACGCAAAATCGGTTGGTTCCATCCTTCTTTTTAACTAGCACGACGGGAGCAGACCATGGGCTGATGGATGGCTCAATAACTCCATTTTGTAACATGGACTCGATGTTTTCCTCGACTGCCTGTTGTTGCCCCAATGGTAGTCGTCTAGGTGGTATTCTGATGGGTTGAGCATTTCCGGTATCTATTCGATGCTGGATGATGTTGGTGCGACCGGTGGTTATATTTTTACTGTTAAAAATTTGCCAGTGTTTTTTCTTCTTGTTCTCTGGTGTCAAGTGTGTCAAATGGTCAGCAAACTGTTGTAGGAACACTTTACTGGACCCTGTCTCCTTCACTGACGTCTGCTACTCTTCTTCGCAATTGATGATGGTCTCTACTGGCTCGAAACAAGCTATCTCTCTGATGTCGTTGTTGGACGAATTCAGGACTCTGATTGGTATATCTCGTCCGGTTTTAACTATAGCCCGTCCAACTAAGTAGTCATGAGCTGACTGTACGGGCTCCACCATTCCAACGCAGCTCCCAGGATTGCTGTCTAGCTGCTCATGAATAATCTGTTCCGTTCGACCGGTAATTCTAGCTGAAAACTTTGCCACAATTTTTATGGGGGTGACTGATGTGTTGACGGGCCGTGTCAATACAAATTCCTGATTTAGGAACCGCAGAAAATCATATCTCGGGTCGAACATAAATCCATGCTGGCTAATTAGGTTCATTCCCAGTATAAAATCGTCCTCAATATTCACTACCAGGACCCTATGCCGGATCATGTTGTCCCCTATCTGTAGCACGACATCTGCCTCACCCTGTATTGACATGGACTCGCCGGTGACTGTTCTGAGCTGGATGTTATTGGTAACTGGCCGAATTTCTGATGCTCTCAAAACCCTGGACTTGGCAATGGACACAGCGGCGCCGGTATCGATGGTGATGGTAACTGCTCGCCCGTTGATGGTGCATCTGATGACTAGGCTGCCGCTATCTCGGCAAAATCCCCGGATGGATAACGTTTTGGGGGCTGGTGGAGGGACAGTCAGCATTCGCCCCCCTATGCTGACTGACTGACGGTCCCTGGACATGTGGCTGTTCTGTTGGTTACCCCTGGTCGGTGATCGTTCAGGTGGCCTCACTCGACAATTACGTTGGAAGTGCCCTGTCCGTCCGCAGCGGTAACATGCCCCTCTGGTGCCAGTTCTTTGTGACCGGTCTAATAATTTGTTCAGACCAGCCAGCAGCGCTTGAAATTGTGAATTTGACTCTTCCTGGTTGAAGGAAACTGCTCGGACCCTCGGCTTGGACATGTTCATAACGGCCTCTACTTCCAAAGCCCGAAGTAGAGCTTCATTACTCTTCTTGACGCCACTCAGTCTTAAATTTCTTTGAACTTCCACATCTCTGATGCCGTTTATGAAACTCTGTGTGGCCAACTGGTCTTTCGTTTCCTCTGGCAGGTCTGGGTAGGACAAGTGAACTAACCGTCTAATTTCTGCTTCGAATTCTTGGAGACTTTCACCGGATTTTTACGTTTTTCCACTGAGTTGGACTTGGTATACCTGGCTCAAGAATTGATTGTCGTAACGCTTGTCCAGGATGGCGATGATCTTGTCGAAATTGCCTTGTTCCTCGACTGGAATGCTTTGGAGGAGTTCTTGGGCCGGACCTCTTAACAAAATTACCAGAGACGTGGATTTTTCTTGGTTATCCCTTCCATTAGCTGTAGCCACGGCCTCAAATTGTCGTTTATACATGGGCCAAGATGAACTGCCATCAAATGTGGGTGGTTTGTTAACGGAACCTTTGGTACTCACGGTGTGCTGGTATTTCCCTCTCTGCAAATCTTGTTGCAATTTTTTAATTGCTGTTTCCACTTTATCTTGTACTTCACTGTGTACTGCGTCTTTAATTGAACTGATTTCAGCTTTTACCTGGCTTTGGATAGCACTTATTTCAAATTTCACCTGGTTCTGGACGGATTCGATGTCATCTACTTAGATTTCAAGAGTCTCCACATTACTTTTTAGGATCTTTATGTCGTCGTTTATTTCTTTTATATCTGGTTCAACTATTTGCATTCTTTCATTAACTGTTCCATTAACTTGCGATACTATTTGCATTAGTTGTTCAAATTGCAATTGTCTTTTTTCTTCCGTTTTGCCTTGTTTTTCTTCAAATATCTTAAATTCATTTTGTCGTTTTAATTCAGTTTGATCTTGTTTTTCTTGTCTCTGTTCATCTAATAATTTAAATTTCGAGAACAATCCTTCAATTAAATTATGTTGTTTTGCTTCCATCATGGAAACAAGATTTTGTTGTTCGCTTTTCATGGTAGTGACAAGATTTTCTAATTCTATTTTACGTTTTTCATCAAAAGATTTTATTAACCTTTATTGTATTTCTTCTTGATGTTGTTCTTGTCACGTTTTTCTAGAATCTGGGCTATTGTTTCGGCCAGTCCCTCGGTAACCTGCTTGACTATTTTTTTGGCAGTTTCGTCCATTTTTTCCATGCTCCGTGTTTCCATAAATCAAATTACGATTTTAACTACACTTAATCCTCTACTTCTGATCACCAAATTTGTTATAAAGTCCGTGGGTTCAATTTAAAATTATAAAACTAATATTCACTTTCACTTTTCTAGAAACTTTTATTTACATCGAATATACAACAGCTGATTCTAATATCACAATAACAATCTTTCATATAAGCTCTTCGCTCCATCAACTGATCTCGCGATCGTGGCGTGCTTCCTTTATAAAACCAGCGTCGAATTCTCCAGTAAAATCAATCATCCCTCCTTCCGCTGCCGAGTCTTTTCGAGAACCGTTTTTTTTATCTCAAAGCGTTTGTTGTCGTACTGAAATGAAACAGGGTCGGCTTTGGGTAAATTTCGTAACAATATTAAACAAATGATTTAAAAATATGATATATTTGTAATTCACATAAGCCTTTTATTCGATAGGTTACATGATGCGTTTGAAAATTTAATTTTTATTTTCCATTTGATTCTATAATTTTTTCCCAAAATTAATATTGAGGTTTTCTAGTAATTTCTTTTATTCATTTTATGTGAGCCCCAGTGCCCCTAATTATTTAGGTATTTTAGGTATTATGGTTTGCGGAAATATATATATTTGTATTCCTCATAATGAGCCCTTTCATTTGATGTATTTCATGATGCGGTATAATATATTTTTTTATTTTCCGTTTAATTCCATAATTTAGCCCCCAAAATTAATATTAAGGATTTTTTCGTATTTTTCCTGTAAACAAAAAATTTTAGGTCTTATAATTTGGGGAATAAAGGGGAATAGGTAATTTTTTTATATTTTTGTTAATATATTTTAAACATAAATAAAAATATATATTTGTATTTGTCATAATGAGCCCTTTGATTTGATATATTAATTGATCCGTTAGAAACAACTTTAATTTTTTATTTTCCATTTAATTCTATAATTTGCCCCCCAAAATCAATATTAGGGGTTTCTCCTTATTTTTCCAGTAAAGTTCAGGTGAGGCGCTATACCTTTTTTTTTAATTTTGCAGCTTATGGTTTCAGAGATAAGGGGGGGGGAGATGGGTAAATTGGTTTATATTTTTGTTAATATCTTTTAAATAATTTATTTTAAAAATTTGAAAAAAAATATATTTATTTTCGCCATAATGAGCCCTTTCATTTGATATATAACATGATGCGTTAGAAACAATTTTAATTCTATATTTTCCATTTAATCCTGTAACTTGCCCCCCAAAATTTAATGTAGAGGTTTCTCCTTATTTTTCCAGTAAACTTCAGTTGAGACCCTATACCTCTAATTGTTTTCAAAACTTTACGTTTTATAATTTCGGAGATAAGGGGTGATATTTTTATATTATATTTTTTTAAATATGAAAAAAATATAGTTGTGTTCCTCAGAATGGAACTTTTCATTTGATTTTTTATTTTTAAATTTTCATTTAATTCTATAATTTGCCCCCTAAAATTAATATTACTGTTTTCTCCTTATTTTTCCTGTAAAGTTCGGGCAACGTTTTATATTTCCTATTTTTTTCAAAATTTTAGGCTTAGTAGTTTCGGTGATCAGGGGGGGGGGAACGGTCGATTTTTTTAGTTTTGCCCCCCAGAAGTACCCCTAAAATCTTTTACGATATGTACTCCCTTTCGGGTCACTCTACATTGATACCAAATTTCAACCACTTCCGTCCAGTAGTTTAGGAGAAAATTGCTGTGATGTGACAGAGGCAGAAATCCGGTGTGATATTATAAGGGTACTACATTTAATTCTAAACTTTCTGGACAGAGTTAAGGTAATTTGAAATATTAATATTCTATATTGAATATACGGAACCCTAATAAAACAGTGTTTCGGTTCTATTTTGTAAATCTAATATACTATTTGCTGATTACAATTTTGGAAAATATGGTTCAACAGTAGCATATAGACCAACAAAAACTTCACAGATGTAACAGGGAACACCTATTATAATGAAAAAGTTTTGAGAAATCAAAGAGTTCTTATATCATATATGTAAATATGTAAACTCGACGTCAAGAGAGTGACAAGTGAGTCAAATAATATTTAAAAAGGATGATTTCAATAATATCATCGAAAATTTATAAAACACATGAAACCTTAAATTTTCTAACCCATTAATAGTATACAAGGTATGTTGATATAAAATATTATTTTTATATGAAAGGGAAATCTATAAATGAATACAAATGGTTAGTGGAAAGTTGAAAGTTACCAGAGAGTACAGTCAATTCTAAACTTTCTGTGACAGAGTTAAGGAAATTTGAAATATTAATATTCTATATTTTTGTATTTCAAAATAAAAATATTTTATATTTTTGTTTATATAATGAATCTTACTAATAATAAAAATCTAAATTTGTACTTCTAATACAATTACAATTTAAATGGGACACCCCATATGATGTACCAATTTCTTAAAGGCAAAGTTAATGCTATTACAGTGTTTAGATTTAATTTGTAAAGTAATTATAATATGAACTTAAGCTGACTTCCGATATGATAAAGCATTGACAGTTCATGAAAATAGAACTTTTACTCTAATATGCAAAGCAGTTAATTAAAAATGTTTACAAAAAATAATTATATTAAATATTCGTAATGATGGAATGATAAAAACATGTTCAATAATGTTATGCTCAAACCAATTCTCAAGGTTTCGAGGTACATGTTGTTTTAATCAATTTTGGTGTTGCGCCAGTTTGGCGTGCTGTTTTTATTTTTGTCTGCAAGTCATGTAAAGCCCTAGGGATACAGCATAAATTTAACTTTTTAAATAATTCATTTCTTTTACATTGTGCTATCTGAAAAATCTACACTTTTGTCCAATATATAAGTTACTGAAAATATTTTCTCTCAATTTAAAATAAAGGGAATGTGAATGTCAACCATTACCTTTAAATTTAAAAAATATCTTAGTACAATTGTTGGTATTTAAGTTCTTCATAATCTAAATATCTCGGTTCTTTATTGTTTTGAAATTGGTTCATGTCAGTGTTGATAATTTTACTTTTACCCTGTAATAAAAAATATTAAGCATCTGGATAAAAGGCCACCAGTGTGGTAGCTGTAATTGCATTTCTGAAAAACAGTTAATGTAACATAAATGATTTGAAACGATTAGTCCAATTACTGTGGCATTTCTATATCTATGTTTCTTTGTCTTAGAAAAGACACTTTTTCGACGTTTGAATGAGATCTCAGTCTTCAGGATTACTGATGTTTTCACTCAATAAGCTTGACCCGTGCTGCTTTGCGTCTCTGCTTTTATGCTATTAACTAGGGGGGGGGGGGGCGTAGTCTTGTTCAGTCTGGCCAATCAGAGCTCTTGCGTTTTGACGGGTTATAAGGGTCCGCTTGTCATTGCGCTATTGTTTAGTCTAGGAAGAGTATTCGAGTTATTTGTTCTTTTTTCTGAAGATTTTATTTTAATGTTAATATAGCGGTCTGTTAGTGCAGCTCTCCAAGTGGGAGGGAGGCGTTGCGCATCTTCACGGTTATTAAGGCCTGTTTTACGTTTTTCTATTTCAATAGGTTTCCTAACGAACCTTGTTCTATAATTTTCTTTATCTGGTCGAAATCTATTTGATGACCGGTATTTAGATGGTGCTGTGATAATACAGACGTTGTTGTTTTTTTTTACTGCGTTTTTGTGTTCTTCTCTCCGGGCACTTGCTTTTCTGTATTTGGTCGACGTACGCGAGGATGCAGTCCTTGCACAGTATCTCATATACACCCTGATCTTCACCTGGAATTTTCTCTTTAGGTGAGGGTATCATCTCTCCAATCTTTCTGTGTGCCTTGAAAACTGTTTTAATATTGTGTTTTGCTAGTACTTTTCAAATTTTGTCAGGTGTGCCCGGTACGAAGGGGAGAAAGGCCGTCGAAATGTTTTCGTCTTTCGTTGTGGGTTTTGGTTTTTGTGTAAGTGCTTTCTGTATTATATGGTGGTTATAACCATTTGATGTTAATGCCTCCTTTAGAATGTTCATCTCGGCCTTACTGTTTTCGTTGTCTATTGGAGTTTGAGGTCTGTGGGTTAGGATTTAACTACTGAGAATAACTGAGCTGGGTGGTGGTGAGAGTTTGCGTTGAGGTATCTGTTTGTGTGCGTGGTTTCCCGGTATACTGTGTGTCCTATGGTTCCGTCGGGTTTCTTTTTTATTATTAGGTCGAGGAATAGCAGTTAGTTGTTTTGTTCTGTTTCCATGGTCAATGTAATTTTCGGGTGTGTTTTGTTTAGATGATCCAGAAACTTGTGGAGTTGTTCTCTACCGTGTGGCCATATTATAAAAGTGTCATCGACGTACCGTAACCATAGCTTAGGCTTTGCTAGGACTGGGGACAAAGGAACCCCATTGGCGCGCTTTCAATTTGCTTGTAACGTTGTCCTGCGTAAGTAAAATACGTGTTTGATAAGCAGTGGTTCGCTAGGTTGATGATATGTTCTGGAGGGTGGTACTTTTCTTCGATGTAGTAGACGGCCTCAGTCACAGGTACTTTTGTAAAGAGGGAGACAACATCGAAACTCACTAATATATCGTCCTTGTGTATATTCATATACCGTCTAATGTTTAGTTGTGAGTTTAGATGTGAGTTTTTGACATAGGATGTCATCTGCTCTACAAGTCTACAAGGGTTGGAGTTCTTTAAGAATTTTGCTAAGAGATGTGTCGGAGACCATATTGCACTGACTATTGGCCAAAGTGGAGCATTTGGTTTGGGGATTTGTGGGGAGACCGTATAACTTCGAGCATCTGGACGATTTTTCCCTTGGAATTATATTTTTCTGGATGTCTTCATTTATCTGGCTTGCTTTTATTTTTGCCTTCGTTGATTTTTCCTAGTATGTTGTAGGATCACTGGTTTGTATGACTCGTTTAGGAGTTCCCTGATTTTCTTGTCGTAATCTTTAGCGTCCAGAACTACGGTGGCATTTCCCTTATCTGCTGGAAGTATGACGATGGAGTTGTCTCTTTTCAGGTCACCTAAGGCGTGCATTTCTTCTATCGAAAGGTTTCGTTTCGGAGGTTTTGTTTTCCGTAGGATGGTCGTAACGTCCTGAAGAATTGTTTCCGCTGTCTGTTCGCCTGTTTTGGTTATATCAGTTTCCACCCCGCAGATATGTTCTCACTAGTTAAATCCCTAACCCACAGATCTAAAACTCTAACAAACAACGAAAACAGTAAGGCCGAGATGAACATTCTAAATGGCTATAACCACCTCGTAATACAGAAAGCACTTACACAAAAACCAAAACTCACAACAGAAGATGAAAACATTTCGACAGCGTTTCTCCCCTTCGTACGGGGCACAACTGACAAAATTGTAACGTTTATTATTTTCTCGAAAACAGCTTAACCGGTTTAGATGATTTGAACTCTAGTATATTCAAGAAAGTCTGGAGGGAGGTGATATTTTTATCTATAACTTAATTTATACCGTTATTCTAAAAATCAGACAAGTTATTAATATTGGCATCTTATGAAATTAATGTTATTACCACTAGCTTTTAGACTTCTTCGCTTAACTGATGAGACCCAGAAAGATCGAAAGCATCCATTTGCACATTAAACATCGTTGGGTTAAGGTGGAACTCTCATTCCAGTTTACAAACTTCGGATTCGTTTTACAAAAGTATAAGTAAGAACTAGTGGTAATATCATTAATTTGATGATTTCAGTGATTCCTCAAAGAGAGGCAACGTAACACATTAAAAATTTCTAAGACACAAAGGTTGTTTTACCAGTGTCAAGGGTTCTCACACAATCAGGATTGACTTTTGTCTTTGAACAAAGAGTCAAACGTGCCACACAATTCGTGGAGATGTGGGAAATCCTAAAATCCAAAACAATTGTTAAAAATTATATTTGGGTAACCCTTTGAAGGCCAAATCAATCATTAACAATTTAAATGAATTGCTTCTGAGAGAATTTTTGTCATTTTACTTGTATTTGACTCTCTAAAGGTAATTTTCAAAAATTTTTCGGAATCAGGGGTAAAAATTTAAGGTACAAATTTCAAAATTCACTTTACGATCTTTACCTAACCTTGTCAATTGACTTCAAGATCAAGAAACTCAACGTTATTAGGTCACAAGTTCAAATATTTACCCGTTCACAATCCTAAGAGCTTGAAGAAAATGGTTTGTGGACGAATATTCAATATCTGACGTCTAAAGATCAAGCTAAAAAAATTTCTGAATCATATTGGACATAAAATTCTCCGCAGTTTCAGGATTCGGGCTCAAAAATCGGGGATTCCAGTTAAAAAATTCACTGACGTCAAATGATATTGAAAATTAACTCACGGGCAAAATTGATATGAAATAAAGATGGCTCCTATTGTTCTCAACAAGTTTTGTCTAAACGATTATTTTGTACGACAAGTTTCCGAGTTATTTGGGTAACAATTAATCTGACTTACCGTGTAGAAAAATATGAAATCACTTTGGTATCTGTTAGTTTGAAGTTGGTAGACAATGTAACTCGTTCCTCGAAGTTTCCTTGGACTTCCATCGTCTTGAAGTGGTTGATCTCACAACGTTTCAATAGCTGTGTATCTGCTATCGTCATCAGGTGAATGATAGGAAATTCAGAGTATCCGTCGTATTTATATTATACTCTTAACCGGTCATGCGTCACAGGTCATGGTCATTGGGTCTTATCTGGTCCAATCAGCGTCGTCGTCCCTGGAGGTTGGTTGCCGGTGATGCGTAGCGGCAGGGGCCGAAGAAGAGCTCTCCAAATATTTTTAATTTGGACGCTGGGCTCGCTAATTATATTTTCGTTCGAGATTATATAGGCTGTCTCTATGAATTTTCTTTTGTACCAATGCTCCTCCTTGTGAATTGCTTTAGCCTGGTCCCAGTTGATATTATGCTGTTCGGTCCATGCGTGATTAGCTAGCCCAGACTTCGTTACCTCTCCCCTTTGAGTAGCTGTGCGGTGTTCCTTAATCCTGGTCTCCAGCGGTCGCTTTGTCTCTCCAATGTAAAGATTGCCACATTCACACGGTATGCTGTATATACAGTTATGTGGTATTGCTGGTACGTCGGGCCTCGTTCTGGTTATCATGCTCCTCAAGGTGTCGTTGCTTTTGAAGATCATTCTGATTCCATAGCTGTGTGCAATTCTTCTAAGTTTCTCCGACAAGCCTTTAGTATACGGTAAAAGTAGAGTTGCTACCGTGGTGTCCTCTTCCTGCCTAGGTGGTTTGTCCAGCTCTTCAAATGCCTTGGTAATGATCCTTTCCGGATATCCATTCGCCAAAAGGTCTTCTCTAAGTTTCACTTGTTCTTCTTTGAGGGCTTCTGGTGTGCTGCAGATAGTTTTGGCTCTATGGATAAGTGTTTTGATGATGCCAGTTTTCGTTGCTGATGGGTGGTTCGAATTGTAGTGAAGGTATAATCCTGTATGCGTAGCCTTCCTGTAGACTGTTGTTTGGATTCCGGTCCTAGTCCTTTGACACTTTACATCAAGGAATGGTAGGCACCCACTCTCTTCCATCTCCATGGTGAATCTAATGGATGGTTGGGATTGGTTCAGGTGCTCCAGGAATGTCTGTAGTTCTGTCCTTCCATGTTGCCAAATAATAAAGGTGTCATCGACATACCTCAACCATAGCTTGGGCTGCTTCTCGAAACTCCTCAGTGCATGTTCTTCGAACCATTCCATGTAGATGTTGGCGATGGTTGGTGATAACGGGGAACCCATAGGCAATCCATCTTCTTGCATGAAGAACCGGTCCTTCTCCTGAAAGTAGCAGTTCTTGAGGCAACATTGAAGCAAGTCCATGATTGAGTCTATTGGCAGCTCCGTCCTCTCCATCAGGGTTTCGTCTTCAGTAAGTTTCTTTCTCACTATGTTGAGAGATTCGTCTAGTGGTACGTTCGTGAAAAGGTTTTCAACGTCGAAACTTACTAAGCGATGTTCTGGCCCAAGTTCCATGGATCCTATGATTTCGACAAAGTGTTTTGAGTTCTTGACGTGCGATGCTGTTTTTCCCTCCAAAGGCTGGATGATTGGTAGAAGGAATTTCGATAGTGCTGCTGTTGGTGAGTTGCGCGAACTTGTAATCGGTCTGAGAGGAGCTGCCAATAGACTCAATCATGGACTTGCTTCAATGTTGCCTCAAGAACTGCTACTTTCAGGAGAAGGACCGGTTCTTCATGCAAGAAGATGGATTGCCTATGGGTTCCCCGTTATCACCAACCATCGCCAACATCTACATGGAATGGTTCGAAGAACATGCACTGAGGAGTTTCGAGAAGCAGCCCAAGCTATGGTTGAGGTATGTCGATGACACCTTTATTATTTGGCAACATGGAAGGACAGAACTACAGGCATTCCTGGAGCACCTGAACCAATCCCAACCATCCATTAGATTCACCATGGAGATGGAAGAGAGTGGGTGCCTACCATTCCTTGATGTAAAGTGTCAAAGGACTAGGACCGGAATCCAAACAACAGTCTACAGGAAGGCTACGCATACAGGATTATACCTTCACTACAATTCGAACCACCCATCAGCAACGAAAACTGGCATCATCAAAACACTTATCCATAGAGCCAAAACTATCTGCAGCACACCAGAAGCCCTCAAAGAAGAACAAGTGAAACTTAGAGAAGACCTTTTGGCGAATGGATATCCGGAAAGGATCATTACCAAGGCATTTGAAGAGCTGGACAAACCACCTAGGCAGGAAGAGGACACCACGGTAGCAACTCTACTTTTACCGTATACTAAAGGCTTGTCGGAGAAACTTAGAAGAATTGCACACAGCTATGGAATCAGAATGATCTTCAAAAGCAACGACACCTTGAGGAGCATGATAACCAGAACGAGGCCCGACGTACCAGCAATACCACATAACTGTATATACAGCATACCGTGTGAATGTGGCAATCTTTACATTGGAGAGACAAAGCGACCGCTGGAGACCAGGATTAAGGAACACCGCACAGCTACTCAAAGGGGAGAGGTAACGAAGTCTGGGCTAGCTAATCACGCATGGACCGAACAGCATAATATCAACTGGGACCAGGCTAAAGCAATTCACAAGGAGGAGCATTGGTACAAAAGAAAATTCATAGAGACAGCCTATATAATCTCGAACGAAAATATAATTAGCGAGCCCAGCGTCCAAATTAAAAATATTTGGAGAGCTCTTCTTCGGCCCCTGCCGCTACGCATCACCGGCAACCAACCTCCAGGGACGACGACGCTGATTGGACCAGATAAGACCCAATGACCATGACCTGTGACGCATGACCGGTTAAGGGTATAATATAAATACGACGGATACTCTGAATTTCCTATCATTCACCTGATGACGATAGCAGATACACAGCTATTGAAACGTTGTGAGATCAACCACTTCAAGACGATGGAAGTCCAAGGAAACTTCGAGGAACTTTGGTATCTTCCTTAATAGAATATAGGGTGCAGAATCTAAATCAACTAAGCCGAGCAATCTGTGAATATACATACAAAACAGAAAAATTGACAATAATCCTTTTTTTGAATTTGGTGAGACGACCTTACCCTGCTTGAAACTTTCAGAGAAGAATGTTAGATGCAAGTGAATATCAATAAGACAGAAGTCAACAAAACGAACCGGTTAGATACCAGTTACATAAGACTGCAGATATTACTGCATCTAATCACTTTATTTTACTGATTAAGAATTTCAAATTGTTCATTTTGCTCTCTATAGCCTGAACTAATAAAATTTATTCACGTTCTCATGTTACTGAGTGTGATGTGATTGGAGAAGCGTTAACTTGTGTCGACCGATTCGTTTTAAAGGTCCAACGAAGTTGGTAATGAAATTATAAACACAAGCTCCAAAATTACGAAAAATACACACTTATATATAAAGTGTGTTTAACAGATATTTTCAAGTGCATTTAGTTACAATTGATTAATTTATGTTATTCGGCTTTTTATGTATCTGCTTTAGTTAGACACTAATAGCAGAAAATAGTGCATGCAGTTTTTTCTAAGAACATAAACTGAATTTAGATATCAGCAATAGTAAAGGACGTTGTACTTACGAAATTGTATTTCTGAATTATGTAATATTTAGTTATTCTCTCTAATCGGTTTGAACAAAACAAAAATCTGTCGATAGTGGCTTAACCTTAAGTGAATGAATTGGTTCTTAAGACACTCCTTCGTCCTTCCAAAGAATCCGGTATATATTTATGCCCAGACATTATGGTAATACCGTAGGAAGAACATATTACTCACAACTTGGAAAATAAATTCCATACACGATTATTGTCTGTAACGGTAACCTCTTTGTGTGCCTTATGATACTTTTTAAGCACATGAGATGAATATTCAAATTACTGTCAACTTTTAATCTGGATTAACGTCAGGCCTGTCTAGATTGATTCACGTTAGTTTTAGTTGAATTGATCTGTTATTAAAATATTTGACCTAGAAAGAAAGATATTTTAACAGTTGACTGATTTGTGTTTAATTTGATGAAATTCCTTGAAATCAACAAAATTGACATCTCTTAAATCAAAGTTTTTATTCATTAAATTTTCTTCTAAACTCTCTGAAATATCATTAATATGCAGGGGGCCAGGAATATAAAACATGAAGTAGAATTCGTGGAGAATTGAGATACATAGTAGTTTTTTAAAAAAATCTATAGAAAGTATCAAAAAGATTTTGTTTAAATAACATAACTGTTTTATCACTTTTTCGTAGGAGTTAAAATCTCCTACCTTTGCAGGAGGGAAGCTGGATGGGTTTCTATTGCTTAAAATGCTTATAGTTAACGATTAATTCTTAAATCAAATTGTTAAATATAATTCTTTTAGCAAAAACTTTAAAACCAACAAATATATCAATAAGGGGTTTTAAGGTTTACTGTTACAAATTAAAAATACTTTAAAAAACTTTTATTAATAAGGAAAAGTCCCCTTTTGAATGCGAGTTTGATCCTACAACCTTAATCAGTAGAACCTTCTTCCTTGATGCCTTTATTCTAAGTCTTACCATAAAAAGTGTTAAAACAAAAAGTTGGGCAATTTAAGTGGCATTACAACGGTAATACCTTATATGTTTCTTTGGGGAATAACACCACAAACAACGTTTAGAAGGCAACGGTAATACCTTTTGACATCCTATAATGATTCTTTTTTCCGAAAACGGCTTATGTTTTTCTTACAATAGGAGTTAAGCCCCCTAGCTGTACATTGAGAAACTTAAAAAATATTTTCAGCAATTTACCCTAAGGTAACGATTTCCCAAAGCTGTACGACTTTTACTTTTTGAGATACAGAACCTGGTCATTCTTAACAAAACACCCTCGATGATTATGTAGTTACCTACACTTTCAAGTACTTTAGTGCTGTTAGTCTGAAACTTGTAGACAATGTAACTCGTTCCTAGAAGTTTCTTTGGACTTCTATCGTCTTAAAATGGTTCATCACACAACGTTTCAATAACTTTGAATCTGCTATCGTCATCAGGTGAATGAAAATAATAGACACGGCATACATAATCTGGAACGAGAATATAATTATGGATAACATAGTCCAAATTAAACACTGCGGCTACGCATCACCGGCAACCACTACAGGGCTGATTGGACCTTTATGGGACCTAATGGGTACGACCAGTGACGCATGACCAGATCTCGAAGAGGTCTTATATATTTCACTTGAAAATCAGAAAAATCCAATAAATCATATATTAGTGATTAAATATGACAAATGCTATTTCTATATATAGTCCTGGATTCAATTTTTGTACTTATAGTATGGGGGCTTTTCCTGCCATACTGTCAGTATTTCGAAGCCGAATGTTGGTGATAGTGCATAAATAATTATCTATCAGGTATTGGCACCACAATTCGTATTGCCTGAAAATATCACAATTTAGCCAAGTCTGAGTTTAATCAAAAATTCAAAGTATAGGCATCAGACACTTGTGCATTGTGATCTACATTTATTATATTCACAGTTGTATCAAATGGTTAAATTTAATTTTTCACAATAATGAACTGAAAGATGATATTTTTTCATACAATTCATATCGTCGATTGTCAAGTAATGTATGTACAGAGTTCCACACACATTTTTGAATGTTATCGGTTTGTGTGGTTGGTTGGCTTTAAGTGTGACTTATAATCATTTCTGGATTTACAGGGGCTAGTGCTCAAGGCGGCATGTTTTCGGGGGCTGGCAAAACTTGGAACGTTAGAAAAGAAATCATCTTACAGACATTTCTTTAAAAAACGAATTCATTTAAAATTATGAACAGGAAATATTTATTCACAAAGTAGTGAAAATACATTCAGTAATCAGTGTTTAGATTTCTACAAACATTATTATTAAAAACTAAATAGAATAATTATTTTGTTTAGAATTACTGAAAGTTTTTGACTATATCACAACTTATGAAACAGTTTATTTGTTCGAATTCGAATACAAATCCCGATTTGATTCCTCTCCTCTCCCCTAGATCCCAAAGGTATCCAAGATATTTGATGTAATGCATTTCTTGAGGGTAATACTTCTGCTAATACCTCCGGATCCCCATAGTTGCCAATGTATAATGTTATCCCTTTTATTTTGCATATACTAATCATTTTGTAAGTTTGAACATTATTGATATCGTTTAATTTCAAATAGTGTTTGCCTTTGCGAAAAAGCCTAGAACCTTATATTTTACGGGGAATGTGACCAGTCAAATAAAATAAAGCTTCATCACTAAAGTAAACTTTTAAAAATAATTATCATTTTGTGCAACCCTTGTAATGATATCTTCCCAATCATGTTGTTTTGCTTGCTTTATAAATACGCGAATTATATAAGGGCTATCAAGGGGATGAGGTTCTTGCAAAATCGATTTTTCCCTGCAGGATTTGATTCTGATGGTATTTTATGGATTTCTTCTTTCTGTTCATTCCTGTTGTTTATTGTAGTAGCTTATTTGTTTGTATTGAAAGTTCTTGTTGTTTTGGCAGTTCTCTACTTTAGGCTAATTTCTGTACCGTCAATATTTATTTATTCAACATCCATAGGACGATGTTCTACCTAAGTCATAGCAGCTTTTTGTTTTATACAACATTTCTTGAAGTAGTATTTTGCTCACTTTATTCACCATTGGAACATGCTGCAATTCTCAAAATCCAAACATCCATAGCATTGTATGTGTTTGTACGAAATATAATGAAACCAGTGGAGTTAATGAATTCTAGGAGAAACACGTGGTGGATATGTTGTGGAAGACTAAAATTTTAAAATAATTTTGAATTCGAAACAAAGAAAACAACGTGACTGCACACACTTCGTATTCATGTACAGGAAATTTAAAAAATAATAGATTACAGTGAGGAAGAGTAAGCAAAACACTTGTGCTTTTAAAATTTCTGATGACTTAGTAACTAACAAAAGACTATACAGAACAATAAATTTACATCTCAAATAACTTAAAACACTGAATGAAACAAAACAGCTATTTATTGAAAAGTTATTTAGCTAACGGTAATAACAAAAGGTAACTAAATAGGCAAATGCAGGCCATGGATAATTTCCAACTATAATTTCAAAACATTGTCCTAGTAGCACAATAATTACCGTGATTACATTTGGCTTCGTGTAAATAAATTGTTATTAATAACAAATAATAAAAATCAAATTAATTGCGATATAATGATTGTTGTAATTCTAAATATGTTGTAAGTGTCATAATATTACCTGTGTTTTAATTTGATATAGTTCTCTATAATTTGTCAATAATCATTCCTGGTAATAAGTCTAATCGTAATTGAAACTAATTGTAATTAGGGGTCTTAAATGTATAGAGAGTTTTAACATTTCAGTCATGACAGGTACCTGTTGAGGAATGTTTTAAATCTGATATAGTGTTTCATTTTGAGAAAATTATATATCAATAAAAATACATGTCAGTTATGACAAATGTTCTGATATACTTTGGATTTTGATACTATAGTTGATATAATTTATATTTTAAAAGAATCGACTACACAGACTTAAAATAAAAACCGTTTAGAAACCGTGTGCAATCAATTACTATTTTCAGACATATCTTCTTTTTAATCTGATTTAGGTACAATTCAATTGAAAATTTTAGCGTATTTTTATCTTTTTCTCCCTCCCTCTTTGTCCTTCCCTAATTTTTATTCTTTGCCTACATTTTCCAAATATAGTAAATGTGATTCTAAATTAGTCTATATTGCATCCACAGTGTATATGCTTCTGTGTATTGGTCACCCCTATATAATGTCTAAGTGCTTCTTGGGAAATAACACCACAGTTTAAAGAAAATTGCTGTATATTCCAAACGTTTCGGAGTCTAGATCAGACCCCGTTGTCAATGGTTAAGAAACTACGGATTAAAAAGGCACAATTCTAAGATGTAAATTAAAATATTTGACAATGTGTATTATTTGATTTTTGATGTAACTAAGAGAATTTTATTTGTAATATACAGGGTAGCACAGAAATTTCTAAAGATCATATAATCATAATGTTCCTTTCAAATTGGAAGAATTTGAAAGGGAGATCTTCAGAATTTTATGTGGCGCTCCTAGTTGCGACTTTGTTATAAGATAGTGCATTCGCCAAAAATGCGACCAAAGAACTTTGTTGATTCAGTGATCCCATTAAAATCATAAGGGAAAACCTAGGAAAAACCTTATGAACTATCCCGATATTGGGTTGTTCACAAGGACATGACCATTAGCAATTTCTTCCTTAATCATCGGCAACCAGGAACGACTGAATTCTACTAATATTGGAGAATATTGGGCCTGCTACGGAGGTAGTAGCGATACAATCGTTTTCATTTAACAAAATTAAAGCAGACTCACTGAATTTTCAAACCGTATTTTATGACCAAGGTCCCAAGCATGTTGACAAATTTTGGATATTTCAAATTGTCGTTTTTTTATGCAATTTTGTGTTCGTTTATTCGAACATTCAGAAGTCTAGAGGTTTCCCCAATATAGAATTTATTACATTCACACGGGATTTTATAAATGCAATTTTTTTATTTTGAGTTGTGTTATTTGGTTTGGTTTTTGATATAATTGATTTTAGTGTATTTCTTATTTTAAATGATGTTTTGATATTATATCTGTTTCCCACTCTTTTTAGTCTTTCTGATAGACCCTGTATGTATGGTATAGTTATTGTATTAATGTTGTCTTGGGAGTCAGTGTTGCTTGGTGAAGTTTGATGTTGGTTGTTAGGGATTGTTTGGTATTCTATTTTGTTTAACTCGTTATTAATAAATTTATTTGGGTAATGATTGACAGAAAGTACATTTTTTATAAACGTTTTTTCTTCATTGAATTTATTGATATTAGAACAGTTGGTTTTTGCTCTGTCATATAGAGATTTAATGATACCTCTTTTTACTGAACTTGGATGATTAGAGTTAAAGTTGAGATATCTGTTAGTATGAGTTGGTTTTCTGTAAACTTCTGTTTCAAATGTCGATTCTGTTTTGGTTATTAAAATGTCTAAGAATGGTAATTTGTTATTTTGTTCAAGCTCTAGTGTAAACTGAATAGTTGGTTCTGTGTTGTTTATGTCGTTAAGTAATGCATGTAAATCCTCAAGATTATGTTCCCAAATAACGAATGTCATCAACATAACGCCACCAAACCAAAGGTTTAATTTGTTTTGAGAAAATTGTTTGTTCTTCAAATTTTTCCATAAAAATGTTGCTTAAAGCGGGAGACAAACAGGAAACCATTGCCATGCCAAAATCTTATTGGTAGAAGTCATCATTAAGTTGAAAATCTTTAAACAAAATGTTAGTAGTTTCATTATTGTATTAATGGACAATTGAGTACGTTGATTTAGTAAAGAATATTGTTCTAATCGTTCTTTTACTATGGGAAGTGTTTTAATGACAGGAACATTATTGTATAGATTCACAATGTCAAAACTTGCTAGTGTGAAAGTATTTTTGTATTGTATATGTGATAATTTTTCTAAGAAATGTGCGCTGTTTTTAAGATGAGAATTAGACTTACCAGTAAGTGGTGAAATAATTGTTAAAAGGAATTTTGAGAGCTCACTGCATGGAGAATTTATGGAGCTGAGAATTGGTCTTAATGGAATGTTGGGTTTATCAATGTTAGGTAACCCGTATAAATGGGATGGTTTAGAATAGTGTGGAGTAAGATGTTTTACGTTGTTGTTCTGTAAATTCATGTTTGTGATTGTAAAGTAAGAGGTATATTTTGTTTTCTATAGAACTTGTTGGATCTTTGTTTAATTTTGTATATTGTCCTTGGTTTATTATGTTTTGAATTTTGGTTTCGTAGTCAATTTTATGTAAAATAACCGTAGCATTGCCTTTATCTGCAGGTAAAATCTTAATAGTTTTGTCATTTTTTAAAACTTTAATTGAATGTAATTCATTTTTCGAAAGGTTATTTTTTGCATGCATAGGTTTTTCTAGTTCAATTTTTGCTCTTATTCGATACTGTTGAGCTTTACTATTGTTTAATTTGTTTGCAGTGTGTTCTATAGCACTGATGATATCAAATGTTGGAATAGTTTTTGGGGAAATTGCAAAATTAAGACCCTTTTGTAGAATTGAGGTTTCAGAAGCGTTTAACTGTGTGTCTGAAAAATTAATGACAGTTTTTGACAGATCAAAATGTTGGTTTTTCATATAATATTTCGGCATATTTTTATCGGAAAGAAGTTGATTAAATTTACGTAAATGTGTTTGTTTTTGAGACCTGAATTCACTGTTGTAACTTATAAGAGTACTATTTTTAATTCTGTTAAATTCATTCTCTGGAATTCGATAAGCAAGAAAGTTCTCTACAGACCCAATATCTTTTTCTAATTTAAACTTATTGTAACGATGAAATTGTGTGCGGTCTCTAATAGCAGCGAAGCTTGCTCGTTCCAATATGCTGTGAATCCTTCTCCCTACGTACGGTTGACGAAATCTTAATCCTTTGGGAATAATTCTCATCTCCCGACATCTGCACAAGAATGTCAAGCTATTCTTTGTTCGAGCAAGCATCTTATAGAAGTCCTGTAAGTCCCTAAACGCTTTGGTTACTGCAGTCCCATGGTTCTAGTTGTTTTCTGAATGATACTTGTGGCATATTTTTCAATGTCTAAGTGCTTCTTGGGAAATAACATCACAGTTTAAAGAAAACTGCTTTATATATTAAACTATGGTGTTATTTCCCAAGAAGCACTTAGACATTGAAAAATATGCCACAAGTATCATTCAAAAAACAACAAGAAATCAGCCATGGGACTGCAGTAACCAAAGCATTTAGGGACTTAGAGGACTTGTATAAGAAGCTTGCACGAACCAAGAATAGCTTGACATTCTTGTGCAGATATCGGGAGATGAGAATTATTCCCAAAGGATTAAGATTTCGTCAACCGTACGTAGGGAGAAGGATTCACAGCATATTGGAACGAGCAAGCTTCGCTGCTATTAGAGACCGCACACAATTTCATCGTTACAATAAGTTTAAATTAGAAAAAGATATTGGGTCTGTAGAGAACTTTCTTGCTTATCGAATTCCAGAGAATGAATTTAACAGAATTAAAAATAGTACTCTTATAAGTTACAACAGTGAATTCAGGTCTCAAAAACAAACACATTTACGTAAATTTAATCAACTTCTTTCCGATTTGATGTGTCAAAAACTGTCATTAATTTTTCAGACAAACAGTTAAATGCTTCTGAAACCTAAATTCTACAATTTTCCCAAAAACTATTCCAACATTTGATATCATCAGTGCTATAGAACAAACTGCAAATTAAACAATAGCGAAGCTCAAGAGTATCGAATAAGAGCAAAAATTGAACTAGAAAAACCAATGCATACAAAAAATAACCTTTCGAAAAATGAATTACATTCAATAAAAGTTTTGAAAAATGACAGCACTATTAAGATTTTACCTGCAGATAAAGGCAATGCTACGGTTATTTAAATAAAATTGACTACGAATCCAAAATTCAAAACATAATAAACCAATGACAATATACAAAATTTAACAAAGACCCAACAAGTTCTATAGAAAACAAAATATACCGCTTACTATACAATCACAAACATGAATTTACAGAACAACAGCATAAACATCTTACTCCACACTATTCTAAACCGCCCCATTTATACGGGTTACCTAAAATTCATAAACCCAACATTCCATTAAGACCAATTGTCAGCTCCATAAATTCTCTATGCAGTGAGCTCTCAAAATTCCTGTTAACAATTATTTCACCACTTACTGGTAAGTCTAATTCTCATCTTAAAAACAGCGCACATTTCTTAGAAAAATTATCACATATACAATACAAAAATACTTTTACACTAGCAAGTTTTGACATTGTGAATCTATACAATAATGTTCCTGTCATCAAAACAATTCCCATGGTAAAAGAACGATTAGAACAAGTTTCTTTACTAAATCAACGTACTCAATTGTCTATTAATACAATAATGAAACTACTGATATTTTGTACAAAGACAACATATTTTCAACTTAATGATGACTTCTACCAACAAGATTTTGGCATGGCAATGGGTTCCTGTTTGTCTCCCGCTTTAAGCAACATTTTTATGGAAAATTTGAAGAACAAACAATTTTCTCAAAACAGATTAAATCTTTGGTTTGGTGGTGTTATGTTGATGACATATTCGTTATTTGGGAACATAATCTTGAGGATTTACATGCATTACTTAACGACTTAAACAACACAGAACCAACTATTCAGTTTACACTAGAGCTTAAACAGAATAACAAATTACCATTCTTAGACATTTTAATAACCAAAACAGAATCGACATTTGTAACAGAAGTTTACAGAAAACCAACTCATACTAACAGGTATCTCAACTTTAACTCTAATCATCCAAGTTCAGTAAAAAGAGGTATCATTAAATCTCTGTATGACAGAGCAAAACCAACTGTTCTAATATCAATAAATTCAATGAAGAAAAAACGTTTATAAAAATGTACTTTCTGCCAATCATTACCCAAACAAATTTATTAATAACGAGTTAAACAAAATGGAATATCAAACAATCCCTAACAAGCAACATCAAACTACACCAAGCAACACTGACTCCCAAGACATTCACATTAATACAATAACTATACCATACATACAGGGTCTATCAGAAAGACTAAAAGAGTGGGAAACAGATATAATATCAAAACATCATTTAAAACAAGAAATACACTAAAATCAATTATATCAAAAACCAACCAAATAACACAACTCAAATAAAAAAATTGCATTTATAAAATCCCGTGTGAATGTAATAAATTCTATATTGGAGAAACCTCTAGACCTCTGAATGTTCGAATAAACGAACACAAAAATTATATAAAAAAACGACAATTTGAAAAATTCAAAATTTGTGAACATGTTTGGGACCTTGGTCATAAAATACAGTCTCAAAATTCAGTTATATTACACAAAGAAGAACACAACACCAAAAGAAAACTAAAAGAGTCTGCTTTTATTTTGTTAAATGAAAACGATTGTATCGCTACTACCTCCGTAGAATTCAGTCGTTCCTGGTTGCCGATGATTAAGGAAGAAATTGCTAATGATCATGTCCTTGTGAACAACCCAATATCGGGATAGTTCATAAAGTTATTCCTAGGTTTTCCCTTATAATTTTAATGGTATCACTGAATCAACAAAGTTCTTTGGTCGCATTTTTGACGAATGCACTTATAACAAAGTTTCACCTAGGAGCGCCATATAAAATTCTGAAGATCTCCCTTTCAAATTCTTCCAATTTGAAAGGAACATTATGATTATATGATTTTAGAAATTTCTCTGCTACCCTGTATATTACAAATAAAATTCTCTTAGTTACGTCAAAAATCAAATAATACACATTGTCAAATATTTTAATTTACATCTTAGAATTGTGTCTTTTTAATCCGTAGTTTCTTAACCATTGACAACGGGGTCTGATCTAGACCCCGAAACGTTTGGAATATACAGCAATTTTCTTTAACTGTGGTGTTATTTCCCAAGAAGCACTTAGACATTGAAAATATGCCACAAGTATCATTCAGAAAACACCCCTATAGAACTTACTGGTTTATTATTTTCTGAATTACTATAATTCAACTCAACACAATATTACAACGGTCCTGATATCTTTAAAATCACCTTGTATAAGTATAAATCCTCTCCACACAATTGGCTCTTGCTACTTTTCTATTGTTTAAATTATTCCTATATACCAATGATTTTACTTCGCCGCATATGTCTAGTATTCCATTTATGCAACTGCTCATGGTCTACCATATATAACAAAATTAATCTTTTTGAACCACATTTTATGACTATAATTTTACTCTACCGTTTATTTCAACCATTTCCGATTTTCAGAAAAATGGTCTCAGTTTTACGTTATAGAAAAATATACGGAATCAAGCTCGAACATATTTTTGTAGAATACAATTTATACTATTCAAATTTTTTGAACGTTTTTAGGGAAAACAGTGAAGATTCATTGAAATTCACTGAAATCTAGTCCCTTATTTACTATTTTTTTCTGATTTTCTTTAAAACCATAAATCTCATGTTATAGACAATTATATGGGATCTTTCTGTAATGTTCCTGAACATAATGCAGTTTAAATCATCAAAATTGCCCAAGCCGTTTATGAATAATCGCTCGTGATACATAAAAAATGGGTTGTAGACGAATTGATACCTCCTCCTTTTTGGAACTCGGTAAAAATGTTTTCCTATTATTGTGTTTAATAAATTTATATGTTTTGAACGGTTAATTGTGTAATTCTGGTTTATTTGTTTAATCCATGTTATGATGAAATCAACTGAAGACGCGATATTGTTGCAGTTGATACTCTAATAAGTCTAATACAATTTTATCATTAAACTGAAGGATTATTGCACGTCAATAATTTGCAACAATAACACGTCTTCAATAGTTTTCTTTTGACACAGTTTCAATATCGGATAAATCTAAAGGTAAAAATCGAATGATATAAGATCCCACCTACGTCTAAAAAAAAGAATTATGTACACTGAGAACATGAGACTAATCACTGTCTTGCTGGAAATCATGTCTTGATAAAATTCTTGTTGTTTTCTGAATGATACTTGTGGCATATTTTTCAACGTCTAAGTGCTTTTTGGGAAATAACACCACAGTTTAAAGAAAATTGATGTATATTCCAAACGTTTTGAGGTCTAGATCAGACCCCGTTGTCAATGGTTAAGAAACTACGGATTAAAAAGGCACAATTCTAAGGTGTAAATTAAACTATGTGACAATGTGTATTATTTGATTTTTAACGTAACTAAGAGAATTTTATTTGTAATATACAGGGTAGCACAGAAATTTCTAAAGATCATATAATCATAAAGTTTCTTTCAAATTGGAAAAATTTGAAAGGGAGATCTTCAGAATTTTATGTGGCGCTTCTAGGTGCGACTTTGGTATAAGATAGTGCATTCGCCAAAAATGCGACCAAAGAACTTTGTTGATTCAGTGATCTCATTAAAATCATAAGGGAAAACCTAGGAAAAACCTTATGAACTATCCCGATATTGGGTTGTTCACAAGGTCATGACCATTAGCAATTTCTTCCTTAATCATCGGCAACCAGGAACGACTGAATTCTACTAATATTGGAGAATATTGGGCCTGCTTCCTAATAAATTACCTAATATATCTACCATTATAATTAGTGTCTCCGGAAATACTGTATGGCGTTTATGAAACAATTTCGAATTTTCTTCAGACTGGTGTTAGACATATTGACCGTGAATGTATTTCATCACTAAAGCAGACATTTTTCAAATAATTATGATTATGTCAAAATAATGGTAGTTCTTAATTCGCATTATTCTGTTGTTCGGTATGCAACATCGGCAGCTACTCTGAGTTGCATCCTGCATTTGTGTTTGTTCTCTGTCTTAAAATTAATTAAAACATTAATTCAAAACTTATGTACTTAATTGAATTTCACCAGTTGTGTCACTGTTTGATTTCATTAATTTTTTGTGAACATTAACAAAATTATTTGGAACTGTCACGAATTTGTTGAATTTTGTTTTTATTAGATTCATTAAACGACAACGATATGTGACTTTTCTATAATGATGTTTTAGCCCAGGGTCTAGCTGTTCTTCCCTTTGTCAGTTTAAAAACTGGCCTTGTGAGATGTTATGATCATATTAGTGCTGCTTAATTTTCTACCAGTATTCTGTGCCTTTTTGTCATAATGTTATAGTCTGTGAAAATATTTGTATAGTAAGAACATATATTTGATTTTGCTTCTACCGACGCTGTTATAAACACTGCCTGTACGTCTCACAATGTTATAAATCGTTTCAGATTTATTGGGAAGATTTTAGAACCCATTTTAACTATTCTCGTTAGGAAGGCCATACGTCATATAACGTCTTGATGTGATAATATTTGCAGCTGTACCAGTGCAATAATTGACCAACAAATTTTGTAGTTCTTTACAAAGTACTGATTGATGAACTGCATTGATAGTTTTCATAGTTCCTTCCGGAATACTGAACGAATTTGCTGGTAGTTTGTACCTACTTCGATGACGTCTCACTGTGGCCACTAATTTTAAATAGGACCTTATCGCAAGAGAGAATTTTGAAGGATAAATTAAATAAATACTAAAATTTTGTTTCACATTTACACTAATTAATTAGACGCATTTTTCAAAATGTGCTCCGTCTACTTGCTCACATAAATGCATCCTGTTAGTAAATTCTGGTCGTACTCTTTTGAATGTGTCAGCTGAAACCGTTCTAGATTCTTAAAAAATCAGGTTTTTTACACGTTAATATTGTCGAGTTCCGCACCATGAACCTTGGATTCAAGTACCCACAGAAAAAATCTAATGATGTCAAGTCCGGTGACTGAGGTGGTTGCTTGTTGAAATGTTATTTCCAAATTGCCGAATTTATCTGAATTATCTTCCAGAATTTCAAGACTTAGCGGCTCAATTGCATGTTGCAACATCTCTAGATACACCTCACCGTTAAGTTTGTATTGAGAAAACAGGTGAAACTATGTTGTTTCCTAAGATGCCTGCCCAAACATTCACTTTTTCTGGAAATTGAGTATGTTTTTTACAAAAGATGTGTGTATTTGTATCACTTCCTTACAGTACATTTCAGGGGCGGATCCAAGATTTTCATTGGGGGCGGCTTGATCTCGTTTTGGGGGGGGGGCTTGACGTCATTGAAGCTTGATTTTACCACAATAAACACTAAAAAAGCATACAGATGATTTGGGGGGAGGGCTTCAGCCCCATAGCCCCCCTTTGGATCCGCTAGTGGTACATTTTGTGTTTTCACATATTTCCATTGAGGGAAAAAGTACTTTCATCACTAAAACAAATTGGTAGTTTACATTAATTTTATTTGTCATAATTTCACAGAATTTCAGTTTTCTGTCAAGGTCGCATCTGAAAGTTGGTGCACCATGTTAAATTTTTATGGATGAAATTTGTTTTTTACCATCACCCTATGTATTGTACTTTAACTAACAGATAGACGCAACTTTAGCTGTAGAAAAAGTTGGGTTTACTACCACTTGTGCAATTATGTCAATTTTTCTGTCATCACTAACTGTTGGTCGACTAGATCGTTTGACATCTTTAACACTACCTGTTGTTTAAAGAAGCTCCCCTAATAGTTGGACTAGTTTGCGTCAATACAAACTTAACCAACGACGTGTATCTTGAGATGTTACAAAATGCAATTGGGCCGTTAATTCTTCAAATTCTGGAAGATAATGAATTCGGCATTTTGGAAACGACATTTAAAAAAAATGGTGCCTCTGCGCATTATTATGGTGCATTAGACGGAAGTCACCGGATCTGACATTATTATATTTTTTCTGCAGTCAAAGGTTTACGCTACTAACCCGACAGTTTAAAACAACCAATTATTGTAGAATATAGGGCAGTATCAGCTGACATATTCGGAGGAGTACGATAAGAACTCACTAGTAGGATGCATTTATACTAAATGTGAGTAAATGGAGCATATTTTGAGCACCTGCTGTAAAAATTCGTTTAATTAATTACAGTGCAAATATGAAATAATAATTTTAGAATTTATTTAATTTTTGAAATGTTAATTTTGCAAATTTTATGCAGCTGTTTTTGAGAAAATAGGGAAGAACTATGGAAAAAACGATTGTTCGATGAAAAAAATGTTAAACCCCTGATTTTTGTCTCGAAAAAGAAGTATTTATGCATAATTTCCAACGCTGTCACTTGAACCATGCGCAGTGGTGAACTTCAACCGTTAAATTAAAATCATAATAAACTTTATGTCATACCTCATTTAACCGCTCATTGCTCGTCGAATTCTATTCAACATGTCAAACACAAAAAATATTCTTATTATATTTATCTGGCAAAAAGGTTCAAGTAAATTATCATATCATTGCAGGAAAACAGTGTACTAAGTACTAGTCTTGCAATCAGTCAAATCTTTATTTCTATTCTGCAGTGCACTTTTGTTTGTTTATCATTACATAAATTTACCGTAAAAATTCATACATATGTTTTGATTTAATTTGTAAAAGTTCTTAGGCATTGATGAGTTTTGGATTGTGGTATTGTGGTATCATTTGACCTTAAATTCCATTTAATTATTTTAAGTGTTGCAGCTTACCTCTTTGGGAAGTTGAAGTGACAGAGCTATATAAAACCAAATAAATTTTGTCACGTCATCAATCAACGGATCCGTTCGTTTGTCCCCCATCAATAATGTTTCCTTTTTATTATGCTAATCTTATTTTACCAAAAAAGTTGTATCGATTTTAAAAGACATAGATGCGTTGAGCAGAGATTTTGATGACCTAAACTAAGGTACCACCCGACGACTATTCCCATTTAAGATTGTGAAGTTGGAGCTGACATCTGCACAATCTTTCCTTCGTGATATAAAAATTAAGGGGCTCGAACGAATTTTTTAAACAAAAAAAAAATAAATAAAATAAAAATACTGTTGTCAGCTTAGTTTATAGTTTGGTCTGACATATGCACTCTAAATGATGGTATCGAAACAACACTTTCTCTTGTAGCTTGGCATGTGTGGTCAGTGCATTTTCTATATTTAAAAGATATACTTTAATCAGTTAATGCGCTTTTCTACATTGTGCATTGTATTATTCAAACATTTTTGGAGTTAGGCTAAAATGAGCATCCTAAATTTCTTAACGTGCACAGTTTGAACTATATTCAGGAATTCTTGTCCAGTTTGAATATAAAATAGATCCTTATTCATATAGCTATTATTAACCGGATTTATTTAGTTGCAATAAATCAACGCAGAATTACCTTCCGTTGCTGAATTTTTGCATCAACAAATAAAAATATATTACTACAACACGTTTTGTTGATCGATAAATATCAGGTTGACATTGACATTCGATAAAGTCACATTATATTTTATAATATTTTTGGAAAAATAATTGGAATGATATGCTTGAAATATATCTAGGATGTACATTCCAGCATCATCAGTTTGGTCATTTTCATAAATTGATCTGGTATTTGCATAGAAATGACATCAGACTTATATGTATTGCGACACATTTGAAAATATACTAAACATATAAATTAAATGTGTCTTAAAATGTCTCTAAAAATAATATTTATTGGTATTACCTATCATCCTCGTGCGCTAAAATTCTTTATAAATGTTTTCTAATGAAATAGGCTATTCCAGAGTCGCGCTAAAAATAATGCATAGGTACGTTAATTAAATTTTTGCTACTAGATATATAAATAATTTTTTAGTGGTAGGAATGTATAGCTTTGCAATTTTAGAAAAACACACGAAACTATACTAAAAAAATCCTGAAAGCTTTGTCACGAAATTTTGTGATAGGAACTGCGTAAAGAACGTGCGCAATATTCACAAGGAGAATGTTTGAAACGGGTGGAGAGTTCTTTGATAACTTTTAAGCAATTAGAATAATTAATTGCTAAGATATATATATATAATATTATATATATATATATATATGTGGTTGATGATTTATTCCGGTGTACATCCGTTCGTCTGTATTCGTTTGAAAAATCACTTGACGTTTCGCCAAAATCATATTTTGGCTTTCTCAAATGATACTAAGTAACTTTTGAGAAAGCCAAATATGATTTTGGCGAAACGTCAAGTGATTTTCAAACGAATACAGACGAACGGATGTACACCGGAATAAATCATCAACCACATATTTCCATCCGTGAAACAGTATACACAAACATATATATATATATATATGTTTTAGGTGGTTTCCGGAATTCATCCGCGTAGTTGATAACTGATCCCTGCCGGGATCGATGGTCGGGTCGCATAATTCTCGTAGCCTTCTGCTGTCGCTTCTAGTTACTCGAATACAGTATGAATTGAATGGTTGTTTTTTTAGAGACTTTATCTACTAAAACTATATCTGGTCTATTGTGAGCAAACATTCCGATCAGTCAGTATTGTGCGGTCCCAATATAGCTTGTAGTTGTTATTTTGTAAAACAGATGCTGGTTTGTCTCTATAGTATTCTTACCGACTGATAGTTCAAGTTTTAGTGCTAGCTTGTGGTTCAGTATTTTTGCCACAGCATCATGCCGTTCTTTGTATTCAGTTACAGCAAATGCTTGACAACCACCTGTGATGTGCTGGATAGTTTCAAATGTTTGGCAACGATATCTGCATTAGTCTTTGTTGAGAGAAGGGAACATATGACCAGAAATCAACCAATAATTCGACGCTGAACTGTCGACATTGACGTCATTTATATGTCCTCCATGACGGGACTTTTCTCTGTATTTGAGCAATTTCGGATTAGTTGACTGGTGGTGCATTTGGACTTGTTGTGCTGTCAGTCGCAGTGGTATTGAGTGATGACTGAAGTTGATGAACTTGCAATATGACTCTATGTAGATCAGAAAATTCTGCGAGTTTCTGGAAATGACTACGCAGTTTATTAACATTATTAATATTGTTGTAAAGTCCTTGGGTTCAATTTAAATTTATAAAACTAATATTCACTTTCACTTTTCTAGAACTTTATTTACATTAAAACAGCTGATTCAATTACAATAACAATCCCATATACTCTACTCGTCGCGATCTAAACTGCGATCGTGGCGTGCTTTCTTTAAAATACCAGCGTCGAATTCTCCAGTAAAAATCATCATCACTCCTTCCGCTGCCGAGTCTTTTCGAGAACCGTTTTTTTATCTCAAAGCGTTTGTTGTCGTAGAGATGAAACAGGGTCGGATTTGGTAAATTTCGTAACACTGCCCCCCCTTTAATTCTGATCGTCCCGATCAGAACATCCTCTCCATGGTAGGGAGCGAGTCGATCTAAATGAACCACCTTCAATTTAGCCTTGGGGTTTCGACGGATCCTGTAGACGACGTCATTCAGCCTCTTGACCACCTCGTATGGACCATCCCAGGCGGGTGTAAGCTTTGGGGATTTACCCTTGCTCCGTTGGGGGTTGTACAGCCAGACTTTCTCCCTCTCCTAATTCGTGTATTGTCAGCATGTTATGTCGGAGCTGGTCGGCATAATCGTCGATGTCTTGGGGAGGTTCTGCGGGGAGCCAATGCCAAGTCACATGGTAATCGCAGCTCCTTTCCGAATAGGACCCTGGCTGGGGTGAGGCCTATACTAATATGTAGAGCAGAGCGATATGCCAACAGGAATAGGGGAATATGCTCATCCCAATCACGCTGGTTATTGCTGACGACCTTGGATAGGTGTTGTTCCAAGATCCTGTTGAATCTTTCCACCATTCTGTCTGACTGTGGGTGTAATGGTGTTGTTCTCGTTTTCCTGATCCCAACATTGTGCAGATCTTCTGGAATACATTCGATTCGAAGTTACGCCCCTGGTCTGAATGTAGTTCCATCGGGACGCCATACCTGCTAAATAGTTGTTCTACTAGCACCGTGGTTGCCTCTTGGTTGGGTATCGCATATGCCTCAGGCCATTTGCTGAATAATCCATTGCGACCAGAATGTATTTGTTCCCCCTCTCAGACTCGGGAAACGGACCGGCGACATCGATGGCAATTCTCTCAAATGGGACGCCCACATTGTACTGCTGCAATCTGCCTTGGTCCGGGTCTTTCGGGCCCTTACTGGCTGCACAGGTGGCACATTTGCGGCACCAAGCTCTGACGTCTTCAAAGTAGTTCACCCAGTATACGGCAACTGTCGAGGATTGCAGGTTTAATTCCATCATGCTTCGGTCAGGATGGGATCGAGATACGGGGATGGGTTCGTCCATCAGCGAGACTCGCTTGAGCATTCCATTGTCTACTCTTAGAGAGTCCCATTGAGCCCATAACGATTTCAGCACGCCTGAGTATTAGCTACCTCTTCCCATCGTGGCCTGGGTGCCCCTCTCATTTTGAGTGACAAGATTGGTTCGATGTCTGGATCAGCCATTTGGTCCTGGATGCACTGTTCCGTCGTCCAGTCTTCATTGGCCTGCACTCGGATCTGCCTGATGGAGATACCCTCTCGCTGTTCCGTCTTCAGACAATGCTTGCATTCAGCTCTACAGGGTCTTCTGGATAGGGCATCGGCATTATTGTGCAACCGGCCGGCACGGTGTTCCACCTTGAAGTCGTATTGTTGTAATTTCTCCATCCATCTGGCCAGTTGTCCTTCCGGTGTCTTCATTTCCAGCAGCCATCTGAGTGCGGCATGATCTGTTCGGATTAAGAAATGGCGACCATAGAGGTATTTGTGGAAATGGTCTACAGCCCTTAATATTGCAAGAAGTTCTTCTCTGGTGACGCAATAATTTCTTTCTGGTTTCGAGAATCCACGGCTGTAGTACTCGATCACCCTCTCTTCACCATCTTGCACCTGGGATAGGACGGCCCCAAACCTGTATTGCTGCCGTCGGTGTCTAAGATGAACTTGCCGGACTGTGTAGGAAAGGCTAGGATTGGGCTGGAAAATAGTGCTGCCTTCAGTCGTCTGAATGATGTTTCGCAATCCTGATTCAAACGGAAGGTCTCTTTCTCAGTGGTCTGCCGATGTACGCGGCAATGGCGGCAAATCCCTCAACAAATTGCCTGTAGTAGGAACAGAGGCCCAAGAGCTTCGGAGTTCATGCTTGTCTCTTGGGACTGGCTTCTATCTTGTCCTCGTTGGTGCGGATTCCTGACTCGGAACCGACGTGGCCCAAAAACTCTACTTCTTTTTGGAACAAGGTACACTTCTTCGGCTTGAGTCTCAGGTTGGCGTTATTAATTCTTGAGAATACTTCGTTCAGGTTCTTCAGATAGTCGTCGAATGTCTGACCCATGACTATAATGTCGTCGAGGTATACTAAGCACGTCCTCCATGTTAACCTGCTCAGTACATACTCCATTAGTCTCTCAAATGTAGCAGGTGCATTACATAACCCAAAGGGCATGACCGTGAACTGAAACAGCCCTTTACTGGTGGAGAACGCTGTCTCTCTCTGTCGTCGTTGCGTGAAGTCCAACCTGCCAATATCCACTTTTTAGGTCTAGTGTGGAGAACCAACGGGAGCCTGCTAGTGTGGTCAAAGTGTCATCGATGCGGGGTAGTGGATAGCTGTTTTTCTTCGTGACATCATTCAGCTTTCTGTAATCCACGCAAAATCAGGTGGTTCCATCCTTTTTTTTAACTAGCACGACGGGAGCAGACCATGGACCTCGACTCCCTGTTATTGCCCCAATGGTAGTCGTCTAGGTGGTATTCTGATGGGTTGAGCCTTTCCGGTATCTATTCGATGCTGGATGATGTTGGTGCGACCGGTGTTTCCATTTTTACTGTTAAGAATTTGCCAGTGTTTTGTGATAAATTGCTTGGCTTTCTTCTGGTCCTCTGGTGTCAAGTGTGTCAAATGTTCAGCAAACTGTTGTAGGAACTCTTTATCGGGCCCTGTCTCCTTCACCGACATCTGGTACTCTTCTTCGCAATTGATGATGGTCTCTCCTGGCTCGAAACAAGCTATCTCTTGACCATTGGTAATTCTGATGTCGTTGTTGGTCAAATTCAGGACTCTGATTGGTATATCGTGTCCGGTTTTAACTATAGTCCGTCCCACCAAGTAGTCATGAGCTGAGTGTACGGGCTCCACCATTCCAACGCAGCTCCCAGGATTGCTGTCTAGCTGCCCATGAATAATCTGTTCCGTTCGACCGGGAATTCTAGCTAAAGACTTTGCCAGAATTTTATGGGCGTGACTGATGTGTTGACGGGCCGTGTCAATACAAATTCCTCATTTAGGAACCGAAGAACATCATATCTCGGGTCGAACATAAATCCATGCTGGCTAATTAGGTCCATTCCCAGTATAAAATCGTCCTCAATATTCGCTACCAGGACCCTATGCCGGATCATGTTGTCCCCTATCTGTAGCACGACATCTGCCTCACCCTGTATTGACATGGACTCGCCTGTGACTGTTCTGAGCTGGATGTTATTGGTAACTGGCCGAATTTCTGATGCTCTCAAAACCCTGGACTTGGCAATGGACACAGCGGCGCCTGTGTCGATGGTGATGGTAACTGCTCGCCCATTGATGGTGCCTCTGATGACTAGGCTGCCGCTATCTCGGCAAAATCCCCGGATGGATACTGTCCTGGGGGCTGGTGGAGGGTCAGTTAGCATTCGCCCCTTTATGCTGACTGGCTGACGGTCCCTGGACATGTGGCTGTTCTGTTGGTTACCCCTGGTCGGTGATCGTTCAGTGGCCTCACTCGACAATCACGTTGGAAATGCCCTGTCCGTCCGCAGCGGTAACATGTGTCTCTGGTGCTAGTTCTTTGTGACCGTTCTAATATTTTGTTCAGACCAGCCAGCAGCGCTTGAAATGGCGACTCTGATTCTTCCTGGTTAAAGGAAACTGCTCGGACCCTCGGCTTGGACATGTTCATGACGGCCTCTACTTCCAAAGCCCGAAGTAGAGCTTCATTACTCTTCTTGACGCCTCTCAGTCTTAAATTTTTTGAACTTCCACATCACTGATGCCGTTTATGAAATTCTGTGTGGCCAACCGGTCTTTCGTTTCCTCTGGCAGGTCTGGATAGGACAAGTGAACTAACCGTCTAATCTCTGCTTCGAATTTTTGAAGACTTTCACCGGATTTTTGCGTTTTTCCACTCAGTTGGACTTGGTATACCTGGCTCAAGGATTGATTGTCGTATCTCTTGTCCAGAATGGCGATGATCTTGTCGAAATTGTCTTGTTCTTCGACTGGAATTCTTTGGAGGAGTTCTAGGGCCGGACCTCTTAACGAAATTACCAGAGAGGTAGATTTTTCTTGATTATCCCATCCATTAGCTGTAGCCACGGCCTCAAATTGCCGTTTATACATGGGCCAAGATGAACTGCCATCAAATGTGGGTGGTTTGCTAACGGAACCTTTGGTACTCACGCTGTGCTGGTATTTCCCTCTCTGCAAATCTCGTTGAAATTTTTTAATTGCTGTTTCCACTTTATCTTGTACTTCACTGTGTACTGCGTCTTTAATTGAACTAATTTCAGCTTTTACCTAGCTTTGGATAGCACTTATTTCAAATTTCACCTGGTTCTGGACGGAATCGATGTCATCTACTTTGATTTCAAGAGTCTCCACGTTACTTTTTAGGGTCTGTATGTGTTCGTTTATTTCTTTTATGTCTGATTCAACTATTTGCATTCTTTCATTAACTGTTTCATTAACTTGCGATTCTATTTGCATTAGTTGTTCAAATTGCATTTGTTTTTTTATTCAGTTATTTTAAATTCATTTTGTCGCTTTAATTCAGTTTGATCTAGTTTTTCTACAAATTTCGAGAATAATTTTTCAATTAAATTATGTTGTTTTTCTTCCATAGTAGAAACAAGATTTTGTTGTTCGCTTTTCATCGTAGTGACAAGATTTTCTAATTCTATTTTACGTTTTTCATCAACAGATTTTACTAACCTTGGTTGAATTCTTCTTGATGTTGTTTTTCCTTCTTGTCACGTTTTTCTAGAATCTGTGCAATTTTTTCGTCCAGTCACTCTGTAACCTGCTTGACTATTTTTTTGGTAGTTTCGTCGATACTACGGGTTTCCATAAATTAAATTAGGATTTTAACTGCACTTAATCCTTTACTTCTGATCACCAAATGTTGTAAAATCCGTGGTTCAATTTAAAATTATAAAACTAATATTCACTTTCACTTTTCTAGAACTTTATTCACATTAAAACAGCTGATTCAATTACAATAACAATCTCATATACGCTAGTCGTCGCGGTATAACTAAACTGCGATCGTGGCGTGCTTTCTTTATAATACCAGCGTCGAATTCTCCAGTAAAAATCATCATTACTCCTTCGCTGCCGAGTCTTTTCGAGAACCGTTTTTTTGTATCTCAAGCGTTTGTTGTCGTACTGAGATGAAACAGGGTCGGCTTTGGGTAAATTTTGTAACAATATTGTATTAGTGTTAGAATTACATTGCACTTGAATTATAAGTTCGAAAAGTCTGTCACTGTTGGTAAGATAATGGTCGAATTTCTCCCGCACCTTTTGAAGTGTCGCTGGTGTAATGCGCTCACACTCCTCCACTAGTCTAAAGTCTAAATTCAGGAATATCGCCAGGTTGAGTTGTATACACCACAGTTTTTAGATGTCTCTATAGAAAAAAGTCAAGGGGCTTTAGGTCGGGTGATCTTGCTGGCTCTTTCTACCAATCCATTTATGTGGAAATTTCTCATTAAGCCAATTTCGTACAGATAAAGCATAATGTGGAGGTGCTCCGTCCTGTTGAAAAAATAGGTTTTTCTTCGTCTAGCAACAAAGTTCCATCTTGATCTATTTCGTTTTCTAAAGATACGGTTATAAGGGGATTTATCACATTTTCTAATAAGTCCAAACACAATTCACCAGTTAAATTTTCTTCTACGAATAAAGAACTAACAATTTTATTTCCGAAAATTCCGGCCTATACGTTGATTTGAGTTGTTGACACAACCAACATACTTCCCGAAAAACTTGTGCACTGGTATTGTCCTAGTATCTACAAATATGTTTATTGACAAATCCATTTAAACAAAATCCTGTTTCGCCAGAAAAACAAATAATTTTTTTAATAAAATTAGTGTTTGCATTTGCCCTTTGAGTCATTAATTCGTAGAAATCTAACCTTCTGTCATAATCATCCTTGGCAAGCTGTGGTAAAAGCTGTATTTTTTAGAGAAATAATTTATTTAGACGTAACGTTCTATACACAGAGCCGACGGCTATATTTGTTAACCTGGAGACTTTTGGTATTGATGTTTGAGGATCCATGGCAAAATACCTGAAATTTCAACCTGTGAAGCTTCAGTTAACATTCTACTTACCTTGACAATTTTATTGCACACGCTTCCAGTTTCTTGAAATTTATGAACTAAATCCAACACATAATGATGCCCAATATTTTTATGGGGATGTCTCTGATAAAACACATGAGCAGTTCTGCGTACACAGCGTTGTTCTTCCTCATAAATAAATATAATTTCAATTCTTTATTGTAAAGAATAAACCATTGTCGAAATTTGATGGTCAGTATACAACGAAACCACTACTACTAATAAATTGTTTATATTTACCTACAGTCGTTAATATCATTCTCAAAAACAAAGAATTTTTCTCACTTGTTTATTTCGGTATTTATACTTATGCTTTTTTTCAATTAGAAATCAAAAATTTTAATTTTTTACGGTTTCTATTCTGTTTCTAAAAAATATTCTGTTCTTAAAAATGATGTGTCAAAAGATTGGCAAAAAATACCATTTAAAAGAGGTATCACATGATACCCTTTGTATTTAAACTCGCAGAAGGCCCCTGGCTTAGGGGTTGAAACTGCAGGGTGATTAGGTCCATACCCAATATAAAATCGTCCGCAATCTCCGCTATTAGGACCATATGCCGGATTATGTTGTCCTCTATCTGCAGTACTATATCGTACTATATCTGCCTCACCCTGTATTGACATGGACTCGCCAGTGACAGTTCTGAGCTTGATATCATTGCTAACTGGCCAAATTTCCGATGCCCTCAAAACCCTGGACTTGGCAGTAGACACAGCGACGCCAGTGTCGAAGGTGATGGTAATTGCTTGGCCACTAGTGGTGACCCTGATGAGTAGGCTGCTGCTATCTCGGCAAAATCCCCGGATGAATAATGTTTTGGGGGCTGGTGGAGGGTTAGTCATCATTCGCCCCCTTATGCTGACTGGCTGACGGTCCCTGGACATGTGGCTGTTTTGTTGGTTACCCCTGGTCAGTGATCGTTCCGATAGCCTCACTTTGCAGTCTCGTTGGAAGTGCCCACAACAGTAACATGCTCTTCTGGTCTCAGTTCTCTGTGACTGTTCCAGTACTGTGTTCATACCAGGAAGCAACGCTTGAATTGTGACTCTTACTCTTCCTGGTTGAAGGAAACTGCTCGTACCCTCGGCTTGGACATGCTCATGACAGCGTCTACCTCCAAAGCCCGAAGTGGAGTTTCATTACTTTTCTTTTGTATCAATACATTACTTACTAGTAGTAGTGCAAAGTGAACATTATTATCATGTGCAATTTGTAAATATATTGATTACTATAATATATAATACCATTGTCTTGTGCGATTGTATACATAAAATAAAACCTCTAAAAGGAAGAAAAAACTACTACAATTGAAAATTTAAAATTACAATTATAGGGAAAAAACTTTTGGAAAATTGTCAGAAAAATGTTTTGTGAAATCTCAAAAAATCTCGTTGTCAGCTTGGTACCCTGAGAGTAATCGGTTTTTATATATAGCCCTACTTCTGGGCCTCTGTAATACTTAAGGCGGTTAGCATTGATAGTATCAGTCAAGTTTGTTATTATTTCGGCTTTCCTATATTCCCCCTTGCCGTAAAGCCATTGGTACTTACCATATTTACCATATACTTTTAGCGTTCTACTATTAAATAGGTTCAGTTTAGCTACATTCAAAATTGCTCTGTCAACTTACTTTCCGATTTCAACTTATAATGCTTTTAAGATAACCATGCTTTAGATAGTATTACTATTGTATATTTCAATGTTTTGCAGCTAAATTGAAAACTTGCAGATTGCAACGATATCTACAGATTATCCCCATTTTGACAACTGCGATCACAAAAAATACTATCCTCATTCTATATCCTTCTTACATTACATTGTAGCAATTCTTGATTCGCAATTTTTGATATCAAGATTTCGTTATTTTCAATAAATCACCATATAAATTAGAATTAATGCATCTTTATCTCAGTTTTATTAATTAGTATACAACTTATTCTTCTGGGTGTCTTATTTTCATGCATTTATTTTATGATAAATTTAATTGCCTTAGGATGACTAGTCGTTTCATTCATCTTTGCTGAGCAAGAGTTTGTTTAATAACGTTTAGTTATATTACAATTTTTGTTAAGTGAGTTAACTCCAAATGTTTTAAGAATTCCCGTAAATTAGAAGATTGTGTGTACCCAACAAAAATGTAATTAGAGAAGTTTGGAAGTAATGACTGATAAATTATAAGAAAATGCAGCTACATTAAATAACTATTTTATTTCCTGATTATTGAAGATATTCTTTATATTTGTTTGAAATTAAATTTTTCCGGGAATATATTCCAATATGTGTGTCTAATTCTTCCATATCGTGGAGTTATGCCTGTACGACTATGTACATAATGTAATTAAACAATGTTCACATACCTACTTCCTTGTTAGGAATCACTATGATTCGCTATTTGAAGAAGAATAATATGAATTCCGCAGTTTTTGCTAAAATGTTTAATAAAATGATTCAACAAACAACGACAAATTTAATTAAAACTATTGGAGCAATTATAAGAGGGCTATTGTAGAGTCAGGTTGTCACAATAATCGCTGTCCAATGACAGCCAATTAAAACATAACCGGTTTGATTGCTTCTGCTGTAGACATACAAGCTATTTTAAGAGGAATTGCCGAGATAAACTCACAACGTTTGTCATCGATAAGCAGCTAATTTTAATTTTATCTATTAGCTGTCAGAACAGAAACCACAACGGATTATGGGAAAACAGTGGCAGTTTAGTCAACTGCTATTTTTACCACCAGTGATGAAAATAGCCACCACTTTTTGTATTCATGCATTAATTGCTAAACCCAGTTATTAGAATACTTTGTTTCCATTTCCCATGTAAAATATTGAACTAAGTATAAATGAAAAGGTAGAAGAAGTATTGGTAGACCAAGAAAAAAAATGGGTGCCGAAAAAATTCTAATGTGCAAACAATTTTCGGAAAACTCTTTACTTTCTCTCCACAATTTGATTACATTGCTAAAATTTAATAAAGAATAACTTAAACCTTAGTTTTGGTAAAAAGATAGATAAATGTTTGAATATGTTTCGTTGAGCGAGGGAAAGACATCATGTACATGAATAAAATATTATATGTCTCATGAGCTGGAGAATACTGCTATAAAATATCTCACCAACAAATTAGACTTATGCAAAGTTATCAAAAATTAAATTACTGAAACTAATTATGTCTCAGACAGATCATTTACTATTTATTGTAGTCTCTGTCCCTCTCGTTTTTATATTAATTTATTCAAGGAGAAAATTTGGAATAGAAAGAGTCATCATCACCTAATATAATCATGGCCTTGCCTTTCCGATTTTAATATGTAGAAACTTTAGAATTATTAGCATCCCATTCTTATATTATGTATGTTTGGAACGGTAGTCTTTCTGATATAATATACATTTTAGTCACACTAATTTTTCACGAAACACCAAAGTTATTTATTGGATTTATTTTTTTCAACGTTTTAGCTGTATTTTTAATATGTTTCTAATGGGTCATTCGTATAGTTGGTGATTATAGAGCTCCATTCTTCATACTTTTTTGGATTAGTCTTCACAGTTAAATTACTATTGATATCTAAATAGTAAAAGTTGTCTTGTTTCACCTTAGGCCATGTTACGTTTTGTAGTGTGCTTATTTTGTTAGGTGTAGGATTCCTGTAAGAAAAATATGTCCAATAAAGTGTTTACAATAAGCAAAATACGTAATGATACGAGGAAATGAATTAAAGTTTACCAACATTGTTTTGACAAATCCTGTCCAAAGCTCTAATAGCCGTTTTCGAGTAATAATATCGGACAATGGAAAATCATTGCTGTTGCTGTTGTATTGATCCTTAAATAGATACTCAAGTTCTTCCTGGTGGCCAACGCCTTCAGCTCCTATTGTTTAAAATTTAGTTCATATTAATAATATATGAATATATAGAAAAGTGATTCCAGTATTACCTTTGATGGTTTTGTTAACGATATTCTCTCCAAGTTTTCTTTATAGGAGAATTGATAGAAGTAGACATCTGAATATCGCGATTGAAGGTAAGCATGTCGCGCCACTGGCGTGGTAAAAAGCGAATCACTGCCAACTAATGAAATAATTTAAATGTTAGAATTTAAGAAGCTTCCAAATTTAAAAAAAATAATCGGTTTGAATAAATATAAAATACAATAAAAATGTAAATTATTTTATGACTTTTGGTACAAAATCAGATAAATATTTACGAATGAGTCGAAGAATACTCCTTGTTTTTGCTTCAATGAGATGTAAATTGTATTAAACCGGTAGTGATATATTAACTGTAAAAACAACTCACGTCCAGTTTGCTAATGTGAACTGGATCAGTGACTTCTGCGTTTTTAAACAATAAATTACTTGGCGTTAATACTAATCTAGTTTCACAGTTTGAACTGGAGTTTATTTTTGTTTTGCTAGAAAAAATATCAATGATCGCTCATTGGTTTCAGAATGGTGTCAAAAAAAGTGCAAACTTTTCAGTCTTGCACCACATCACTAATTGTGAAATTTGACAACAAATTAAATCTAAGGAGGTTAGAGGAAGATATTTTAAATAAAATTTTCCTCCCTATTAGTAATTTATTTCTACTACTAGTACTTTCTGTTGATTGATGTTCCAAAAATGACCGTAACAAGTGCACATTTTTACATTAGAAATTTAATAAATTTATTTAAAAAAGAAGCCAATCAATCCAAATCAAAACAGTTCAAACACCCTATTTAATGAATAACTATTTTCTAACATATCTTGAGATTTAGATTTGGAAATATGTTTATGATATTTATTTTGACGTTAACGGACTTTATTTTTCCGAAAAACGTATATAATCATCTTTATATCGACTTTAATATATTACAATTAATAATTTATGTTTCAAAAAGAACTTCACATGTTAACACACCCTGTACAATTAATTACCTTTTATGATATATTTGACACTAAACTTTAGAGATTTGTGTAGGAAATTTATTTGACATTTACCTTGACGTATAAGGTTTTTTGCACATATTTTTCCGAATGACTGAAAAACGGTATGTACGTTTCAGAAAAATATACAGAATCAAGTCATCTTTATAGAATACAATTGAAAATATTGAAATCAATTAAACAGTATAAAGAGATCAATGAATATTTATTGCACTGTAGTCATTTAATTGTTTTTTTTTTCGGATTTTCTAGAAAATTATAAATTCCGATACCTTTTGGTAATATGTTTTATACACAGGCATTTTTGAGTAAAATATAAGTAGAAATATTTGGCGCTTGTTGATAGCAAGTTGTTTATTAAATTTGGTCAAGTGCGTGTTGGACTCGTATACTACGGGTTCCGTACCACCTTTGAGATTTATTATAATTTTATTTAATTTATTATAATGTCCTATATGGAGGTGCTATATTTTTTTTCTAAAGTTTAGGCTCAGAATTCGAAATATATACTGTAAACAAAATTAACTAAAGCGGAATATTGTCATTTAAGTCAGTAGATAATACCAAAGGACACATTCCTTACGGAAAGTGGCCCCCGGTGGATTTAGTTGAAATGTTCCTATTTTGTAGATTTCAACGTAATGAACAAGTGTCTTCAAGGCCGCGAAGTCCGATGATAGTTTTCATGTTATGGTTAATTTTATAGTTAATGTCACGGTATACCAGGATGAATTGAGTCGATATGTTTATCAGAAACTACTAGGACTATTTATCTGAAAATTATTATATAGAGGGTTTTCGATAAGCTGGTTTTAGTTAAAATAATTCCAGTTATCTACGACTTTCGGTTCTACCGGAAGTTAACCCCACTTTTGTATTTATAAATGGAACATCCGGTTTTTTAAGCTTTTTTAGAATCTACGATGAATTTCAATATAACTTTATTAAAAATATCATATGTCTGAAGGGCTCCAGTTGAAAGTTTTTTGACAGATGCAGCTTCCTAAAAAAATATATTTTTGGAAACAATGAGGGCCAGGTCAAAAATTACCAGAATTTATGGAATTGTCAACCAGATTACTGAAGTGATACTAATTCACACATTTTTTTTAGGTGAGATATCTCGAAATTTTAGGAAATGGTTTACATCCATTAGAGTTGACTTAGAATCAGCTGTGGTCTCAACACTACCTCACAATATTGCACCTGTGAATAACTTTTTAGACAATCATTTTGAAGATCGTTGGATAGAGAATAATGGACGTCATCGACGGCCCCCTCGCTCTCCCGAAATGACTCCTTAGGTTGTTTTATTTGAGGTCGAATAATAAATTGTCAAGTCAAGGCTGCACCGCTAACAACAAAGGTAGATTGCCAGGAAATGATCTGCGTCATGGTGTTATGAGTATGCTTTGGTCTATGCGGAGATCGCAGTGAAAGGTTTCACATACTTTTTTTATAACCATATCAAATTCTACATAAACGGTTAAGAAAGTAAAGTAATATATATATATATATATATATATATATATATATATATTTGTTTTTAAGTTTTCGCGGGCACTAAATGTTTTAGGTGGTTTCCGGGAATTTATCCGCGTAGTTCATAACTGATTACGGTAACCGTAACTACGCATTCAGAATGCCAAATGAGACCTTGGCGAAACGTCTGCAGGATTCAAAGATGAATCAATGTAGCGAACGGATGTATTCCCGGATAAATATTTTTTCATATATATATATATATATATATATATATATATATATATATATAAGTTGATATCTGATTGAATGGATGGAATTTCGTAACGTATATATATATATATATATATTATATATATATATATATATGTTATATACGTCGTAAACAATACTTAGAATAATAATATGACAACACCGTGTAACCGGTCAAATGAGTCGTTCACATGGTGTCATATTACACGATATAGCAATTCCCAGGAAATACACAAATGCCCATCGCACGTGTAAAACTGCTGATGCTGACAATGCAAGACGTAGCTTATAAATGCTCATGCGATGGCTGTGAGCGTCATTAAGTATATCGCATTCAATTATCTCATTTATATTGTTTAACGTAATTTTTGAAGTAAAATATTTAATTTGTGTTTTAAATAAAAATAATTTTTTTTTTAAAAAAGCATTTGTGTTTGTGAAGATATAAAATTGGCGCAGTCAGTAGGATTGTTCCAAAACGACTAGAACAAGAGAATTCTAACTAGTCGTGGTGGTTTCCAAACCTTCGTGGGACAATCAACCTCTTGCTGGAGACACAACTGGAAGCGAGCTAGCACCAGGAACACGCAACGGCTAACCAGTGCAGTCAACTTACAGAACAGTCCATGCCAGGAATTATATTGTAAGGATTACGTTATTATTATTTTATTATTTCCATTTATTGATACACTTAATCACCATAAATCATTACATCACTACCCTTGATATATTCAGTTCATTTATTTTGAGTAAAATTGCAAGGTAAGAAATATTTTTGACCAATTTTGGTACATATTGATAATTACACATTAAATTTATACCATTATTTTGAACGACAACTTATAATAACTTGATCTAATTATTTTAATATCTATCTATTTTCACATTTATTTATTTAAACATTGATTTATGCGTTTTACCATTGTCAATTCGACAATATAATCTGATTTAAATTTTTAATATTGTGCAAATACTTTGACTATGACCACTACAAGACAACGTGCCACAACCCCAACGGTAGAACCTTACAAAATTTCAGAGATATTTGCGATTATTCCTGAATACGACGGGAATCCCATTTTCCTTAACACTTTTATTAGCTCTTGCACAACAGCACACAACATGGCTGTTTCTAATCAAATAGCCTTATTAATCCTTCATATAAAAAACAAGTTGAGAGGCCGTGCCGCCGAACTTGTAAATTCCCGAAACCCATCAACTTGGGACGACATCAAAACGCTCCTTGAAACACACTTCGGTGATTCACGCGATTTGTCTGCATTAATTCAAGATCTTCAGAGAATGCGACAACTTCCCAATGAGTCCCCATTAACTTTCGCAGCCCGCCTTCAAACACACGAAGCCAAAATGCACGCGGCTGTCAATAAACAAAACATAACTACAAAAGAAAAAGACGCACAAATTTCTCTTATTGATTCTATGGCTCTGAACAGCCTTTTAACTGGTCTTGAGCCGAAAATACGGCAAATTATACGTGCCAGCAACCTTGACGATATTATAACTGCTGTTTCTAGAATAAAACGGGAGATACAACTGTGTCATTTAGAAAACCAAAAGTTTCAAGTGACACGTAACCTACAACAACAAAACGACCAAACGCTACAACTTTCATAAAGCAATGCTCGTTTTGCAAATGAACAGGGCATTCGTTTAACGAATGCTTAACTAGACAAAGGCAACAACAGCCAAACTCGAATTTTAACAATAATAATTTCCAACAATTTCGACCTAACCAATTTTCTCAACCCACAAACCAAATGAGATCCAACTTTGACCAGAATAGACAACAATTCCAACAAAATCGACCCTCAACTAGCGGACAAAATCAAAGTCCTAACAGTTTTCGACCCAATCCAAACTTTTTCAGAAATCAGCAACAAAGGGCCCATCACTTTAACCAGTCAGATTTCTATAACACTCCCAATTACACTAATGATCAGTCAAGCAATTTCTATGACTTTGATTACCCTCAACAAGATGAATACTCACATTTGGATACTGAACCACAAAGTAACGATTTATATTACTCTCAGGTTCACAATTATGAAAATTACGACACTTATGAACATGTTTATCCTGAATTCTGCTCTGATATACCCGATAATTCTCAGCGAAATTTTCAAACGGCTCTCACCGTAGACAAACCACCGGACACTCAAATCCTCAATCTTCAGTCCCAATTCGAGACAATGACTTTCAAAGACAGCTTCAATCCAAAGCTCAACTTCCCGAAAACGCTTTCCTATAAGCCCCGCACTTTCAGTTAACTCAAAGAACCTCTTTTACATCAATGACGCTTCTAACACTTACAAATTGTTAATCGATACAGGAGCAGTTTTATCAATCTTCAAGCCCAAAACTTGTGAAAAATTTCCCAACCGATCTCCTGAAAACGTTGTGATACAAGGTATCACTAACCAAAAAATTCTCATAAACGAATCCACTTTAGTCCCGTTCAATCTAACAGATCCACACAAAGTCTACATATGCGATCTAGACATCGAATTCGATGGCCTATTAGGCTCCGATTTCCTGGAGCATTACAATTGTGTAATAGACTTTAATAAGAAAGTTCTCGTTACAAATTTCAAAACCATCCCGCTCATGAAAGTTACTGAAGATACATTATCAACCGACATCCAACCACATATAAACGACCAAACAGTTCCTAATATCATCAGTATCGAACCGCGGACAGAACGCATTTTTAAACTTAAATGCGATTTACGAAATACAGAAGCCATTCTAACTTCCACCGTAATAGAAAATGTAAGATTACCAAACGCTTTAGTCCAGGTTAATGACAAGGGTGAATTTTTCACTTCTATTTTAAATGCAAACGCTAGCCCAAAAATTATAAATTTCAACAAAATCCAATTAGAACCCATTCAGAATCTTTCCATTAACCACTGCGAACAAATCTCTTTCGGAAACAATCCTAATATAGACAGACTAACAGAAATTCACAACCAACTTCGACTCGAACATCTCAACGAGGAGGAGGCAGAATTAATCCAACAACTTTGCATTGATTTCTCGGACATATTCTATTTAGAAGGAGACAATCTTAGCTTCACTAACGAAATAAAACATTCTATTGATACAAATAACTCGAAACCCGTATTCACCAAGTCTTATCGCTATCCCCAAATCCATAAGGAAGAAGTTCGAACCCAAGTCTCAAAAATGTTAGAACAAGGTATCATTCGCCCTTCAAATTCCCCTTGGTCTTCCCCTGTGTGGGTTGTCCCAAAAAAACAAGACGCATCCGGCAAACAAAAGTGGCGCGTAGTCGTGGACTACAGAAAACTTAATGAACTCACAGTAGACGATAAGTACCCCTTACCTAACATATCGGACTTACTGGACCAACTTGGCAAATGCCAATACTTTACTACACTAGATCTTGCTTCTGGCTTTCACCAGATCGAAATTGAATCGAAGGACATTCAAAAAACCGCTTTCACTGTAGAGAACGGTCATTTTGAATTCGTTCGCATGCCTTTCGGTTTGAAGAATGCTCCCTCAACCTTTCAAAGGGTGATGGACAACATTCTCATCGGAATCCAGAACGAGAGATGCTTGGTCTATATGGACGATATAATCGTCTACTCACCAACTATACACGAACATTTGGCCCGACTGACTGAAGTATTCAAACGACTTAGGAAGGCAAATCTTAAGATTCAGCCTGATAAATGCGAATTTCTCCGTAAGGAGGTCGCATATTTAGGACACCTCTTTACAAAGGACGGAGTAAAACCGAACCCGTCCAAAGTCGAATGTATACTTAACTTCCCCCAACCGCAGAACCAGAAAGATATTAAATCTTTTCTTGGTCTAGCTGGGTACTACCGTCGATTTATACCAAACTTTGCCAAAATATCCAAACCTCTTACAAAGTTGCTCGAAAAAGACGTTTCATTTCATTTTAATTCAAACTGTGTTGACTCCTTTAACAAATTAAAACAAGCTCTCACGTCCACTCCGATCTTGATCTATCCCGACTTCAACGAACCTTTTCTTCTAACTACAGACGCTAGTGCTTTCGCAATCGGCGCTGTACTTTCCCAGGGACCAATAGGCAAAGACCTGCCCATTGGATATGCCTCTAGAACTCTCTGCAAAGCAGAGACCAGATACTCAACCATAGAGCGCGAACTTCTGGCCATCGTCTGGGCTGTCAAACACTTTCGTCCAATAATTTTTGGCCGCAAGTTTAAACTCCTGACCGATCACCGCCCGTTAAGGTGGCTCTTTTCTATCAAAGATCCGGGTAGTCGACTCGCGAGATGGCGCCTCAAACTTGAGGAATATGATTACGAAATCATATACAAGCCAGGTAAAGTCAACAAAAATGCCGACGCCCTTTCGCGCATTAAAATAACTCACTTCAATGAATGCATCCATTTCCAATCAACCAACAATCTTCAATACTTTCCAATAAACCCCCTTAACGAAAACGATGACACCGACTCAGACGAACCTGAAATGAATAACGACGATGACCTAATATTTACCGAATTTCGAACGTTCGTAGAACGTTACAAAACAGTTTCACTCATTGACTACAGTAAGATACAATACTCTAACTGCCAACTTCTTGACAGAGAAAATAAAAACATTCTAGTTTTCTTTCAAACCGACAATCTTAAAGACTTTCACCACCAAATCTTGGAAGATATCTTCGAAGAAAATGCCGACTTCGAACGATATAAAATTAACGTATTCTCCAGTAAAAGTGTTAGAAAAAGACGGTATTATATTATACCCTTACCATCTAATCCTGAAACCGTAAATGAGATTCTATTTGCTTCAATATTTAAAAGCAAAAATGTACTGACCGAATTAGACCTCTGTTGCGTCGAGAACAACTTGGAATTACCTATTTTAGAAATGCTTTCGTTTATCTTTGCAGAATTAAACGTAAAATGGAAAGTTTGTCAAAACATAACTCAAACTATCGAAAAAGATCAAGTGCCGATAATTCTTGAACAGTTTCATAACGGAAAAACCAACATACATAGGGGTATTAATGAAACAATTAGGCGAATTAGGGAAAAATATAATTGGCAGGGTCTTACAAAAGATGTAGACAATTATATTAAGAACTGTCGAATATGTCAAACAGCTAAAACATTTCGTAAAAACCTTGATAGCCCTCTGGTAATTACCGAAACTCCAAGAACTCCATTCGAAAGACTTAACATTGACATTCTCGAAGTCCCGAACAAAAACTATGCCCTAACCATACGAGACGAGTTAACCAAATTTTCCCAAGCATACCCAATCACCGACAAGTCTGCTAAAACAGTAGTCAATACTCTCCTCTTATTTTTCCAACATTTCGGAACACCCATTAGAATACACTGCGACTATGGTCGCGAATTCGATAACGCCCTACTTAAAGATCTGTGTAAACTCTTCGATATTAAACTTTCATATTCAAGTGTTGGACACCCGCAATCCAATGGATCATTGGAACGGTTTCACTCTACTCTTCTAGATATGATACGAATTCATAAAGCAGAACATCCCGATGAACACCCCTTTAACATTTTACCCTATGCGGTAATCGCATATAACAATTCTGCTAATAAGACACATGGGTTCACACCCTATGAACTCGTTTTCGGGCACACATCTAGCCGACCCCCTGAAACCCTCTATAACGAAAAGGACTTGATTTCTAAATACATCAGAGACTTAAATAACCGCTTTTCACAGTACTACAAAATAGCACGCGAAAGAACCGATACTCAAAAACAAAAAGCCAAAATTCGATTCGATAAACATGTTTCGGACAAAACCCCAAATTATCAAGTAGGTGACAAGGTTTACGTACGCGAATCTCAGTTCAAAGATAAACTACAAAACAAATTTAACGGACCATTTCAAATAGTAGAACTACATACAAACTCAGCTACTTTACTTAATTCTCGTACTAACCAAAAAACCAAAGTAAACTTTGACCGTATGAAACCTTTCACAGAAGACTGATTTCTTTACAGGGTCATCCTGCTGTTCGGATCGGCAGCATCCCAATTTGAAATAAAGCCAATCAATAACACCCTAGGGATTTATTATCATGAAGAATCACGTATAGCCGTGTCAAATCACAAATGGACTCTTCTAGTTCATAGAAATCTCTCCGCTCTAGAACAAGCTTTCGCTACCAACGACAGAATTCTCGATGCACTAACTTTATCACTAAAAACTAATGTCCACCCAACCAACGTATTCCGTGCTGACGTTCAATCACACATCAACTTACTTAACCAAATCTCAAACTCTGTCAAAAACAAATTCACTGAAATCCACATGGACACTCGAAGGTACAAACGTGGACTAATCGATGGCGCCGGATCAATTTTCAAAGCCATAACTGGTAACTTAGACGCCGCCGACGGCGAGCACTTCACCAACAGTATAAATAGTTTAAACAAAGGACAACTGCAGATCGAAAACCTTTTGAAAAACCAAATCAGCGTAACCACCTCAGTTATAAAGAACTTTAACGAAACTATTCAACGCATTCAGGTCGACGAGAAAATATTTAACGAAAATATTCGAAAAATGGAAATATGATTCGTAAAGTAAACGACAAAATGGCGTACGTGGAAACAAAACTCTCATTTCTAGAAATGACGGAAAAACTGATGGAAAATTATCTCTTTCTAGAAGACAACTTAAATGATGTTCTTAATTCCATAACTTTTGCCCGTCTAAAAATTATCCATACTTCAATTTTAACTCCCGAACATTTCATTGCCGCCTTACAGGAAATATCACAGAATCTCGTGAAAAATAATTTACCTTTGCCCGTCAAATATTCAAGTATTGCACGATACTTGGAAATTACAGAATTAGAAGCTTTTCAAACAGATTCCGACCTTGTATTTATACTCAGAATTCCACTTATTGAACAGCAATCATTTACTGCTCTCCGCTTATACCCAATCCCCATCTATGATGATAGAACTGGGTTATACCATGTACTCTCATTCACTCATAAATATATAGCAAAAAACGACGATTCCTTACTGCATATTCCGATAAAAGACCTTAGTGCGTGCAAACCGTTGAACAATCAAAATAAATTGTGTTCCGAACTCTATGCATATCCGATAGACTCAAATGCTTTGTGCGAGGCCCAACTTTTAAGAAATTTTAAAAAAGTGCCGGACAATTGTCACAGTGCCGTGATCTCTGCTCAAGGGTACCACGTTCAAAAACTCGAAACCAACGTGTGGTTAATTATGGTTACCGAGCCTCTTAGCATTACCATCACCTGTACCGACATCAATACAAAACCCTTAACACTCAATGTTAACTCTTTATTAAAACTTCAGAAAGATTGCAGTGCCTTCATTGGAATAACCAAAATCGAAGCAGAAGCCACAAAAAGCAGCAACACCCTTGACAACTATCAACCAGTTCTTATCCCTTTCAACTGTTGCGATACCATACCAGGAAAAATTGTCGTTCCCGAACTTAAACCTTTGAAACTCCATGAATTGAATTTCGAGGAGTTAAACGTCGCAAACCACAAACTCAACGACTATTCAAAGGACCTAGACGAATTAATAAATCAACCATTCGTCAAAAAGAACATTTCTTGGTTCACCTACGTGACAATATTTTCCATAATAATAATTGTCGCTGTATTTGTCCTCCAAACGCTTTGGCGTAAACGCAATACAACCAGCGAAAGTCCATCACCCACAACCAGAATTTCAAAATTGTTGCCAAGATTGAGACCGAACCTCCGACAGAACGAAACTGAAGACATCGAGCTAAGTACCCCAAAATAATTTCAAAAATTGTTTTGTAAAACCCATTTATTGCTAAAAAGTATTGTTTTAGGTTTTATTTTTAAAGACCTTAATGCTAATTATATTTTTATTTTATACATTTATACAATTTACGCTGTTTTATACACTTTTGCTTTCTACAAATTTCATATGTATACAACCTTTATATTTTATTATTTTTCAAACTCTATTTTCAGAAAAGTTCCTGTAAAACAGCAACTTTTTCTTTGTGAGGGAGTTTTTATATACGTCGTAAACAATACTTAGAATAATAATATGACAACACCGTGTAACGGTCAAATGAGTCGTTCACATGGTGTCATATTACACGATATAGCAATTCCCAGGAAATACGCAAATGCCCATCGCACGTGTAAAACTGCTGATGCTGACAATGCAAGACGTAGCTTATAAATGCACATGCGATGGCTGTGAGCGTCATTAAGTGTATCGCATTCAATTATCTCATTTATATTGTTTAACGTAATTTTTGAAGTAAAATATTTAATTTGTGTTTTAAATAAAAATATTTTTTTTTAACAAAAGCATTTGTGTTTGTGAAGATATAAATATATATATATATATACATATATATATATATATATATATATATATATATATACGTTAGGTTATATCCATTCAATTAGATGTCAACTTGATCAAACCAACCGAAATTTGTATCACTGTTATTCGTCATTACATACTTTCAATCCTCATCCAATTCTGTGGGTCAATTTTGATCACATTTCGAGAGATAAAGCCGAACACCTGGCCCAAAAGAAAACAGTTACTCAAAAACTTAAGCTAGCACGACTTATTAAAAAACAGCAACCCGCTGTTACCTCACCCCCTCAGACGACCGTCCATAACTTTTCTGACTTCCCCTTAGACTCTACCAGTTTACAAAGGTAAAGGTTTCAATTTAGCGGTGACGTCGAAAACTATCCCTACTGAAAGAATCATTTCTCAAGTTGAGGTAGCTTTGGTTGAACTCACAGATATTGAGGCTGAAGATACTCGTCAAGACATTGCCAGAGTACTCCGCACATCAAAGCCACCAAAATCAAACCTAACTTCTAACGAAAGACATGCACTAAAACAACTACGTAACAACGATGACATAACTATTCTTCCTGCCGACAAAGGTAACGCGACTGTTCTTCTCAATACTAAGGACTATGTTCACAAGATGAATTCCCTACTCCACACTGCAGACTAAGAAAAAATTAACAATAATCCTCCTACTTACTTAGAGAAAAAGACTAAGGAAATCATCAACAGGACACAACTCCCTCTTGACGTCAAAAAGATCATTCCTCGTGAAAAGTCTTCTAAAATTCCGAAAATTTACGGACTACCCAAAAATTCATAAGCCGGACATTCCTCTTAGGCCCAATGTCAGTTCGGTACAATCCCCGACCCAGGAATTAGCAAAAACCCTTCAACCTCTAGCCGAGCAAGCATCCTCGTACGTAAAGAACTCTTCTTCCTTCCTAGATTTGTTAAGGGCTTATAGAATTTCAGAAAATGATATCCTAGTTAGCTTCGATGTTGTATCTCTTTTCACAATGTCCCCATTTCAGAAACGTTAGATATTCTAAAAACAAAACACAATATCTCTTCCGACATCATCAAACTTGTACTACACTGTTCTTCTAACACCTATTTTTCATTTCAAGACACTTTGTTCAAACAACTCCGTGGGCCCCCATGGGTTCACCTCTTTCTCCAGTGCTTGCTAACATTTTCATGGAACAAATCGAAAACCAGGCCCTAAACTCGTTTAATTTGAAACCTTCCTGTTGGCTTAGATATGTAGATAACACTTTTGTCATTTGGCCTCATGGCAGAGATTCATTAGACTTCTTTCTACAACATCTCAATGGTATACATTCTAATATACAATTTACTATTGAAATCGAGTCCGATTCTTCTCTCCCCTTTCTTGATGTCCTCATAACAAAAACCAACAATGACAGATTCTCACATACCGTCTATAGGAAACCAATCGATACTAAAATGCCCAATCACAGCACCACCCTTCCCAATTGAGTTTTCTAATGAAATCTCTGACTGTTAGATCTATTCGTTTAACAGATATTGACAATAGACAAAACGAGCTTAATAATCTTCAACGAATCCTTCGACAAAACGTTTATCATCTGGACCACATTGCTCGTATAATTCATCAATCTCAACAATCCCCAATAACACCAACCCCGTCAGAAACAGACCAATAACATCGAAAAGCCGTCCTCCCGTACATTCGAGGAGTCACTGACAAAATAGCACGGATTTTACACCGACATCAAATAAAGACTGCCTTCAACACCACACAAACTATAGGCAACTTAACCGGTAACTCCAAAGACAAAATACCTAACGAGGATCGAGGAGTTTACGAAATTTCATGTCGTGATTGCCCACAAAGCTACATCGGTCGTACTAATAGGCGCATTAACCATCGAGTATATGAACACTCTGTCAGATCGTAAAAAAGATCCGACTTCAGCTCTTGCGCATCACCATATCCAAACAGGGCACTCTATCAACTTCGAGGACAGTAGGACTATCATATCTCTCAATTCTCTTAGGGCATCCACTATTCGCGAAGCCATCGAAATAGAGAAAAGACCTCTATGTCTAAATAGAATCGATGACTCGCCTTCCCACAGCTTGGACCTCCGTAATTGCCAGATTAAACAGACCAGACACGCCCACCAACACCCAACCAATCACCGCACAGCCCCTTCATCACGCGACATCCCCTCCTAATCGACCGATAACTATAAATAAAAGAAGCAGCGCAGATTTACCTTCAGTTCAGTTACCTAGTGACTCTTGGGGAGTAGGCAGGCTGAGGCCCCGAGTTCGATCTAGACTCTGAAACTCTTTTTCATTTTTTGTCTCTTGATAATGGCTCCAAAGCAGGAGTCGAAACGTCGAGTATTTAATAAATTCAGACGCGGTTCTCACCCGGAACCTAGCTTAGTTCACATATATATATATATATATATATATATATATATATATATATATATATATATATATATACATATATATATACATATACGTTGCTTGACGGTTCCTTCAAAAAAGCCTACTTTTTTTTTTTTTTTTTGAGGTGATAGAAAAAATCTTGCATAAGACACCCCCGCTGTTGTTGGGGGTAGTGTCAGATTCCTACTGACTAAAAAAAAATCATCTCCACATGCAGCGACTATATCCCGGAACCGCTTTCGCATTACTTCAGAATATAGATTGCTTTGCCTTTCATCTTTCATCTCTTTCTTTTGTTTCAATTATTTTTCTGATTGCATTATGTGTTGATTTCCAGCTTTCTTCGCTCTCTAAGAGATTTCTCAAAAAATTTTGTAACGTGAGCTGGCTGCCGGTCTCTGCATGAAAAGCTTCTCTTACTGTTTCCCACCTCTGGCAGAAAAATAGGGTATGTTCAACATCATCTATTTCGAGATTGCAATATAAACAGTGGGGGCTGTCCACAATCTGTCTGTCATACAGGTATTTTCGAAAACATCCGTGTCCTGACAATGCCTGAGTCAGGAAGTACTCCACTTCCCCGTGTTTGCGGTTGAGCCAACTATTAATGTTGGGGATCAACTCGTAGGTCCATCTCCCAAATTTCTCATGTTGCCATTTCATTTGCCACTTACTCAACATGTTACTTCTAGCGAGTTTTTTATCCCTACTGTGGTAGGCTTCGTACCGTTCTTCGATTAGAAGTTCGATTGGGGGGACCCCAGCAATTACTTGTGCGGCAGCTGCTGACACCGTTCTGTATGAACTGCATATTCGCGAGCACGTTTTCTTCTGGACTTGACTTAGCTTTCCTACTAAAGCTAAGTCAAGTCCAGAAGCCTACTAATAATTCATATATATCTAATAGCTACACTGTAATTTTAATTTTTCCAAGTGTATATAAAAACTGTTTCATTTAGCCTTGTAAGCATAAACTCCTACTTTTTGGCCTAGATCCCAATGGTTTTGAGGAAAAATGGAGTTGCCATTTGAAAAAAATGAGTTATACGATTTTCGGATTCAGTACCAATTTCTGAGATCTCCGTTTTTGTTTTTGAACAGTTTTCAAAGATTTAGTAAGCTTTAAGTTTTATTGAGGAAAATTCTGGTAATTTTTGATCAGGCCCTATTTGCTTCCACAAAAATAATATTTTGTGAAGAAATAACTTTTAACCGGACACCTTCAGACATATTATGTTTCCAATAAAGTTATCCTAAAATTCATCATAGATTCTAAAAATGCTACAAAAAACAGGACGTTCCATTTAAAAAAACAAAGTTTGGGTCCACTTCCGGTTGAACTGGAACTCGTAGACAGTTGAAAGTAATGTAACTAAAACCGGCTCATATAAATATCGACTCAGCTCTTCGTGGTATAATCTGACCATAAATATGAAGTTAACCATAACTTGAAAACCATCAGTCATCGGACTTTGCGGCCATGAAGATATTTGTTCGTTTTGTTGAGATCTACAAAATTTCAAAATTTTAGCCAAATCCACCGGAGGCCATTTTCCATAAGGAATTTACTATTTAGTACTAATAAATAAGTTATTGTTAAAAAGAAGCGACTTAAAATAAATAAATAATTATTTATTTTCTGTTCTCTTGACATCTCAAATTAGAGCCTTGGCAGAAACTGTATGTTGCCTTCTTTTATGTTTAGATACAATAAAATTTATATAATACAAATTGACTAAGCTGTTTCAGAGAAATCAGTACAGATTCATTGAACGAAAATTTTAATAACAGTTTTTTCCGATGAACTGGAAAAGTATCATGTCAAATAAATTATTTGGTACTTTTGTGAATACTTTTAACGAAATATAAAATATCGAGCGTGATAAAGCACTTTTGGAGAACATTAAAATAGATTCCAACGAACTGAGAACTTCTTCTTTTTTAAAAGTCGGTTAAATTCTATTTACTCTCCGGGAGTTCGGACTATATTATTGAACACTTCTCCTTTTTAAGATACCTCTTGTAAAATTTTTAAATTCTATGAGTCATATTGTTATAAAATTTATCTGCGCCGTCTCTGACTAAGCAACGTAAAGCATTATTCATCCCAATTAAACATCAATAGCTGGGATAGTAAAAAAATGAACAGGAATTTTCGAATGGGGCAAAAACTGTTTATATGGACGCTGTGCGAGTCCCAGTTGACACCACTGATATGTTTATATGTCTACTTTCTATTAAATGTTTTATAAAAATGGACAACAACATCTAGAAGTTCCAGAAAGCACAACTGCTGAAGGTTCTCAACTAAAAACAATATGCTGTCTTGCTTTCCATGTAAAAACATAATTGCATTGGTAGGGTTTAGTTTACGTACGAATTCTTTTGTCTGATTTTTATCCTACAAATCATTGAGAAAAAGCTTTATAGACAGAATTAGTCCCAGTTTGGGGTCTCTCTGGGCTAGCTTTGTTAAAAATTCAGTTGTATAAATGAAATACTTAAATCATTATTCGAGTCAGTTGAGGGAAGCGCTATAGATGAAGATTCTGGCAAAGAAACAATATTTGTCTTAGGTTTAATGGATTGTAAGATGTCGCAAAGAATTATCATAAAAATGTGTGTTCTGCTGGCAATTTAGATTCAATTTGTTAGTGTTTTACTGTTAATGTTCGTCTGCAATTACCTAACTTAACTATATTTTCAATTTTATCTAACATTTACATATATAGAACTCCGATATCTTTGGGACATGAGTATTCATATGAATGCTACCATAGCTTTATAGTTAAATATTTTCTAGAGGCTCAAAATGACTTCCTTCCTCGCCTGCAAATACATATGGGTAGTATACTTAACATATTCAACTGAAAACGATATAATGTTAACCGGAAGCGATACAAGCATCGCATTATATGAAAAAAAAATCGGTTAAAATTTACATCATTACTAATTGTTTGCTGAGATTCATAATGGATTTTTCTATTTCTCTATGCTGCTTATGTCAAGTGGTGTCAGTTATATAGTTTTTTGTCATTATCTTGCAACATCACTTGAAATATAATTAATGAATTTTATTCCGACTTTCTCTTATATTAGTTTTGTAAAATTACACTCACCCGTTTTACAAGGTCGCTGATTCGTCTACTCAACATACTTTTCGCCTTCTAACATATTTTTTATGATAACCTCAGCATTGTGCTTTTGCTTATATTAAAATAGAAGTGAAAAGATTAATATTCCCTCAGAATTGTCATCTATGTACAGGCTGGCAGTTTGAAAACTCGAGTTACCAGTTCAACCCTAACCACTCCAACTCAGTAATGTTAAATGGCAAATTACTACTTGGGATATCTCATCTTAAAGCTGTTAAATATTGCTTTTCAATAACACCTAACAAAACTACTTCTGATTAAGTATTCTTAGGTTAATTAAGGAAAATTTAATTAAAATATATTATGTTATCATCAACTAATTGTGTTATTATTAATGTAACAATTGTTATGATAATGTTTATATTTTTTTTTTTTAATTTTTGGATTTTTACAGGTCTAGTCTTAGTTTTGCTAATACTGGGTTTTAGCTTAGTTGATCGTGTTGAAATGATCTTATGTCCCGACAAAAGCGTAAGTCAAGTATGCTTTTATCAATTCGTAGCTAAATTTCGAGTAACTTAGAAGTTATGGGCGAATTTGTAATCTATCCAACCTTATCGACTTGTCTGGCAGCTATAGCCACAGTAATATGACGCGAAGAAAGATTTCGAAGTTAGTAGACAATGTAACTCGTTCCTCGAAGTTTCCTTGGACTTCCATTATCTTGAAGTGGTTGATCTCACAACGTTTCAATAGCTGTGTATCTGCTATCGTTATCAGGTGAATGACAGGAAATTCAGACTATTCGAGGCCGAGGAAGAGCTTGCCAAATATTTTTAATTTGAATGCTGGGCTCGCTAATTATATTTTCGTTCAAGATTATCTATGCCGTCTCTATGAATTTTCTTTTGCACCAGTGCTCTTCCTTGTGAACGAAACCCTGATGAAGAGGACGGAGCTGCCATTAGACTCAATCATGGACTTATTTGAATGTTGCCTCAAGAACTGCTACTTTCAGGAGAAGAACCGGTTCTTCATGCAAGAAGATAATTGCCTATGGGTTCTCCGTTATCACCAACCATCGCCAACATCTAAATGGAATGGTTCGAAGAACATGCACTGAGGAGGTAAGAGAAGCAGCCTAAGCTATGGTTGAGGTATGTCGATGACACCTTCATGATTTGGCAACACGGAGAGACAGAACTATAGGCATTCCTGGAGCAACTGAACCAATCCCAACCATCCATTAGATTCACCATGGAGATGGAAGAGAGCGGGTGCCTACCATTCCTTGATGTAAAGTGTCAAAGAACTAGGACCGGAATCCAAACAACAGTCTACAGGAAGGCTACGCATACAGGATTATATCTTCACTACAATTCCAACCACACATCAGCAACGAAAACTGGCATCATCAAAACACTAATCCATAGAGCCAAAAATATCTGCAGCACATCAGAAGCCCGCAAAGAAGAACAAGTGAAACTTAGAAAAGACCTTTTGGCGAATGGATATCCGGAAATGATCATTACCAAGGAGTTTGAAGAGCTGGACAAACCACCTAGGCAGGAAGAGGACACCACGGTAGCAACTCTACTATTACCGTATACTAAAGGTTATCGGAGAAACTTAGAAGAATTGCACACAGCTATGGAATCAGATTGATGTTCAAAAGCAACAACACCTTGAGGAGCATGATCACAAGAACGAGGCCCGACGCACCAGCCATACCAAATAACTGTATATACAGCATACCGTGTGACTCTGGCAATCTTTACATTGGAGAGACAAAGCGACCGCTGGACACCAGGGTTAAGGAACACCGCACAGCTACTCAAAGGGCGGAGGTACCGAAGTCTGGGCTAACTAATCACGCATGGACTGAAAACCATAATATCAACTGGGACCAGGCCAGAGCAATTCACAAGGAAGAGCTCTGGTACAAAAGAAAATTCATAGAGACAGCATATATAATCTTGAAAGAAAATATAATTAGCGAGCCCAGCGTTCAAATTAAAAATATTCGGCCTCTGCCGCTACGCATCACCGGCAACAAACCGCCAGGTACGACGACACTGATTGGACGGTTAAAGGTATAATATAAATATGATGGATAATCTAATTTTCCTATCATTCATCTGATGACAATAGCAGATACACAGCTATTGAAACGTTGTGAGATCCACCACTTCAAGACGATGGAAGTCCAAGGAAACTTCGAGGAAAGATTCTGAAGTTGTATAAATTTCACCCTTTGAACTTGTCGGCGGGACTCTGATAGAACTGAAAAATTTGGTGAAATTATAAATAACAGAATCGTTGTAGAACCTAGACTAGTAATGATATTTGTTTTAATAACGAGTGCACGTTTATTTAAAGGATATCTTAATAAACAAAATTGCCATTATTGATTAATGATGGAAAACCAACAGGAATTTAAAGAAAGTCAGACAGTCTAGCAAATTAGATAGATAGGAGAGAATTAAATCGATTAAAATGGAAATGCCTAGATGACGATTTATTACAATTCTAGCTAATGGGGCACCTCCATATTCTGTACTACAGATTAGAAAATGTTCGCAACTCCAATCAGTTGATTGAAAGAAGAGGGCCAATTGAATGACCACCTAGATCCATTGATAAACGCCACTCGATTTTTTTGGTATGAAGTTTCCCAATCCTATCTCCATAAGTCCGAGGTAAAAACAGTCTACAAACCACTATCCAAAATTTCACTAATGTTACCCTCTCCAAAGGATAAACAAAATCATCTTTCATCTTAAGGTGTTTATTCCATTCCATGCTCGTGTGGGGCAGTATATATGGGTGAAACAGGTCGATCTATAAACACTCGTCTGGGTGAGCACAAACTTTGTTTGAAAATGGGCCTGCTTTCAAACTCTGCTGTAGCTGAACATCATCACGAAACGGGCCACCAAATCCTCTTCGACAGCTCCTCTGTCGTGGCCAAATCTCTAGTATTATTTCACCAGAAAATTCCGTGAGGCCGTTGAAATCGCCAAAAATCCCAAGAATTTCAACCGAGACAAAGGTTTTGAACTTTCGTCCATCTGGCAATCTTGCATCAACAATTCCACAAAATAAATCACTTACATTATCCACTAATAAAATTCCAGGAACATATAGAAAATTTCATCACCATCATAAAATAATCCCATTAAGTGCCTCCTACCCTTCTTTTACCTGAAAATTTCGGGTGGCCAATTATTATTTCTTCGTACCATTTATAATTTGTGCATCATTGTGACAAGTTCAATAAAAAGTGAAGTATTGAAATGTTAGTGAGAAAAAGATGAAATTAATGGAGTAGCCGCAAGGAAAGTAACATTTGTTTTGTTTTTTGTCTCATCCTTGAAAAAGCCCCTTATAAGTGTAGTCGAAACGTCGGAAAACTTTATTTATATCCCGGTTTAGGTATATAAATAAATTAATTCGAAAAAATGATGCGGTCAAAATCCGGAAAAAGCAGAATCAGCTATGACTCTGGCCGCGAAAACCTACGTTCTCATTATAAATTGTATTCTACACAGATATGTTCCAGCTTGATTCCGGATATTTTTCTATAACGTAAAACTTACCATTTTTCTGAAAATCGGAAAAATATATCATGGTAAATGTTAAATTTTCATCAAAAATATCTAGTTTAAATGTCAAGATATGCCATGAAAATATATCGTACGTTTGTGGTGGTTTTAATTTTTATTCGTTTGAATAAGTTTCTTTTAGAGATGAAGATAAGTTAGGGGGCATATAGTCGCGTGAAATGGCATAAAATATTCCGTTAGTTTATCGAAACGAAAATTTGTTATATTGGCGAACTGTGATATTAAGTGGTACATAGGCAGTGGTATACATAGGATGGTTGAAATTTAAGTTATAATTGAATTAGTTATGCAGGGTGGTTCTAAAAATATTGTATTGGGCGGCACATTAGTAGTTGCGCATACAAGGTGGTTGAAATAAGAGTGGAGCAAAACTATAGTTATACACAGTGGATATTTGCATTAGAGAACAGAGAATAATTACAGTTATACAAAAGGCTTTAAAAATTGCCAGAAGCAGTTAAATATAGAGAATGATTGAAATATAAAATTGAGTAAAATTACAGGTATACAGGGTAGTTGCTTATACAAGTTGTTTGAGGTAAGGGTGGGGTACAATTATTGTTATTCAGGGTGTATATAAAATTTTGTTATATAAGTATAAGCACTTAGGATACTTGAATTACAGGACGTAGGATGGGGTATAATTATAGACATGGGTTAAAAAATTTTGGAAGCAGTTGCATATACCGGGTGGTACAAAAAGGTGAATTTTGTTATATAGGGTACACCATGATCAATTGCAAAATGGGGCGAAGTAAAATCATTGGTATACAGGAATAATATAAACAATAGAAAAATAGAAAGAGTCAATAGCTTGGAGAAGATTTATACTAATACAGGGTGGTTTTAAAGATATCAGGACCATTGTAATATTGTGTTTAGTTGAATTATAGTTGTACAGGGTGATTCAGGAAATGATAGACCAATAAGTTATATAGGGGTGACGTGAACAATACACAGCAGCACATACAGTGTGAACGGAATATAGAGTTAATTTTTTATATAGGTACATTAATAACAAGTGGTCCAATAATTAAACAAATAAAAAAGTTAAAATATATTTGGAAAATATAGACAAAGATTAAAAATTAGAGAGAGAGAAAGAGAAAGGAAGAAAAGGAGAGAGAGAGAGAGAGATAAGAATAGGCTAAAATTTTCAATTGAATTGTACCTTAAATCAGCTAAAATAGAAGATATGTCTGAAAATAGTGATTGATTGCAAACGGTTTCTAAACGATTTTTATTTTAAGTCAGCTGAAGTCGGTACTTTTTTAAACATAAATTATTCATATCGTGTTTTTAGACATATCCATTGTAAGTTTTCAATATCTTACCCAGTATTATATGATTTATTAAGTTATTGCACCTTGTATTCTTCTTTTCAATCAAACTATAGTACAGTCATAAACAGTCGCTGATTTTTTAGTTGTATAGGTATTAGTTATTACATTGCAAGTAACAGTAATGGTTTTTATTTTAAACTGTGAAGAATAAATTATATTATCGTTCTGACAAAGCCTTTGGAATGATGCCGCATGAAAAAACAGCTACGCAAACATGCATATATTTAAATAACTAATAAAAATATTGGAAAATAGGTAGATTATTTTATCATATGAAAATGATACATGAAAGAATGTATGTGTAACACTATCAAAGTCTTTAAGGAAGTATCACTGAAATTGGCTAATTTTTGAGACCCACTAATAAACTTCATATAAAATGGGAGATTATAATATCATATTTTTCTTATGCCATAGAATACACGGACAATTCTTTTTTAAGTCAAACTTTGAGCTATATAATTATAAAAAAGAGTGTAACTAATTAATTGCGTGCATTGTTAGGGGTATCTTAGGTCTACCAACTAGAATGCGTATGAACATATGTCAATCAGTTAAATTACTTGGTACCATCTTTTATATTTGCCAAACATTTTATTCATATAGAAACTTCGTTTGTTATAAATAAGATAATACATTTTAACTATTATTGTAGAAACGAATTTCGGTGGTCAAAACAACTGTGTTAACTATTAATGTTGTGGCTTTTTAAAACTCTTAATTCTTATTTATATAGACTAAAAGAAGAAAAGGATTATAAATTGAAGTCTTTGATACCAACAGTTAAAAAAAAATTCGTAGTTTTCATGGTTGACAAATCTGACATTAAGTGTAAGTAACAACAATTGTGTACGGAACAAGAATTTCATTTCTGTTTAACGTTCTGTTGGTTTGTTTGAGGGAAAGAAATAATGTGTATTTGGTAAGCGTTCAGCGTTTCAAAATTTTTATAGATTAGATTCAGTAATTTTTTCGAAAGTTTGTGACATATTTAGTCAATTTAAAAACACACAACATGAATACTTAAGAATAATGAAGTAATTTAATTGATAGATTTAGCATATATAGGTATTCCAGTAATTACAACTAACACATCTACAATGATGCGGGTTTAATTTAAAACAAGTGTCATGTAGGCATTCGACGACATAAGAAATTTTCAAAAGATAATGAACTCAGCTTCATGTTTGCGAATTAACTAGGTCATATCCTAGGTAGTGCATTTCTGTATTACTTTACATATCCAAATCTCCCTTTTAGTATATCGTTTATTAAAGGATTACATAAAATAACAAAATAGTTAAAATTATAACAGGAGGTGAAGTTTTATTTTCTCTTGGTGACAAAATTCATCACTTTCATATCTTGTCACACTGTCTGGTTTTTGGCAGCTACGGCTACTAATACTGCTAAGTATTGTTATTTCAACTAACGCTCGAGTTGTCATCATAACTATCAAAGGCCAGGGCTTGGAATTGTTATTATTGTAACTTTAACATACTGTCAATGTAATAATTTTGATTTTCATTTATTTCGATTTCCAAATTAACTTTTCACTTTGTTTTAATATTCCTTAAAATCATACAGAGTTTCAGATAATAGTAATACTTACAGATAAATATCAGTTCGGGCAATGTTGCATTATGAAATATATATGATTAAACAACCAAAAATATGTTATTTGAGTTGAGAAATTTTAAATACCTATAAGAATGAAATCACATATGAGTAACCGTTGATCAAAATACGCTAAAACTGCTTTATTTCCAGCTTTTCCAATTTCACTATCCCATTCAATTTTAGAGAATTAGAGAATTCAGTCAGAATTTGTTTTACATAAATTAAAAAATGTTAAGGTGTTTCTATATAAAATGTAAAAAACAAATACTCTACTGACTAAACTGTTAGCACACACACAGCCTACAGATTTTTCTTATGAAAATTTAGTTTTGTTGAAATGCTAAATTTTTTGAGGCAAATAAAGATTTGCCCTGTAAATTGGCTCCCTAATAAGTAAAATTTGAATTGAAATATATTCGAAGTAAATACAAAAATTAATATAATTTGGTTTATATTTTGTACTTACATTCACTTAAAATAACGTTTGACATTGTAGAATTAAGGCATATTTAAATTAGGTGAATTTCAAGTAGATTGTTGTTTTACCGTTACAAGTTTTTATGATTGATTAGTTAATATTGCCTTGATACAAATGCACAAACTTGTCCACATGGTCAGATATAGTTTTAGTCGCGTAATCGACAACTTTTTAGAGATTGCTGAATATATAGTTAAAGATGGTATTTAATCTTTCATGAGTTTTCGGAATCGGTTAAATAATCCCCCACTTTCTGGTGAACTTCTACATTTCTTCGGCGCACAGCGACATTTGCACTGGCAAGGACTATAGCTGCAACTGCAATTATATCTTTTGAAGTATAGGTTGAGTTAGCACAAGGATGTTCTTTTTGGGTATGTTCACTGAGAAGGCATAAACAATTTTCAATGGTAAGGAACAATTTTCCGCATATATTACAAACGAACAACTGTTTCATTTAAATAATGTTAGATTTAATTACTATAAGTACTTTTCGAAATATAAATGAAAAATGTGTCTGATTTTACTGGTTGATTTTGAATAAATACATAATGAAAATTTTGACGTTTCTCTAGTTATTATTTGATTTCTAGTTAAAGGGACATTACATGGGGAGATTGTGTCAGCAACAATGACTTGTAATATACAGGGTTTGCTCAGTCATGTTGTTTAGATAAAACAAATAGATTAATAGAGCTTCAGGACAAAATGTTTAAAGATAATGGAGGAAAACGCATTTTTTGACTAAGGAAAACTTTCCACCGCATTTAAATCTATTAATTATAAATTTTTATTAATCCATTTATTAGAATAAATTGCTTCCCACTTTTATATTTATTTACCAATAAGCAGATAGTATATAGTGAGGCATCTAGTTCACGTGACTTTTATTATTATTTTTTTGGCTTTGAACTTCTATTTACTTAGGTACTAGACCTCTAAATGGAATTCATATATTTTTTTCTGATATTGCTCTTAGTTGACAAACGTATCTTTGAATACATCATTGGGATAAAACAAGATTTCACACCAACAACAATGGGTAAACGTGATATTTAAAAGACACAGAAAGTATTTAAATTCAGAATAAATTGACACAGACTATTGACATTGTCATTTGCTGTAAACCAACTAACAGGCGTAACGATTGTAAACGAAAGTGGGTTACAGTTTCGTTGGTTTTGTAGTAGTTCTAACTTGTTACTATAAACCTCAATAATAGACATGGTAGGGTAGTGTTAAGAGGTAGAGCAACAAGTGTTACATTTACCTTTGACGCAATTGTTCCAGATACGGTACGTTAGACGGACAAATAATATTTTTGAGAAAAGGACAAATCCAGAACGACTTCAGTATCCATACTAAAAACTCGCAGCTGATATTTAGACATTGAAATGTCAAAAATTAAAATTATAGATCACATAAGTATCAATATTGTTACTACATATAATTTCTAGATGTCGCTATTCAATTTGCAATTAAATATTTAAACAAATGTTTGAAATTTGTTTAAAGGGACAGTTCGTTATTACTTTAGATAAACAGAAAGTAGGGTGGGAAATTAAATCGTTTGGTGTCATTGCTCTTATCCCGTTATTTAGAATGTCACGTTAAAATTATCAGGTTAACTTTCAGAGATATTCAATAATCACTTCGAGGTGTCATTCATATATACAGTCAAAAGTCCACTCTCCCCTTCCTATCTTTTGAACGGTTATACTTATATTAATGAAATTTGGAGATTAAAAATAAACGGTTGTAAACTTCTCTACTACTTTTGACGATGTAATAGTAATAAATGACATGACAGGTCCACTGTGACAACTAATTTTTCATACGAACTTATGGCAAGTTAGCTCATTTTAAACGTATTGACAATACCTATTCAGCCATATTATTTTTGTTCCGGTTTAGGCCAATTATGAGGGAGAAATTTAATACATACTAAAAATATTATTTTATATTTAAATAATTAAGATATTCTGGTTTGTTGTCCAAGTTTTTTACTTTTCTAGAATTAAAAAAAAATTATACCTTAAACACTTTTTAGATAGGCAAAATGGCAGGTACGTACTCAAGCCGAGAAAGTAGCAGCTGTGCTGATAATTGGTGAATGTAGGAAGAATCTCTATAAAGCGGAATAATGAGATGTATTCAGATCGTACTATATCGAGGACTTACATGAGGGAGCTTCTTCAGAAGTTTGAAGTAACAGGTAGTGTTAAAGTTGCTAAACAATTTGGTGTAGGTACTAACAGTTAGAGATAACCAAAAAATTATTGTACAAATGGTAGTAAATTTTACTTTCTCTATATCTAATGTTGCGTCTATATGTGAAGTTAGTCAAAGCAAACTACATAGACTGTTGGTAAAAAACAATTATTAACCATACAAATGAAAAATAGTGCACCAATTTTCCGATGACGACCTCTACATAAGACTAGAATTCTGTGAATTTATGTCACAAAAAAAAACAGAAAAACTATTTGGTTCAGTGATGAAAGTATTTTTTCCCTCAATGGAATTGTGACCCCACAAGATGTATTATATTGGAGCAAACATACTCAATTTCCAGAAAAAGTGAATGTTTGGGCCGCCATTTTGTGAAACCGCATATTTAGACCTGTTTTCGTCAATAAAAAATTAACCAGAGAGGTGTATCTGAAGATGTTTTCTGAATGATATTTGTGGCCTATTGGACGGCAAGGTCTTGTAGAATGGCCAGACCGGTCACCGAACCTTACACCATTAGATGTCTCTTCTGTGGGGGTACTTGAAATCTAAGGTTTACACTAGGAAATCTGACAATATTAATATTTTTGTACAACGAATACTGCAGAATGTAGGGCTTTTTCAGCTAACACATTCGAACAAATACGACAAGAATTTACTAATACGATGCATTTATGCATTTTGAATACTTGCTAAAAATCGTTTCATTAAGTACAGTGTAAATGTGAAATAATAATTTTAGTATTTATTACATTTATCTTCTAGATTGTTCTAAACCCAAACAATATTAATAAGGCTGAGTATGAATTAAATATCTTTCAAAGGAGCTATCACTTGCCATAAGGTTCTATTCAAAATTAGTGGCCATAGTGGCCATGTGATGTCATTGTTGTTACTGTTAAGTCTTCTGTTACAACCGTTTATTTTTACCCTTCAAATTTCATTAGTGTAAGTATAACCGTTCAAAAGATAGGAAAGTGTGAGGGGACTTATTGCAGTTCGAAATTAGGTTTAAGCCACTTATTTAATTAATTATTTGCATAAATACATACTCTGACGCTAGCAGCCAAATCTTCAGAAAGATTCCCACTTGTATAAATTTCTCTAATCTTACTGCCTGCTACAGTTCTGTTATCTAATGGCATGTTCAAATTTGTGTTTAGCGCTTTTGTGATGTTGTGATCTACTGCGGCAGTTGCTTGATTAAAACTTTGTACATCTGTAAATAAATTATATAATAAGTAGAAAGAATAATTTTGTAGTGGTACATTGATCTAAAATATCTTTTCTTTAAATAGATATTTTAACCTAATTTTATTTGTATCGTTCCATGCATAGTTTATCTTCTCCTATGTGTAAAAAATATTCACAACTGAAAAAAAGAGATATTGGAAACGTTTACTTTATTATGAATAATTTAAAAATCATATAAATAATCTGGAAAAGTCCTTGTCTGGAAAGTGGTAATTATATATTTATTTAAAAGTTAGAGTCATAAAAAATCACAGTATAAATAAAAATAGGTTCATATTTATCCTTAATTTTCTATAACCCACATGAAATTGTCTGGTTTATAATTAATTCATCTGGGATGTGACAACTCAACGGATCTGAGTTGCCTGTGTCACCAGTGTTAAATGGTGAGTTTACTAAGAAATTTGATATTGAGAAGTAGATGCCTGAAGCTGGCGATGGACATGATAGCATGCAGAAGTCGGGGGCAGGGGGCTTAAGATGGTGACCTGAACGTCCAATCTGCAACAACAAAATAATTAGAACAATCATTTCAACTATAGTCACAGCAATAATCTGGCCATCAGGAACAGACTCAAATAAGAACAATAATTCCGACAGCAGACAGTGTGCAGAGATCAATTGGTCCTTAGTCCAATTACAAAACTATCGGATTTCTACCCCAAGAGAGTTAGCACATCCATTCCGGAAAACACTACATCTAAAAATGATCTAATTTATTGGAATTTCTGATCGGATTATCTGATTGAATCGTTAGTTTAGTATTGCCATTTTCTAAATAGACTTTTAGATCGAAAACATTTCCGATATCTGCCACGATAGGAGAATACAACATTAGGAACTATTAAACTCCTTTTTCTGAAAAACATAGAAGTTGAAATGGGAAGCTGCAAATGAATCACTAAGCAAGCCAAATACATTTAGGACAGGAACCGATTATAGGCTTCTCAGCACATATGGCCCTTAATAAAAATTTTCAGTCACCGGAAGACTTCCAGAAATCTATCACCATATCAAGCACTACTAGAAGTTAAGAAACAAGTATAAGATAATACGCAACAGCTTAACCCAATTTGAATCTGAAAAAATAGAAGGAACACAAGACGTAACGGTAGACAAACAACAAGGGTATTGAAACGGACATCATGCAACCAAGGATTACAATAAACTGCATTGTGCCAATGAAAGAATGGTTAGAAGAAAATGAAAAACGAGAAGGCAGGAGATAATGACTGTGTAAGGGCTGAACAACTAAAATACGCTGCTAGAGGAACATAGAAACGCCTGGCCAAAAAAATATATTTTGTGTCACATTTCAGGTATGCTGAACTTTATTAGTCGATTTACAAAAAGGAGGGGGTTATCTCATCAATTCGTCGTATGCTCAGTGATTATTCAAAACGGCTTGGGCAATTTTAATGATTTAAACGGCATTTTATAAATAATATTACAGAAAGGTACCATATAATTTCCAATACAACGTGAGATTTACAGTTTTCCAGAAAAAGCAGTAATTAAGGGACTACAGTTCAGTAAATTTCAATGAATCTACAATGTTTTCTCTGAAACGGCTCAACCAATTTGAATATTTGAAATTGTAGTAAACAGAGAGATCCCGACTTGACCATAAAATGTATGGCATCATACTAAACCCCAGATATCCTAGATATCAAAAGTTCTGTGGGAGCCCTTGCTAGGTTTTCAGGCCTGTGTTTGGAGTCGTGGCGGCGTTTCCCATGAATTTCCTGAACGTCGGGGCTGTTCCTAACAGGACGGCTTTTTGAATTTTGGTACAGATGTTTGTCCAGACCGAGGTATTTTAAATTGTTTAATAGATGTTTTGTGACTAGTCCTGTTATTGACATAACAATTGGCACGGTTGTGTGTTGTTCATGGCCCAAATCCCTATAGTTTGGTTTTTTCTCAGCCTGCTTGATATTTAAATTATTGTTGTTAGGAATTGCTATGTCAATTAAAGTTGTTTTCCGAGAGACTTTATCTACCAAAACTATATCTGGTCTATTGTGAGCAACAGTCCTATCAGTCAGTATCTTGCGGTCCCAGTACAATTTGTAGTTGTTATTTTCTAAAAGAGATTCTGGTTTCTATTTATAGTATGGTAATCTCACTATAGTTCAAGATTCAGTGCTAGTTCCTGGTGCAGTATTTTTGCCACAGCATCGTGTCGTTCTTTGTATTCAGTTGCAGCGAACACTTGACAACCTCCTGTGATATGCTGGGTAGATTCAGATGTTTGGCAACCGTACCTGCATCAGTCGTTGTTAATAGAAGGGTCTTTAACGATGTACTTTTGATAGTTCTCAGTTAGAATTACTTGATCAGCCATCAGTCAGTCGCAGTGGTGTTAATTCATTAACCTGGGATATGACTCTGTGTAGATCAGAAAATATTGCTAGTTTTTGGAAATGACTACGCAAAATACAAATTTTTTCATCTAATAGTTTGCTTAGATCTGTGAATCCTCTTCTTCCTTCATACCGTGACAAAATTGTACGTTCTACAGAGCTCTTTGGATGGTGATTTTGAGCTTTTGTTAGTAATACTTTTTTGTTTTTTTTTGTTGTAATTGTTTAATGTCAGTCTTGCACACCAATTACCATACCTATACAGAGAGATTATTATTATAGTTTTCTATAACGTAAAACATACGGTTTTTCTGAAAATCGTTAAAATATGTGCAAAACATGGTAAACATCAATATGCAAATGTATATATATATATATATATATATATATATATATATATATAGCTTAAATGTCAAGATATGCCATGAAAGTATAGGGTGTTTGTAACGGTTTTCATTTTATAAGGTTTGGAGTTGAGTGAAATGGCACAAAATAACCCATTAGTTTATCGAAAAGAAAAATTTTTAGTTTTGCGATCTTTTCTTTTCTGTATGATATACATAAGGTAGGTGTGTTTGTGTGTGCGTGCATCGAAATTCAAACAGCAAGCAATGTGCGCAGTTGAAATATAGGGCGAAGTAAAATTACAGTTAGACAGGTGGGTTCAAAAAATCTTACAAATAAATGTGATATTTGGAGGTGATGGTACATGACTAGTTTCATATGTATGGTTGAAGTATAAGGTCGAATAGAATTAAAGTTCTGTTTCAAAAAATGTTATATTGGGTGGCACATAAGTAGTTGCGCATACAAGGTGGTTGAAATAAGAATTAAGTAAACCTATAGTGATACAGAGTGGATCAAATAACTTTAAGAAATGGTTAAATAAGCATATGCCGTACGGATATTCGAGTTATAGGGCGGAGGATTCAAAAAATATTAGAAGCAGTTGCGTATACAGGATTATTGAAGTATAACGTGGAGACAAATTATAGTTATACAGTGTGGTTTAAAAATTTTTATATAGTGTGGAATATAAGTAGTTGCTTATATTTGACACATGGGGCGAAGCACAGGGTGATTTAAACAATAGAAAAATAGTAACAGTCAATAGGGTGGAGAGGATTAATACTTATACTGAGCGGTTGCAACATCGTGTAGAGTTTAATTATAGGTGTACAAGGTGATTCAGAATATGATAGACAAATAATTTATATTGGGTGACAAATACACAATATAGGGTGAATTAGAGTTACACTTATACAAAGTGGTACAAATAATAAAACAAAAAAGTAAAAAAATATGGGAAAATTAGAGAAATAAGGTGTGTTAATAATCTGCTAAAATAATCAATAGAATTATACCTTAAATCAGATAAGAAAATAATATATGTCAGAAAATAGTTATTTATTGCACACGGTTTCTAAACGGTTTTTATTTTAAGCCAGTTGAAGTCGGTTCTTTTTTAAATATAAATTGTTTTACCTAAGTACCTTATTAATTTTAATACTGAATTAATAAACATATTTTTTTAGGTTGTAGGCGGTAAATGTAATAATTCTACACATCATGAATATAAAAAAATCTTCAATTAATGACGTTCTTACCTAGTAAGTAGTAGTATTTAGTAAGTTCAATACATTTCAATTAATCCTTATATGGTCACAGACCTTGGCAAAATTACGAGTTATTTAGTTTCAGGGGCACTTTAAACTCTGTTCTAAAAATAGATCGTTTTCGGTATTAATAAATTAAGAACTATTATTAAAGGTGGCCTAAAAGTTTGTAATAACTTTTTGCATGGTTTAGTGAAACATTTTCTGAATTAAAGTGCAACGCAAATAAGTTTTGACGCAATTGAAACGAAAAAAATAAACACATAACACTATACCTAATTCAATCATTACCAGATTTCATAAAGCGATGTCTCCAAGTTTGGGTAAAAATGAAGATTGTATACATTATTGAACTAACTTAACGTCTATTTACAGAGAAATGAGTTGCATGGGCGGATCCAAGAGGGCCGATGGGGGCGAACGCTTCGAGACCGTCAAACTTACTAAAACTTAATATTAAAACGAGGTAATCTAACTCCAAGAAGGTGATTTCTATGAGTTTAAACCTTAGAAAGACTATTTTTAATGTAACAGTCCAAGAAATCCTCACTTTTCTCACATATTATCGTAAAATTGCAAGATAAAATTTATGAATTTTTAATGATTTGTGGATTTTTAATAAATTTCTTTTTGGGTAATTTGAAAATTCACCTTCACATAAGTCTGAGTTCAGATTTTATAATCTAGGTGATTACATCGAAGGTACACTTTAATATACGGTAAGAAGAGTCAAGAACAAAAATATTATTATTTATATTATATTATAATATATTTTCCAGATAAATTTCGTAATATAAAAAATACAATTTGTTCGATTAAATAAAATGAAAAATACAAATTTAGCGGTCATATGGGCAGTTAGTTATCTTATGCACTAATACAATAATTCATAAACATGATCTTTTAGCAATGTGGTGGTAGTCTTTTTTATATGAAGACAACTTTTTCAAGAGATTTTATTAACACAAAATCGGAATAAATCAATAATGTGTTTGGCAACCCCGTAGCTGAGTACACTCTTGAACACTAGGCATCGACAAAATGAGATGGTTGAAGTATGCTTGGGGCACCTCATTCCAAGCAACTTCATATTCGTGGATTAAATGCCCCAAAGCCTTTGAAGGATAGTGCAAAGTAAACAGTTATATCCCACACATGTAACCTATAGGAATTTAATAGATGACAATCTAGATAAGGCAGATAATAGATCGTCAACATAACAAGCTGTCATACTGCCACGGCCATCCTGCATACATGGACAGAATCACTATTAGTAATGGATACGACGTGGAAACGACGTTATGTCGTTCAGCTTTCGTTTTGCTTTGTGCTCTTCATTGAGTAATATGTTTGAATTTTGAAACTGTATGTTATGAACAATTTTTCAGGCATGTTTACAAATTTTTTAAAGAGTCTGCTTTAATTTTATTAAATGAAAGCGATTGTATCACTAGTACTTCTTTATAATTCAGCCGTTCATGGTTACCAATAATCCATGATAACATTAGTAATGGTAATGTTCTTTTGAACAATCCTGTATGGAGATAGTTTATAAGGTTTTACCTTATGACTTTAATGGGATCTGTGGAACATAAGAATTTCTTTGATTTCATTTTTGGCAACTGCACTCAACAAATTCATGGAATTCTGAAGAAAAATAACTCGTTCAAATTCAAATTCTTCAAAATTTGAAAGAAGGTTTATTGTTTCACATGACCTTTAGAATTATTCTAGTGCTTCCTTGTAAATATGAAAATAGCAGTACATTCTCTTAGTTACATTAGTATTATTGTCAAACATCTATACTACGATGTTATAAAATTGTAAGTTTGTCTATCTGTTTGTTGTTTGTTTGTTTCTCTCTAAATTGATAGAAACGGTAGATATAGCGAAAAAAGTTCTACCATGTTGGGTAATTCAATTACTCAATTGGTTCCCACACACGCACAAAATATTAGATACTGGCGTCAGCTTAGCTTTTATTCAAAATTCGGAATGTGCAAATGTAACATGTTTCGATTTAACAAAAATCAACATCTAACAAGCGTAATTTTACAGGGTGTTCTGTATATAGGAAACTTAGAGAGGAGTAGAATTACATGGATTTAAAAAATCAAATTAATAATAAGTAGAATTAGTTATACGGGGTGGTTCAAAAAAGTTATATTGAGTGGGCCATAAACAGTTCCATATACCAAGTGGTTGAAAAAGGGTAGAATATTTATACAGTGAATAAAAAAACTTAAAAAAATTTCTTAAGTAAGCAGTTAGGACTTTGAAATATGTTCATAAGATGAAATGGGTTAAAGAAATGTTAGAAGCAGTTGTTTAACAGTGTGTTTGAAATATAAGATGGAGAGGAACTATAGTTTATATTGTGGTTAAAAACTTGTTTTATTACTTTAATGACTTTTGTTCAGGAACACCACAATCGAAATAAATAGACGTATATTGAAAGAAAACCAAACGTTCAATATACGTCGTTTTATTCCGATTGTGGTGTTACTGCAAAAAAAAATTAATTAATCAAGAATATGCCGCAAACAACGTTTAGAAGACAGCTTATTTTATATCCACAAGTAGTTACATATATAGGATGGTTGAAATATGTAGCGGAGTATAATTACAGCTATACAGGTGGGTTTAAAAATATTTAAAAGAATGGTATGATCTACAAGCTGTTCCATTTACTGGAAGGTTGAAATATAGGGTGGAGTAGGATTTTATGGATACAGGGTCGTACAAAAATGTTATATTTGGTGGCAAATAAGTAGTTGCATACAAAAGGTTGTTGAAATATATGGTGGCTTACAGTTAGAATTATACAGGGTGGGTAAAAAATACTAAAAAAATTTGGTATATAGCACTTGCATATATAGAGTACCTGAAGTATGGTGCGCAGTAAAGTTATAGTTATACAGTGTCATTCAAACAAGGTTAGAAAAAGTTGTAAATGAAGGGTGGTTTAAATGAAGTGTGGAGAGAAATTATACTTTAATATATCTTGAAAAAATATAAGGCAAAATGTGAAATAGCGTAGTTCATAATAATTTGCAAAGATAGGATAGTTGAAACATAGCGTGAAGTAGTGTTATGATAATTATTTAAAAAATGTTATATTGGTTGATCAATAAGCAGTAGCGTCTACAGGGTGATTCAAAAACCTGTTGAACTAAAATGTTATTTTCGGTGCCCCATAAGCAGTTGCGTTTTTGGTGAATTATATTTGACATTGATGGATTTATAGTTATACAGGGTGGGAAAAAATGTTATACTGGGTGGCCGATAAGTAGTTGCACATACAAGGTGATTGGAATAGCGGGTGGAGTAGTTTTATGGTCAAACAGGTTGGATATATTTTTTTGTAATATAGAACATGAGCTGTTGCATATCTGCAATACCTGAAACATGGATCGAAGTAAAATTATAGTTCATACAGTGTGATTAGAAGTATTTAAAAATTTTATATTTGGTTGCCCTAAGCAGATGCACATACAGGGTGGTTGAAATATTTTCTAGAGTAAAATTATGGTTATACAGAGTGGTTCAAAAATAAGTTGTAATGTTTGACAAATTGGCAGCGGTGTATATAGGATGGTTTTAATGTAGATGGAAGACGAGTTAGTTATACAAAGCGGCTAAAAAATTTTTTGAATAAAATTGTTGTAGAGGGTGGCCAATAAGCAGTTTCAGTTTGGGTGAGGGTTTAAATAAAAGTTTGGTGTTAGGGTACAAAACTGTGTTTTTACATTTGTGACTCACGAAGGATTCCACATCATTTCCATTAGAATGGAGCAATAAACATAAACAGTTGCATTCTACTATATGGATTATCTGAAATATGGGGAGACGCAAGATTGTAGTTTTAGAGTGTGTTTAACACAATGTGAGAAAAAGCTGCATATAAGGGTTGATTAAATTATAGAGTAAAGAGAAATTGTACTTTAACGGTCATTCAAGAAATATCAGGAATAATTGTATACAGCGTAGAGCATTAGCACTTGCATAGCTGAAATATAGGCTAGAGAAGAATTATAGTTAGGTATTCAAAAAGTTATATTGGGTGACAAATAAATAGCAGCATACAGGAAGTAGAGTTACAGTTATTCAAGGTGATTTAAAAAAATGTCGAATAAAATTGTTATGTTGGGTGGCCCATAAGTACTTGCAGTTTGGGTGAAATATATTCAGGATTGGTGGATTTATGGTTAAGTAGGGTGGTTCAAACAAGTTACAAAATTCTGATATATGATAACACATATATTTCATAAGTTCTTGCGAAGGCTTGAACATTCCGTACGCGGGTGAAACCGCGGGTAACGGCTAGTTTAATATAAATTTTGGGTAATTTAATTTGTCATTGCGAAACTTTTGAATTTTTAATTTTCATATTCAATTAAGTTTTATCACCATTGAAAACAAGGACTGATATAGAAGCTAAAACGTTTGGATTATTTGAAATATACAGATTTTCCAGCGTTTCTGGTGCTATTCCAGAAAAAATAGAAAACTACTAACCATGGATGGCACAACTATCTTCCACAAGACAACTCAAGCATGTATTATTTTTTACCAATTTGTGAATTTTGCTGGTGGTCTTAGATTGTAGATTGTGAGGGTTCATTTCAAATATGTCAATATACATAGTAATTTTTTTAATTACGTCTTATTTACGGACGACTATATTTTTTCTCTAAAAGGATTCGTGGCGGCAGATTTTTAAAATATATATCTCACATCTTTCTTCCACACACTTCAGGCACACCCTGTATATCTATATCACAAATTTTACAATAAAACTTAAGTTCCACTGAAAAATATCAAAGGTTAAAAATTCTAATTGGTATAATACTATGGTTTAGAAATTATTATTTTATGATAAAAAAACAATAATAGGATTAAGTTATTCTGCAATGGCTATTCGGGTAGGGCACACCCACCTTACTCACCTTGTTACCTTTTTCAAATTACGACGTTTTTAACTTGTAAATTAAAACAAATCTATTAGTACAAACTTCGATTCAAAAGCGTCAAACTTATGGTAAAACTGTTAGGATATCATTTGCGATATATTTTCATCACCCTAACTTTTGGGATCTTGAGACTTCTAAAAATATAAATAGGTATACTTATACATTTCAGTCAAAATAATGAAATATTAGAAGAAATAAGGACCGAAATATCAATGTTTATGTATAATACAACAAGGATTTTTGTATATTTGTTGTGTAAATAATTTATATTTATAAGGGTGTTCTCCAGCTTTTTGTTTAGGGCGGGGGGCAAATTTGGTAAAAAATTTCCTACTTGATACCCATACCACTTAGTTTAAGAAACAGGAATCAGTGTATATATTAAGAATCACTTCGTTTATACAAAATCAATAAACTATAGTGTTCTTCTTTCGGTTTTTACTTTCCTGGGTTTACCGTTTTTTGTTTCCACAAGTCTCTATTTTCTTAATCTCCCATTCCTAGTCTATTTTCAACCATCACGTTGTTTATATATTGTTACGAAATTTACCTAAGCCGAACCTGTTTCATTTCAGTACGACACCGATCGTTTCTAGGACAAAAAATGTTTCGAAATGGCTCGACGGCTGTGGAGTTGATGATTGATTATACGAGAATTTTCGATGCTGTTTTTAAAGGATCCACCCAAAATCCCGTACACTCAGCTCATGACAACTTAGTTGGACCGGCTATAGTTTAAAACGGACGAGATATACCAATCAGAGTCCTGAATTTGTCCAACAATGACATCAGAATTGCCAATAGTCAAGAGATAGCTTGTTTCGAGCCATCATCAATTGCGAAGAAGAGTACCAGACGTCGGCGAAGGAGACAGGGCCCAGTAAAGAGTTCATGCAACAGTTTGCTGACCATTTGACACACCTGAAACCAGAGAACCAAAAGAAAGCCAAGCAATTTATCACAAAGCACTGGCAAATTTTTAACAATTAAGATGGAACCACCACCGGTCGCACCAACATCATCCAGCATCGAATAGATACCGGACAGGCTCAACCCATCAGAATACCACCTAGACGACCATTGGGGCAACAACGGGCAGTCGAGGAAAATATCGAGTCCATGTTACAAAATGAAGATATTGAGTCATCCATAAGCCCATGGTCTGCCCCCGTCGTGCTAGTTAAAAGAAGGATGGAACTACCCCGATTTTGCGTGGATTATAGATAGCTGAATGACGTCACGAAGAAAGACAGCTGTCCACTACCCCGAATCGATGACAGTCTGACCACACTAGCAGGCTCCCGTTGGTTCTCCACACTAGACCTAAAAAGTGGATATTGGCAGGTTGTCTACATGCAATCGACAGAGAGAAGACAGCGTTCTCCACCAGTTAAGGGCTGTTTCAGTTCACGGTCATGCCCTTTGGGTTATGTAATGCTCCCACAACATACGAGAGGTTAATGCAGTATGTCCTGAGCGGGTTAACCTGGAGGACGTGCTTAGTATACTGCGACGACATTCTAGTCATGGGTCAGATATTCGACGACCATCTGAAGAACCTGAGACTCAACCCAGAGAGTGTTCCTTGTTTCAAAAAGAAGTAGAGTTTTTGGGAACCGTGGTTTCCGAGTCAGGAATCCGCACCAACGAGGACGAGATAGAAGTCATCCTTGATTGGGCAGTCCCAAGAGACAAGCATGAACTGCGAAGCTTCTTGTGCCTCTGTTCCTACTACAGGCGATATGTTGAGGGATTTGCCACCATTGCCGCGCCTCTACATCGGGAGACCACTGAGAAAGAGACCTTCCGTTGGAATCTGGATTGCGAAACATCATTCAGACGACTGAAGACAGCACCATGTTCCAGCCCAATCCTAGCCTTTTCTACACAGCAACAGCAACACAGGTTTGGGGGCTGTCCTATCTCATGTGAAAGATGGTGAAGAGAGGATGATCGAGTATTACAACCGTGGATTCTTGAAGCTGGAAAGAAATTATTGCCAGAAAAGAACTTCTTGCAATAATAAGGGCTGTAGACCATTTTCACAAATACCTCTATGGTCGTCATTTCTTAATCCGAACAGATCATGCCGCACTCACATGGCTGCTGAACATGAAGACACCGAAGGACAACTGGCCAGGTGGATGAAGAAATTACAGCAATACTATTTCAAGGGGAACACCGTGCCCCCGCCGTTTGCACAATAACGCCGATGCCCTATCCAGAAGACCCTGTAGAGCAGAATGCTGACATTGTCTAAGACGGAACACGAGATAGGGG